>OV277698.1:18026833-18626833 GCA_922987775.1 Agonopterix subpropinquella
TATTGTATAGTCCGGTGCACTAAGGCCTCCGCGGAGGCGCGTCACTCCATTAGCTTTGTTGTTATCAACAATGACGCGTTGTTCTCACGTCTCCACATGAATATGAACTAGGATATTAGCTCCGCTTTGTACAATACCGTTGTCATAACTAACTACTTTATCTCATCAAGATTTATCGTTCAAAGAATGCGACTGTACTTGCTCGTACTGTTATGTAGTTACACATCCTTGTTAAATTGTGTGCCAGTCCAGTTGATGTCATTGACCAAAAAGTTATGTAATGTCGAGAAAATTGCACAAAGTATTTAAGAAAAAGAATCAGTAGGTACATAATGCTTTGTTAATTTTATAACTATAAGTTATGTTCATATTGCAATCCAGTAACTCAGCAGCGGGTGTTTAACTTTATTTTGCAAACTTCAAGACCTTGTCCTAATTTAATTAGGTATTTTCGGAGAATTCAGATTTACGACATAATATTTAGAATCAAGTTACAATGAAAAAAAAAAAAAAAAAAAAAGAAAGTCCTTTGACATAAGTAATTTTTTTTATTTTTTATTTAAAAAAGGAAAATCTGTATTACAATTTGTGTATGCTGAATAACTGTTGTATGTACATCTAGAATAATGTCATAAAAACACAACAAGGGATCAAACGGCACCGTAGTATACGTCACACACGATACGTGCTGCTATGCGGACAACACAGTAATCTTTTTATGGATCGCATGACAATACGTCAAGTGCATTTCGTATGCAGCATGAGGCTTTTGGCACGGGAGCCGGAGTCCGGACAAAAGGGATCGGGATCACAGGATAAGCTGCCAACTCCATGGGTGGCTAGTGTTTGCTCCTTTATATACCTATGTAAATGTAACTTATTTGTATGCGCAGTGAGAGTCAGAATGGATTGATTAATAAGGTTGTGCTGGGAATTGGGATTAAGACAGACGATACGTCTAAAAGGGGACGATGAATTCAGAATAATAATTACTGCGTTGAAGTAAACTAATTATCGACGTAGGTTAGCGTAGATGAATCATAGTTCCTCATTTCATAAGTTAAGCCAGGGGTGGCCAAGACGTTGACCGCGGTGGACCGCATCTACTTTTATGGTACGCAAAGGTAAATAAATTAAAAAGAAAAAATATGTATTTAAATTAGCTCGACAGTTTTCAAATTAATAAAATAAAATGACCTGTTTGTATACAATATGCAGAATTTCAAAGCTGAAGTGAAAGAAGTCATCAACTTCATGGTTTTTCCATTTAAGGAAGGCATTAACGATGGCAGTGCGTCTATTAAAATCATGCGATTAATTCATGCTACATCTTGCTATGGCTGAGGAGGAAATATTTATTTGAATGTGGTCTACAAATCTAGATGTAGATAATCTTTCAATGTAGACCGCATACTTGAGACTTTTGGCCACCCCTGAGCTATAGCGGACCACTTGAAACAAGGCATGTAAGTGATAATGACCGGCGCGTACCGTGACTTATTGCTAACGTCGGAAAACAGTTTACAATAACTCTCCTGTGTTATTGGAGAACAAGGAAGCTAACTACAGAAATATCTCGCATTACGATTGTTCGATTAGTACACGTTTATTTCCACAACTGGCTCAATACAATGTTTTCCTACAAATGAAAATATCCAGTTGCATGAAATTTTATACCAAACATTAAAAATAGATTTTGTATAGAGAGTTACATTTAATATTGTACTGCATAGACCAGTCGGTGGCTTCATATAAAATTACTCATGCTTAAATATAAATTTATGCATGAGTGTCTCTCGTACAGTGTATGTATTAGGTACACGAAAGGCCATGCACAAAGCTATTAATATTCATAATTTTTGACTGACACTATGAAAGGGGTGAACATATCGATCGCATAATTTTTATTCTGCGAAGGAAATTAATTACTTACTGAAATTTTATCGACAATTTTAAATAGAGTATTTTGAGTATTTCATCAATACGTACCTTTAAAAGAAACAGCTAAAATTTCGTTAGTAGTTGTAGCAAAGCTTCGAAAGGAATTTCGTTTCCAAAAATATGAGGACCGCTGCTTGACTTCTCTAAGTGAAAAAACGTACACCTATACTTGTTATGTTGCCGGTAGGTAAGCTTCGTGGTCCGAAAAAAAATTATGACGTGATCATTTTTTTAGGACCACAAAACTTGCCGACACTATCAAAACTTTAACCTTCAGAAATCAAACCGCGGCGCGGACTCATATTTTGCAAACGATATTCGTCATGCGGCCCGATCTACTAAAAGTGGAATCTTTTTAGGCTAGACTGTGTGGAAGAAGCTGTGAATTAGCAAGAATGTAGCTGCCTAGCATCTAATTGTGAAAACGAAGCCTATTCCACTCAAACGTAGACAAAGTCGGCAGTTTATCATTCAAAGTTTGCTTTCCCTATCGAAAGCATGAAACTTTGTAAGTTAAATGGCTATTAAAGCTTCGACTTACAAATAAGTTTCATAAGAATCAAGCGATTCGCTCTGATGCTTTTACTAGGTAAACTAAAACAGTCCTTCGAGAAAGTGTTTTCATTCGAGAGCTGTTTATAGTGTAGGTAAGACCAAGCATCATTGTTTGAAAGTTGCATTAGTGGAGACAACATCCGTAACTAGCATCTTCTTATGAAAGTGGTGGAATTGTCATACTTATTCTTACGCTTACGCCACGGCCATTACGCATTTGTCGTAATTTTCTTACGAGACGAGAGCGGAGCAATAACGAGCTCCTGGGGTAAATACATTACCACATTACCTGTAATTTCTTGTGATGTATTGATAACTGAACCGTAATTGAAATAAGTTTCAATTATTAGCATTCTATTTTGAAATTATCAACTTATTTTACCATTTGGCAATGTTCGTTCTTGTCTAGTTTCTTAAAAATATAGTCAAAGTACGCTGCTTTTTAGTTACATTAAAAACCCCTCAAATATTAGGAACTCGTTAAAAAATTGTTTAAGTAGATAACATTTACAATCCGAAACAAAGAACAAATTATGACAGAGAAAATCTGATTAAAATGTTACAGAGGTTCTAGAAAAACTAGCTTAATTTTAAAGTGGCAAGGTTTTCGTTCAGTTGAAGTCATAGTACTTAAATCATAAACTGTTTTCGTTATCCAGTATTTATTAGTAAACTGAGTGGAACAAGGTGATTAGATTACTTTAACCCTCAAATCAACGCATATAAAGTAGTCGTCGGATTCCTACCTAAATAATTAAAATTTTTTTGGGCATAATTCACAATCTTTTTGTCCAAATATTTAAAGCAATTCACTCGACCACTGAACACACGGTAAAGAATCATAAAAAGTAACAATTTAGTAAAACCATCGTTAAAGTAAAACATATATAATATTATTATTGTTTTTAGTTAAACCGATAAGGCGTTATCCAAAATCAGTAAAACGAAAAATCTATAGACGGCATTCCTGTCACATAGCGGTTAAAAAGGGGCTGTTTGTTTTTGGTCTGTCACATTATCAACATATCTGACTGAGATTGACTACCTCTGGTATTGCCAATGGATAAACTCTTCACTACCAATAAATACAAACTAACATCGAAATGTTGCATAAAAAGTCAATTAAAATCAATTCAAAGTATCAATAAGTATACGTATTTCACGTTGTCACAATCCGCCGTGTGGTGCCGGCCAAGAATATTGCACCACACCAGTCCATCCCGTGGGTGTCGTAAAAGGAGACTAAAAGGGATTAACCCTCAGAGGAATGATCTCTTTTGGATTAACCGGAGGATGGGCAGCAGCGTTCTCCGAGTATATTAACACCCAACTGTGACCGCCAACCCGCCTGCCAAGCGTGGCGATTATGGAAAAACCTCCCTTTTGGGGGAGGCCTATGTCCAGCAGTGGACGTATAAAAAAGGCTGAAATGATGATTGTGACAATCATAAATCATAATCTTATTTATGTCTTAACAAATCGCTTCCTAAACCGAGAAACACAACACTATCGATCTGACAGGTAAATTTTTAAGATTTTAACGCCATAGTGTCACGCAACTATTTGTTTTTAAATGAAAACGTTTCATTCTTCCTGTGTTACACATTGAATAAAACGCATTATAAAATAAACGTTCGGATTGCAACCTGCTGCGGTCGCGTTGCGTTGAAAGCGAAAGTGCAATCGAGTGCGGCGCCATATCGTGCTTTGATCCGTACGGTGACTTTATTGCCCTGCTAAACTATTAAAAGGACCAATAAAATAGACACGCTAGGTTAGATTTTTATACTTTCTCTCCTGAATAAGAAACAAAATATGCTTACGACTATATTCCCCTGGGTTCCAATGTATTTACATTTCACTAAAGTTCAGATTAAGCTATTATTTTAGTCGAGTGCGATGCGAGTAATAGCTACTTATTATTATAGTGCGAACTACTTGACTTAATTGTTATGGTTTAGACACGGGTAGTTACCAACTAAAATACTCCCCACTCGACCAAAATACTCGTACCTACCTAGTCCCGTCTGTCCGTCTGTCCGTCTGTCCGTCTGTCCGTCTGTCCGTCTGTCCGTCTGTCCGTCTGTCCGTCTGTCCGTCTGTCCGTCTGTCCGTCTGTCCGTCTGTCCGTCCGTCCGTCCGTCTGTCCTACCTATTTAGGGCTGTAACTTTTGAACCATAATAGCTAGATAGTTGTCTCAGATTATGCGTTATTTATTACGGCGGATTTGGTAACAAATATTAAAAATGTCAAAAAGTTAAAAATTAAGGGGGGTTCACACAAGAAACTAGTTTTTATCAACTTTTTTTCTTCACGCTCTATGGTAAAAACGGTAATACATACAAGCGTCAAACTTAGTGTGATTATCACAGATTACCCCCAATAGATACCGCATACAAGGCCGCCGATGCGCGCCACACATGTATGTTTTTTCACTGATATAAGCAAATAACTGATCACGCCCCTTCAGTACCGACCAAGTATTGGATCCGCGTGCACTCAATTTAAATTAAAAAATTGGCTATCTTTTTACGATTTTCTGAGCACAAACTTTCTGAAAAATGTCAGTTTGTGCCATAAAGTGGTGTGGGGAAAACTCTCGGACATCCAGCTACGAGAAAGATGGCATTACTTTCCATCGGTAAGTAACATTTTCATTATTTTTTGTTTTGCGGAGTTCAAGTTATAGTGGGCGGTACAATGGTTGCTTCTAAAAAATTGCAGCTCACGTTGATGTCTTTTTGAAATGGTCCCTTTCTCTCATTAGTTAATTTTGGTAAATCTATCACTTTCGTACATTGACACGAATTTGTCACGTGCAATGCTAGTGTTGTTCGTCTCTGCATTCGGGCCGGTATCGATGTTTTTATAATATGTCATATTATTACAAAGCATTTTTAGGCGAGGATTTTAAAACGGTGTTACATGTTGGGCACATTGACACGTGCAACAATAGTGTGTTTCTTCTATGCGGTACGACCGCTATCGATAGGTTTATTATATTCTTACAATTTTTTCTCTTATTTTATTATTATCATAGTCTTATAAATTTTACTAATATTATAAATAAAAAAAAGTATGGATGGATGGATGTATGTTTATCACTCAATCTCGGTAAAGCAATTGAATGGATTCAGATGATACCCGGTACAGTAATATAGTATGAAATAGCACATAGGCTACTTTTAAATTGTGGGACATTATCTAATTCTCACGGAAAAACCATTTATCGCGTAGGAAAACAAGAAAGGATATTTTTATACCGGGATAAAATAGTGACGTGTATTATATTGAATACAATCTACTTGATTGAAATTGAAACGTACCTAATCAAAAATTATGTCTATAAAATAAGTAAGTAATAACATTCAAGTACTTTCTATATTATATTTTCTTTATCAAATTATTGTTTTTCACTACCTATAAAGTTAAATTTTTCAGACATGTGCCATTTTCGAAATTTTATATTAAATTGTAATTTTGATTCACAGAACTACCTCATTTTTATAATTACTTATTAATGATAATATACCCGAATCGAAATCAAGATCTATCTTTATATGTAGGTACTTACTATAATACTATAAAGAGAAAATATCTGATTTTTTGTATGTTTGTGACAAATAAACTCAAAAACTACTGGACCTATTTCAAAAATTGTTTCGCTACTGGCAAGCTGCATATGTCAGCGAGTAATATAGACTACATTTTATGATTTGAAATTCCCGAGGGAAAAGCGTTTTAGCCGCAGATGGAACCGCGAGGCGGAAGCTAGTTTGTTATTATACAACGTTTTAATAAATTAACGCAAAACTAGAAAGTAGTTTGTTTAGAATCGAGAGCAGAATCGAATTATCATAGTTTCAACATAATTATATTTTTTTTCAAAATATTAAATAATTTGTTTGTAAAATTTTAAATTTACTGAACCCAATCTCAACCCACCGCACAGGCACACTTACCCTACCAAAACAAGATTCTTAAAATGTATCCATTAGCACGTTATCGCTTTCATTCATTTCTGAAATGATAAGAAATCATTTTTGCCTCAATACTTAATAACTTTAAATGTTAACTATCAAAATAGTGAAATTATTGTTTCAATCTAATTATTTTGTTATAAATCAGTTGGGGTGTAGGTATGAGGGCATTAACACGTTGTATAATACACTTCTATGATATCGGAACATCGGCGCACCTAGTGCCTTTCTGAATTAAAGTGAAATAATAATCATTTTTTCAATAATCGAATAAGTTAATTGTTGTGTAATAACAATAATTTAATCACCTGTCTTAGGCTGAATAATCATTAATCATGACAACATTTATCGATACTTTTTATTACACTGTCGCATCACTAGTGTACACGCTCGGAGAGTGCTCGGAGTAGTGCGACCTTGAAATGGCCAATCATGTTGCATTTGTTTCGTGCCCCGCTAACCGCACCTACCACCAAAAATGGTGACTTCGGGCGTGTACAAAATTTTCATCATGCGGTATCTATTGGGGGTAATCTGTGGTGATTTTAGAGAAAACTCTACAGAATAACAGCAAATACTAAAAACCGGCCAAGTGTGAGTCGGTCTCGCGCTAAAGGTCCCGGACAACACAAGTTTTTTTCTATGTTAATAATGTTGTGTTCTGTGGTGGTGTGGTACGGAACCCGTGCGGTGCGCGAGAAGCCCGACTCGCACTTGACCGGTTTTATTTTGAATTAATACGAAAAAGAACGAATAACGTGAAATTAAAAAGACAAAAAGATTTGGCCACTCAAAAATGTACTTTTAGAACATTGAAATATTAATTTACTACCTTCTTCAAAGGATCGAGCAAAGATAAAAGATATGCCATATGATTTTCAGTCCTGTGAAATGTCATTCGCAGCAGTTCGAAAATTAATGCTGAATAAAAATGTTCCTTATCAAAAATGAAACAATTACTTGTGACACTCGTGTCGTGTAGTCAAGTGTCTCCTGTTTCAAGGGTGTGGTTCCGTTGGAAGTAAGTCCTTAAGCACGATTTCAACGAGGGTACTAATTACAATCCTCGTCTTTTTAATTTTTTCCACAGGATATTGTAATTTGTAGTATCGATCTTGTAAAAATAAAATGTTGCAGCGGCGTCCGTGACTTGGTACGTGCTAACCACTGACTTAAAATACTCTTAACTTTTGATTGTGTTAACCGATTGCGATGAAATAAACCCTAAATATTAATCAAAACTGAGCGCTATGCTTTTGTGAAAACTTCATTCAAATCGGTTCTGGAATTTTTAAGTGATGCGTGCATAAACAAACAGATGAACAGACAACAATTTTAAAAATGATCTTAATTCCATCATGTATCGTGAAACCCCCAAATATTTTTTTTGTAAATATCTTCAATGACAAAATCGCTAAGTTAACAATTTTATTATATTATTATAGATGTACAGATTATAGACATAAATTTTTAAAACTATTATATATTACATAGGAAAATAAAACATCGATGTTCTATGCATGATTTATGATATTTTAACAAAGGCAAACAACATAACCAATACCAGAAAACCGAATACAATTTGACTTTTAAAAATTTCCCCCCTTCAACGTGAATTCCAGTGGATTATGATTTTGACAATTTTATTAATCGATTTCTAAACATAATTAGTATTGTTACATCGAAGTTAGTTATATGGATGGAGAAAGCCATTGTTAATTCAAAAGTCTTATATCAAACAATAGTTGCTTTTAAATAAACGTTTCCTTGATAGTGGTTTTATATTTTTGTGGCACTAGCTGCAAATTACCGTTATGGTGTTAAAATAAAATGACGTATGTCTAGCTGGGCGGGCGCGCGCAGGGCGGCAGGGCGGCAGGACGGGCAGGGCGCAAGTAGGGCGCGCCGCGAAAAGCTCCGTCTGCCACGCGGGGTCGTCGCCCTCCCAGCCTGTCCGTGAACGCACTTGCACCACCGAGGGATGCTCTTCATGCCCTGCCTACTCTATTGTTGTTATCGATAAACTATGAAACTTAATCCTGCCAAGACTGCAGTACCTACGTATTTTTTTTGTGCGGTGTTCAGTTTCTGGAATCCTTGTGACGAGCTCTCATATGAAACTTTGATCCTTTTAAATCTCTTTTGAAAGAGGTAGAAATGGTAAACAAGAGTGCAGTGAGTACGGTCTATCCTTGTAGAGCTCGTCAAAAGCATTCCGATATGTGGCTCATTTTGTCAAAAAATACTTAGGTACTGTAGTCTTGATTAGCACGGCAGAATCTTGAACAAGTGCGCGAATTTTGTGACTGCGCTTTCAGGTCTTTTTATAAGTTTCGGTAGTTTTTGCGTTAAAGGGTGTAAGTTTAAATGCGTTGCATAATTTTCTGATTGCTTCAGAAAATCAAACTGAACAGCTTTAACTTCCCATGGGATGGGGCCAACATCGAACTCGCGAGAAAAATCTGCTGTTCCAAACATTTGGGGTTTGTTGGTCTGAAGTAGGTCTTTTGATATGTATGTACCCTGTATAATATGCAATACCAATAACTGTCTGAATTTATAAATGAGTTACGCAATTGAACTGTTTTAAATTGTTTTTTCCATCTGTAGGTAGGTACCTACTTTAAATTTAATTTATAGCACTCCGTGACCTAAACCCGCACTTAGGTTACGGTTTTGCGTTACCTAAGTAGTCCATTATTACACGGATTACACCGTTCGAAAATGAATCCACTTTATTGCATAGATGCATAATATACAAAAGAAGGTTCTTTTATAGCATTCCGTGACCTAAACCCGCACTTAGGTCACGGTTTTTCGTTACTAAGTAGTCCATTATTACACGGATTACATTACACCATTCGAAAATGAATCTACTTTATTGCACAGATGCATAATAAACAAAAGAAGGTAGGTACTTTTAAATGTGCTTTCAATCAATGTGACCAACATTGAAATCGCGAAATCCCCAACTGACTCCAAGTTACCCCCCCTACTTTAATTATATTACGTACGCCCTACTTACACCCGCACCCCCTGCTCACACCTTATTAGGGTGCGAGTAAGGGATGCGCCCCCTAGTGCGTAGAGGGTGATTGGGGATGCATAGGGGTGATAAGAGGGTACACCCCCTAATGCGTAAGGGGTGTGTAGTGGTGATTAGGGGGTGCACCCCCTAGCTCGTGGGTGTGATTAGGGGGTGTACCCCCTAGCTTGTGGAGGTGATTAGGGGTGTACTCCTAGCTCGTGGGGTGATTAGGGGGTGTACCCCTTAGCTCGTTGGGGTGATTAGGGGGTGTACCCCCTAGCTCGTGGGGTGGTTAGGGGGTGTACCCCCTAGCTTGTGGGGGTGATTAGGGGGTGTACCCCCTAGCCCGGGCTGGTGATTAGGGGGTGTACCCCTAGCTCGTGGGGGGGGGTGATTAGGGGTGTACCCCCTAGCTCGTTGGGGTGATTAGGGGGTGTACCCCCTAGCTCGTGCTGGTGATTAGGGGGTGTACCCCCTAGCTCCTGCTGATGATTAGGGGGTGTACCCCCTAGCTCGTGGGGGTGATTAGGGGGTGTACCCCCTAGTTCGTGGGGGTAATTAGGGGTACGTGCGTAGGGGGTGAGTAGGGGCTGATGATGATGTGACGGTAGATGTGATTACGTGCCACCTAGTGCGTACGTGCGTAGGGGGTGAGTAGGGGCTGATGATGATGTGACGGTAGATGTGATTAGAGGTGAGTATCTATTGATTGTGGTTGCGATATATGAACGAAGATTTTAAAGTCATGGTTGTGTCCTACGGGGGGCTCCGCCCCCCGTGCCCCCGGGGGGGCTCCGCCCCTCCACCACGCCGGGGGCTTCGCCCCCGGTCCCCCTTTCTGCCCTTTTCGTTAGTATACGTTTTCGTAGAATTAAAAACTTCAACATGAAAGAGAATGTCAATACATTACACACACACACACACACACACACACAAAAGTTGGCGGGTTTAGGTCACACGAGCTATAAAATAGTATACGATACTCGTGACCTAAGTAAGTCCATTATTACACGGCGTTTATCGCCCTCGCTGCGCTCGGGCGATAATTCACGCCGTGCAATAATGGACTACTTAGGTCACACGTATCGTAATGTACTATTGATAAGTCGTTCAATGAACCTGCACTAACGATAGGTACTTGTTTGTACTTGTAACGATTTCTTTATGTAAGTTTATTATTTGAAACAAGATTTTTACATCATTGTACATTAATTGTAGAGGAATCGAAGTTATAAAGATAATAAGAAAAATGTTCTTTATTTTCACACCAACACACTAAAAACAACATTTGTTCACTTATTTAAACATAAAATAATTATAATGAAATAATTTAACGACTAGGATATGCTCCTCACTTTGTCACGCAACTGGAAAGCCTCCCCGACTACGGCGCCGGTATACGAAGTAGTTTTTATAAATGAATGAATGCTGTTCGCAAGTTGTATACAACTTGCTTGTGTATACGTACAGATCAAAACATCCCTGCTGTACTTATCGATAATCGTCTAAGAGAAACAATGCCAAGAAAATATCGATAAAAAGACATGCTAATATGACGCTACCAATTATTTTACATAATTTACAAAATGCATGTAAAACTAGGTATAATAAAACTTTGGAACTTGTTTCTATTTCGTAATAATTAAAGTCAAGTGGTTTCGAAATTGATAGGTAACAAATGTTGATAAAACTTAAGGGAGCGGTCAAGGCGAGTTCCTATCTATGGCTATGGAATGGTATACCATTCAGAGCTAATATTGGTACTGATAAGGTTATTGGACAAGATTGTTTACCAGATAATGTCATCAAAGCAAATATTTATTTATTATACCGCCATGTACTTTTATGAAACTGCGCTTGATTTTAATCATGCTACGCTACTATATTTATCGGGCAACTGTATCGAATATGGTAATCGAATGCTCCGGAGTCCGGATTATATCTTAACGTCAGTTTATTAGAGTATTATCAGCCTTAAACAACAAGAGTTACATGCAGAAGTCTTGGGACTTTCACTCTGAGAATGAAAACTAAGGAATTGTTGGTTTGCCTGAGTGGGGAAAACTGATAATGTTGGATTTGTAAACTGTTGGCCATGCATGCTCTTGTCGGTGGAGTATTCCTGTATTCGCCAATTCCAGTCCGTGGCCAAACCTGTCTCTTTTCCGTTAATGCCCTGAGTTCCTGATAATACACGACATCAACCTTTTTCACTTGTGCTAGATAACTCTGTCTAGGTCTTCCTCTGCCTTTCTAATGGTGGCCACACATATCAGCTAGTTTTGATATAGGTAGTATAAACGTAATAAAGCTTTGTTTTTTAAAGTCAACAAAATACAAGGTGTTTCGATTTTTTTGATCTTCTTCTTATCGTATGGGCAGAGCCCTGGCGTCAGAGTTTTTTCAGACCGCCTTACGGCCTCTGACGTGATTTTTATGTAACGACTACTACCACCAGAGATAGTAGCCGGGACCAACGGCTTAACGTGCCATCCGAAGCACGGAATCATCTTTCTTTTCAGACAATCAGGTGATTCATCCTGCAATGTCCTAACCAACTGAGGAAAAACGCACAAAGTGACATTTCACTAGGTGTCCCCCGTGGGAATCGAACCCACGACCTCCGTGTCGACAGCCAATGCTCATAACCATTAGACCACGGAGGCAGATTTTTTTGATGAGAAGTGTATATTGAAAGATAAGTAAATATTATTATAGTTTAGTCGGTATAACTGAGATCAAAGATATCTAACCGATCGTTTCAATTATTCTATGAATGTTATCATGGTACGCCTAGTCGCACCATGTTTGAACACAATATATTGGGGTCGGTGCCAGCCAGCACTGGAGTTGCTGGCCTCGATCAGACAATCTACTGAATTGACAACCCACTAGTTTAGTCCTGCCATTACATTATCTGAATACCAAAGCACTGAATTTCATTAGCATGATACGATGAGTTCCACATTTTATGCGCACAAATTATGGTTTATCTTGCAAAAGTTGAATCGCCTTATTTCCATAAGTTTTCGTGTTCGTAAATTAATGCAAGTACTGTTTGTATACAGTAGGCCTACCATGAGTTTACACTGTAGTTTACTACAGTAAAACTACTGTAGTAAACTACAGTTTTTGTATTGGATTTTGTACAGCGCTCCAAGTGGTTACGTTGAGAAACTTGAGAACCAAATCTGTCATATAAAATTGACGTCGCAACTACAGTAGTAACGTACAGTGAAAACTCATGGTAGGCCGGCCTACAGGGTGTTAGGGTGACCAGCGCTACTTTAAGGGTGATTGTGCCCATGATACTGATCAACTTTCTTTAAGAAACCTATAGGAAATTCGCAAAAACATTTCTTCTTTTCATGCAATTCGATCAGCTGATTGCATTTAGTATGGAAAGTCGACTTTTTTTTTTGCGAATTTCCTATATGTTTCTTAGGGAAAGTTGATCAGTATCATGGCATGGGCACAATCACCCTTAAAGTAGCGCTGGTCACCCTAACATCCTGTAGGTTGGCCTACCATGAGTTTTCACTGTACGTTACTACTGTAGTTGCGACGTCAATTTTGTATGACAGAATTGGTTCTCAAGTTTCTCAACGTAACCACTTGGAGCGCTGTACAAAGTTTACTACAGTAGTTTTACTGTATCATATGTACAATCACCTTAAAATAATGCAACTATTTACCCTAACACCCTGTAGATTGTAGAATATATGATCGATTAAAGGTTGCTAGTTTTTGCTCAGATTTATTTTCATACGGCTTGCGATCCAAGGAGAAGAGATTTATACGTAGGGTTGCTAGATAGGTACTTCGATGTCGGAATAAGTTTAATAAGTGAAGCAAATTAGACATAATCCTCATTTACGATTCTATCAGCATCTGCACGTGTTGGTCAATAGATGTTTTATAATTAATATCCAGATAAGCTTTAAAAATATGCAAATCACTTTGATGTCCAAAAGGGTTAGTTTTTTGTCCACTATTTTAGAGCTTTGGTACGCTCAGATACGGGGCAAAACGCGGTATCGTTGTCAGTCAGTAATACTTATTAGTGTCCTTGTAATCAAACACAGGGTGGTCCCCTCAATCGCTTTCAACCCTTCTGGTCACACCCCAGTTCCATTCAAATACATGATAAGTAACGAAACAAAGTTATTGTCTCTACAAAAAAGGCCATGCTCTACTTACTGCTCTATCTTGTTATAGTAATAATCTAAACTATTATAAAACTGTAACAGAAGTGTGTCTGTACATTGAAGATATTTACAAAAAAAAAATTATGACATGGTTTTTACCTGTCCCTGATTCCAAATCACCAATTTATGGATTTTTTGTCTGTGTTTGTTTGTTTGTTTGTTTGTTTGTTTGTTTGTTTGTTCGTTTGTTTGTTTATTTGTTTGTTTGGGTGTTTGTTTGTTCGAGTATCACGCAAAAACTACTGAACTGATTTTGATGAAACTTTTTTTGTTTGATAGCTTATCATCTGACTTAAAATCTGGTATATAATTTATGCGGACGAAGTCGCGGGTAAAAGCTTTTGTTGATAAAATCGTTATTTGCTCTATAGGTAGCAATAATACACCACGATTATTGAATTACTAGTAAAATTTAGATAATGAAACTAAAAGTGCGTTTTTCTATTCAATTCAAAATTTTTATTCAAAATAATATCATATAGATAGCTTTTTGACGTCATTTTTTGACTCTACTACCGCGTCGGAAGGTGTTCCGTTGAGAGAAGATGCGGCCAGAAACTCTACAACACACCTCTTTTAAACAAAAAAAAAATGTACAATTTACAATTAAAATACAATATTGCATTACATAGTGTAAAATTGTCAAGACAGACATTTTGGTCATTCAAATAATCATCGAGTTTATAGTAACCTTTTTTACAGAGGACTTGTTTAACATGAGACTTAAACTTTTTGTCCGGTAAGTTTAGAATATCCTCTGGTATCTTATTATAAAAGCGTATACAGTGCCCCATGAAAGATGTGTTGACTTTACTGAGTCGAAAATGTGGGAATACTAATTTATTTTTATTTCTTGTATTGTAATTATGAACGTCACTGTTTTTGGGAAAGAGAGACCGAACATATAAAATATTTTCGTAAATAGTATTGACTGTAGAAAGTCAAAATACTGATATCTTTAAAAAGATCTTGTAGTGAGTCTCGACAACGCAGATTATAAATGGCTCGAATATTTTTCTCGTTTTTCAACCTGTTCCTTAGGGAAAGTTGTTTAGTTTCATCATCTGAATATACCCTGAAAAATCAATAAATTATAGATATTGAAGAATTGTGGATAATCTTTACACAGATCCTTAATCATTTTGTAAAAAAAGCATTCTCCAAGACTGACCCAAAATACTAATAACAAAAAGTAGCATCCTCCATTAAAACAATGTAGTTCTATTAATGTTATTGGTCTCATTAAGTCCAATGCAGCCACGACTGTGCATCTTTGGTCACAGAGCTTTGGTCGAATTATTTGACCTCCACCAATGAGGCACACGGGAAAATAGTATCGGAGTCATAACTGTCATCGTAATAAGTGATGCGTGCACGCCCGCATGAGGAAGTGGCCCATTGGTGGGGAACCGTTGTTGACAGGGAATCCAATCTGACGTTGATGTGACACGTCGTCGGCTCATCACTTCTGGCTAATTTACATAAACATTGGTTATTTGATTGCGGTCATTCATTTAATAATTATTATGCTTGTACCTATATGTACCAAATCACGTTTGTTATCGTTGATCTTTGCTCTACTTTAGATTTCTGGTGTTTTATCTAAGCAAATTCTATAATTATAAATCTCTTTCAGCGGCATGTTACAGTAATTTTCGAGTGCGCAGTTAGTACAAGGTTACTAAAGTGTTTTCTAAAACGCTCCCCATCCATTTATAATTTATTGGTTATAAACATCCGACCCCACTACCGCACGTGTCTTGGGAATCATATATCTGTGGCATTTATTTCTCGCACCATTTTCGTTGTCGGAACATTAACCCGTTGCTTTATTGTCTAATAGTCACGCCTGTTTCGTAATTATTACCCAAATCGTAAACTAGATGAAGGAATTCCCATTAAATAACGCAATAGCATGCACTATCGATTGAAGTCTAACCTCGATTTTCAATTTAATGTTTCTTCGCGCTAGGTTTAATTTTAGTTACTATTCTCGGTTGCCTTGGAATTTTTTCTTTTTTTTTTTTATTCAAAATGGGTTTGCGCTTGGCTTCAGCTCACCTGATGGAAAGTGTAGATGAAGCCGAGGATGTAGCGCGCTCGCCCAGTAGAAAAAGCCTATTTACTCTTCTTTTAAAAATATCCTGATTGTATTTGCTTGGGAAAACAGACGCAGGGAGAGAGTTCCAAACCTTACCGGTTCTCATTATAAAAGAGGATGCGAACCTGTTTGTGCGGATTGTTGGAATATCGACAACGTATGGATGCAGTCTCGCAATACGTCTTGTCGTACGATGATGGAAGGGGGATGGTGGAATCAGGTCATGTAACTCCTGGGCACATTCGCCGAAGTGTAGCCGATAGAATACCGACAGACAAGCGACCAATCGTCGGTGCTCCAGACTATGTAGCTTAGTCTCGACGAGTGCATCGTCATCGATGAGTCTCTTGGCTCGACGCTCAACTGAGTCCAGTGCGTCAAGTTGGTATTTCGCAGAGCCGTCCCAGAGGTGACTGCAGTACTCCATGCAAGATCGCACTTGGGCTTTGTAGAGAGTAAGAAGCTGTGCAGGCGTGAAGTACCGCTTAATTGTCTGGACTTGGACAAAACAATAAAAATAACAGCATTTTTGGGAATAAAATAACTTTAATATTTTTACACGTTCCTATGATTCTTATAATAACTGGGTTGTATCTGTATTGGTTTCAATTAGCTAGTCATTGAGAGAACGTATTCACATCACATATACATAGATGCACTTGCGTAAGTATCTGCAAGGCAGGCGTGGTTAGTACTCGACAATCGACTTAGGTAGGAGGTACTTGTTTTTGTCGATTGCGTTGCACGGTACACCCATTCAATTAACACAGTTTCCGATATTGTACGTTATAAAATTATATTACAATGTAATAGTCGTTACTTTAGGATATAAGCGTACCTACTACTAACCCATTGTTAGCGAAGTTCTTTTTATCAATATCAACGGATAATATGGGAAATTTCTCAATGCACACTTGCAAACACAAAAAAACACGCAAAATGCATCGTCAAAACTAAGAAATATTAAGTAACATACCAACCCTATCCTTTATAAGTACATTTATTTATTTATTTTTCGAGTCTTTGTCAAACCAGCACGATTCACGACTAGTTATGGAATGGGTAATAGACGGAGATCCGACCGTAAAATTATGCACCTATTCCTTAGGCGAACGAAATGTAATTCTAGTGTATGTTTATACAGGGGTTAATTCAACGCCACCAAGTTGCCTAAAAAAATCTTGCCGCAAGTGCCTTTTCCATTATAATTTTTGGTATAACTTTTTCCACGTCTTTGTTAGGAAAGTGAATGAAGTGCCATCAGAAGGTGTTCGCGACATCGAGCTGCCGGATTCGCGCGTCGGCGCGGGCCGCTACGGTTTTTCCTCGCGAGTTCAGACACCCAACGTGATCAGTGCAAATTCCAATTAGATTATTGTTTTTTTAGTGTTTATTTGTAGATTATTGCTTGTGGAATGCACTGGTCATGTTGGGGGTAACGTATTTGTACAGTTCGTTATAGTTTTGTATAGTTTATTCACGTGTTTAGAGTCGTAGTTTTAAGTTTTCTTTATTTTAGTTTTTTGTTATTGTTTTATAAGTTATAGGTATAGTTATAGGTTTTCCTAATAAAATTGATCGTTTCTCATAGTTAGAATAGGTTAGAATAAGTTTTTGCATTGTTTAGAGTTGTTTTTTAGGCGTTTCATTTCTGATATTTTCATACCCTTATTTCTCAAGATAGGTGATGGGTGGATCCTATCTAACAGCTTAGGTACACAATAGTAGATGATCCTTACCTATTTCACACACAACATATAGACTAGAGTAGTTAGATAGAAAAATATAGCAGTTTTAAAGTTCCGTTTACACCTTGCACTTTGACCCCGTATTTTACATAATAGATATATAGATAGAAACATAGAAATAGGTAGGCTAGGTGAGGATAACCCAGGTGCACTTAGTCAGAACCCTAGGTCATAGATAGAGTGCCTAGAATAGTCTAGAAATAGAATAGTTTGCAATGGTGCGGCAAAAATTGTGATATTTTTCCGCTTTATTCTGACTAGGAAACCTGGGTATCATAGCTAGTATAGATTGTTATATGTCAAAATACGGGTAATTGTAAGCTCTTTCTATAGAACATCGTAGCTTTGAACTACCTCTTATAGTTTTTAAGATATAGCCTAAAATGTCAGAACTTTGTGATGAAAATGTACAACCAATTTGAACAATAAAAACGGCTCTCCTTACGGTATTGCGCTAGGAGGGACATGGCGCGCAAAACAGCGCTGAATCAATCAGTCGCAACGAGTCCTCCAGCGCAACATCGGAAGAAAAGCTAGTGAAGAACCTCTTTCATTGAAGAACCCTGCTCCCTGCTCCATCAAGATCAGCTGCCTCAGCCTGCTCTCTGCGGTCTACGATCTGCGTCCCACTCTCACAGTACCGCCGTAATCAGGGCGTCATCCGGCGATAGTTAATAGTTAGTTAAATGTGCTAGACCAGGCGTTTTCATATCGAAGGTGGTCGACCACATTTTTTGGTCCTTCGAGCCGGATCACGTCCTGAGCGTACTGTGAGACCTGGGTGAAGACTGCAAGAGCTGCTGTATAGAAGATGCCGGTGACAAGAAGCATGAAGTCAGCGCCGCGTCAAGCCGGACCCCCGTCCCGTGAGGAGGAGTCCACGTCACGTCCTGCTGCATCCGCGTCGGGCACCCCGTCCGGCTCCGAGCCGACGGCGTCGTCCGCGACGACCACGGAGTCGCGTACGGCAACCACAGCCCCGGATACATCAGCCACGTCGACTGACGCCACCAGGGCGTTGAAGAGCCCCGTTCCAGAGAAGCCTGAACGGACACCGGCACGATCCAGAGCATCGAGTAGAAGACGGGAGCTGGCGGAGGCCCGGCTGGAGCTCGCCAGGGCTCGAGTCGAGTTGGCCGAGGCCAAAGTCAGCGTCCTAGAAGAGGAAACTTCAGACGAAGAGGACTCAATAGATGAAACGGTCCGTGAAGAAAGAACGTCGGAATGGGTCGACAGAAGCACTCTCGCCCTCACGATGGAGCCTCACAACGTGCCTGAACATAGTTCGGAACCACCACCCGCCGTGCCGCCGCCACCACCGCCGCGTGACGACGAGCCCGGGTGCCGCGTGGACGCCGAAGCACGAGGCCCCATTCATAGTCATCCGACGAAGACCTCGGAGGAGAGGCCCTACTGCCTGGGCCTCCCCGGGGGCAACCGCCAACTTGTCGTGTTGCAGGAGCCGCCGCCACGACAGGAGAAACTGATTATAGAAGATAGAAGAGCGGCCCTGGCGCAGGGGCCCTGGAACCATACCACCGGGGAGCCACGCCAGCCTGTAGCGCCGCACCATTCGCCTACGCTACAGGAAATACGGAAGACTATAGAAAATAGAAGATGGGAATCGGCGCAGAGGCCCCCCGGTGGGGACGACGCCGAAAACCAACACCTTGACGCGCCGCGCCAGCCGCCTACGCGTCAAGATAGCAAGCCGAACGAGTTGGCGATCCAAGAGCTCGCCAGTGCCATCACTCTCGCCGCGCGGTCGGCGGCGCAGCCCGCAATAGCATCGAGGGTTCCTGACCTACCCTTCTTCAGCGGCCAGTCGGCGGAGTGGCTACCATTCAAAATAGCGGTGGAAGAGGCAACAATACAGCTGACGGAGCAAGAAACCATAGCGAGACTGCGGAAGAGCCTGCGCGGGCCGGCGCGGGACGCCGCCCACTGCCTATTTGTGGGCCACACGTCGACGAGAGAGGTAATGCAGCTTCTTGAGGCCAGGTTCGGACGACCCGACGCGCTCGTCATGGCTGAAATGAAGAAGCTGAGGGAGCTGCCGCGCCTCACAGAAAATCCGAAGGATGTCTGCGTCTTCGCGTCGCGTGTGGCGAACATCACCGCGACGATAAAGGCACTGGGGCGGTCGCACTATCTGTACAACCCAGAGATAGTGCGGGCCGTCATAGAAAAGTTCCCGCCTACGCTACGGTTCCGGTACTACGACTTCGCTCCGGAGCAGCCTACCTTCCAGCCTGACTTGGTAACGTTGACCAAATTTTTAGATCTCGCCGCCGAACGGTGCGGTAACTTTGCTCCCCTCGAACATGTGCCGTTCGACCGGCGGGAGCAAACACATCGAGGACCAGCGCGCACCTACCACGCCGGCGCCGATGGACAACGAGCGAAGCCAGAGCCCTGTCCGGTCTGCAAGAAAGGCGAACATAAGGTAAACAACTGTGAAGTGTTCAAGAAAGAAAGTGTGTCGGCGCGCTGGGACATTGCAAAGGAGAAGCGCCTGTGTTTTAAGTGTCTACGTGTTCGCCGCAATCAACACATGTGCAAGGCACGCAGGTGTGAGACGAGCGGGTGTCAACATAGCCACCACCCGCTACTACATAGCACGCCGCAATCGAAGCCGCCACCCGAGCAAGAGGAAATAGTGTCGTCTGCAAGGAACAAGACGAAAACGGCGCTGTTGAAAATAGTTCCTGTCATCGTTAGCGGCCCTAGGTCACAAGTTGAGACCTACGCACTGTTGGACGACGGCTCTACGTGCACCATAGTAGAAAGAGACATCGCTAACAAGGTGGGTGCAACAGGGACAGCATCACCGTTTACGATAGAGGGCGTGGCGGGCGCGCGGATCGACGCAAGCGAGTCGACGCGCGTGCGCGTGAAAATTGGCGGCAAATATAGTATAGAAGAATTCGAGATAACTGCGCGCACTATGGACAAGCTTCATTTATCGCCGCAGCGGGTCCCGCCGGAGCTCATTTCCGGCCTCGATCACCTCAAGGAGATAGCAGAGGAACTCATCTATGAAGAGGGCAAGCCAACTGTACTCATCGGGCAAGACAACTGGCAGCTGCTGCTCTCTCACGCCGTGCGCCGTGGGGCGGACGACCAACCCGTCGCCTCCCTGACCGACCTAGGGTGGGTCCTTCACGGCGTGCGAGATGGTCGGCGTGAGAAGGTCCATAGTCATCGCATCAGCTACGTGTCTTCGCCCCTTCCTGAGAGTTCTATAGAAGAGATGATTCGAGAACATTTTTCGCTGGATTCGCTGTGTGTGGAGCCGCGACGCAGCTATAACGATAGTGAGAAGCGAGCGCTATCGATTCTGAACGAGACGACGAAGCGGTTACCGGCGGGAGGCTTCGAGACCGGGCTCCTGTGGCGTCGCGACGACTTCACGCCGCCGGATAGCTACTCTACTGCACTTCGTCGCCTCGAACTTATAGAAAAGAAGCTGGACCGGGACCCTACGCTGAAGAAGAGGTACACCGCCCAGATTCAAGACTACATAGAAAAGGACTACGCAGAGGAAGCGCCCGTGTCTGCCGCGCGACCTGAGAAGGTATGGTACCTACCTCACTTCGGCGTAGTCAACCCAGAGAAGCCCGAGAAGCTACGTATAGTGCACGACGCGGCGGCGAAGTCAAGAGGGACGAGTTTGAACGACATGCTGCTGTCCGGTCCCGACCTACTTCAATCCCTGCCCGGCGTGCTGATGAGATTCCGACAGCGGAATATAGCAGTGACAGCTGATATTCGTGAAATGTTCATGCGAATATCGATTCGAGATGAAGATAGAGACATGCAGCGCTTCCTGTGGAGAGGGGAGCGACGCGACGGACCTCCGACCGAATATCGCATGAAGAGCGTAATATTCGGGGCCACCTCTTCGCCTAGTACAGCTATTTTTGTGAAGAATAGAAACGCCGAGTACTTCAAAGAAAAATACCCGGAGGCAGTGAACGCCGTAGTACGTAGTCATTACGTAGATGACTACATAGCCAGCTACGACAGCGAAGAGGAAGCTCTACGGGTCTCGAATCAGGTCGCCTTCATACACAGTAAAGGTAATTTTTTTCTGGCAAAATGGGCATCAAACTCTCATCGTGTTCGTGGTCAGCTGGCGCCGGGCGAGAAGAAAGAAGTAGTGCAACTCGACACCGAGAAGATATTGGGGATGGTCTGGCGGACGCAGACCGACACGCTTTCGTTCAACATTAACGAACGTAAGTTGCCTACTTCACTACTCGACGGTACACCTACTAAGAGAGAGGCTCTACGCGTAGTTATGTCTATCTACGATCCACTGGGACTCGCTACGCCTATCACCGTGCAAGCTAAGAGAGTGCTACAGAACACATGGCGCTCTGGCATCGAGTGGGACACCGAGCTACAACCAGCAGAGGCGGAGGCGTGGCGGAGTTGGGTAGGCGAGGCTAAGCAACTCTCACGCTTAGCCGTGCCACGCTGCTACGCCCAACTAGCGCACGCGACGACCATCGAGCTACACACGTTCGTCGACGCCAGCAGCTCGGCCTACGCGGCCGTCTCCTACTGGCGAGTGACCGATAGCGACGGACGTGTCTACGTGTCCCTCATCGCTGCGAAGGGAAGAGTCGCGCCGCTGAAGACAGTGTCCATCCCGCGCCTCGAGCTACAAGCTGCAGTGCTGGGCGCCCGCCTAGCACACACCATCGCCGCCGAGCACGACATAAAGCCGCATCGTCGCGTGTTTTGGTCTGACTCACGCACCGTGCTCACCTGGCTACGCAACGGTCCTCGTGTCTACAAACCATTCGTCTCGCATCGTGTCGCCGAGATCGGCGAGTCTACGAAGACAACGGAGTGGAGATGGGTCCCCACTAAGGCGAATGTCGCGGACGACGCGACGAGAGAGACGCCTATCAACTTCGAGTCGACGCATCGCTGGTTCGTAGGGCCGCCTTTCCTACACCTACAGGAAAGTGAGTGGCCAACAGAGACAGAAGATAGTAGCCCAGACGACGCCGACACTACCGAAGAACGACTACATACGACGAGGTCAACGACACGACTCAGCGAAGCCCTACCCGACGTGAAACGTTTCTCCAACTTCAATCGCCTGCTACGAGCGACCGCACGAGTGCTACAGTTCATCGAGTTGCTACGCGCGCCGCAACACTGTAACGCGGCCCGCAAACGCACGAAGAAAAATATAGACAGCGACTCGACGTGGGGAGACAAGAAAGAAAATCGCAAGAAAATAGTCAAGAAAATAGTGACGGGCGACGTGACTACATCGCCATACAAACCTATAGAAGCACACCATGTTCACCGTGCCCAGCTCCTGTGGACTCGAGCTCAGCAAGAAGAGGTCTTCGCAGACGAGGTGAATGCCCTGCGACTCGGCCGCCCTCTACCGGCAGACAGCAGACTCAAACAGCTGTCCGTTATCTACGATCGAGACGGCGTGATAAGACTACGATCGCGCATAGACGCCGCTACGGACATCTGCTACAGTCAACGGGAGCCTGCAATTATAGACGGCGGCCACGTGTGGACTCAGCTGTACATCACACATGTACACACACAGCTACACCACGGCGGCTTCGAGACTACGGCCAACGAAATACGACAACACTACTGGGTGCTACGACTGCGCTACGCCGTTCGTAGCGCAGTGAAACAATGTCTACGGTGCCGCATCGCTAAGGCGAAGCCGGCGCAGCCATCTACGGGCAACCATCCACCGAGTCGCCTCGCTCATCATCAGCGGGCCTTCACCTTTACCGCCCTAGATTATTTTGGGCCCCTTACCGTGACCGTCGGCCGTACCCATCAGAAGAGGTACGGCGTGCTCTACACGTGCCTCACTACCCGAGCTGTCCACATAGAGCTCGCGGGTAGTCTCAGCACGGACTCTGCGGTGATGGCGCTGAGAAGATTCATCGGACGACGTGGCTGCCCTACAGAGCTCTGGTCGGACCAGGGCACCAACCTGCGCGGCGCGGACATCGAGCTTCGCCGCGCGATCGACGGGGCGACGCAAGAAGAGGCGTCGCTGCGCGCCATCCGGTGGCGCTTCATACCGCCGAGCGCCCCATTCATGGGGGGCGCATGGGAGCGTATGGTGCGGAGCATCAAAACCGCACTGTACACCACACTCAACGAGCGCGCACCGAAGGAAGAGGTGCTCGCTACCCTGCTCGTCGAGGCGGAACACACCGTGAACAGCCGCCCCCTCACACACCTGTCGACGGCCCCGGACGACGAGGAAGCCCTCACGCCCAACCACTTCCTCCTGGGCGGGCCATCACGCGTCCCACAACCCGGGACGTTCACCGACGGCGACATCAGCGGGCGCAGGGAGTGGCGAGTCAGTCAGCGGCTAGCCGACCACTTCTGGGCGCGCTGGGTGCGCGAGTACCTCCCCGAGCTGCAACACCGGCGGGAGCCCCGCGCCACGGGTGGCGCGATCCAGCTGGGCGATCTGGTCCTCATCGCAGACGGGACCCTGCCTCGCAACATCTGGCCGCGAGGCGTCGTGATCGCCACCTTCCCCGGTCCCGACGGCGAGGTACGAGCAGTCGACGTGCGCACCAACAAGGGAGTCCTGCGGCGGCCCACGAAGAAGCTGGTGATCCTGCCCACTGCCAACGAGTCGCCCTGATGATCTACGGGTCTACCTGCCTGCCGCTCACTCGAGAAGTTCCAGCTACGAGAGCTGCGGCGGGAGATAATGTTCGCGACATCGAGCTGCCGGATTCGCGCGTCGGCGCGGGCCGCTACGGTTTTTCCTCGCGAGTTCAGACACCCAACGTGATCAGTGCAAATTCCAATTAGATTATTGTTTTTTTAGTGTTTATTTGTAGATTATTGCTTGTGGA
This sequence comes from Agonopterix subpropinquella, assembly GCA_922987775.1. Taxonomy (NCBI): domain Eukaryota; kingdom Metazoa; phylum Arthropoda; class Insecta; order Lepidoptera; family Depressariidae; genus Agonopterix; species Agonopterix subpropinquella. The sequence goes on from OV277698.1 coordinate 18,051,277, forward strand.
ATGCACTGGTCATGTTGGGGGTAACGTATTTGTACAGTTCGTTATAGTTTTGTATAGTTTATTCACGTGTTTAGAGTCGTAGTTTTAAGTTTTCTTTATTTTAGTTTTTTGTTATTGTTTTATAAGTTATAGGTATAGTTATAGGTTTTCCTAATAAAATTGATCGTTTCTCATAGTTAGAATAGGTTAGAATAAGTTTTTGCATTGTTTAGAGTTGTTTTTTAGGCGTTTCATTTCTGATATTTTCATACCCTTATTTCTCAAGATAGGTGATGGGTGGATCCTATCTAACAGCTTAGGTACACAATAGTAGATGATCCTTACCTATTTCACACACAACATATAGACTAGAGTAGTTAGATAGAAAAATATAGCAGTTTTAAAGTTCCGTTTACACCTTGCACTTTGACCCCGTATTTTACATAATAGATATATAGATAGAAACATAGAAATAGGTAGGCTAGGTGAGGATAACCCAGGTGCACTTAGTCAGAACCCTAGGTCATAGATAGAGTGCCTAGAATAGTCTAGAAATAGAATAGTTTGCAATGGTGCGGCAAAAATTGTGATATTTTTCCGCTTTATTCTGACTAGGAAACCTGGGTATCATAGCTAGTATAGATTGTTATATGTCAAAATACGGGTAATTGTAAGCTCTTTCTATAGAACATCGTAGCTTTGAACTACCTCTTATAGTTTTTAAGATATAGCCTAAAATGTCAGAACTTTGTGATGAAAATGTACAACCAATTTGAACAATAAAAACGGCTCTCCTTACGGTATTGCGCTAGGAGGGACATGGCGCGCAAAACAGCGCTGAATCAATCAGTCGCAACGAGTCCTCCAGCGCAACATCGGAAGAAAAGCTAGTGAAGAACCTCTTTCATTGAAGAACCCTGCTCCCTGCTCCATCAAGATCAGCTGCCTCAGCCTGCTCTCTGCGGTCTACGATCTGCGTCCCACTCTCACAGTACCGCCGTAATCAGGGCGTCATCCGGCGATAGTTAATAGTTAGTTAAATGTGCTAGACCAGGCGTTTTCATATCGAAGGTGGTCGACCACAGAAGGAGACTGGTCTAAAGTACACCTCTCAATCTGCCGCAACTATAGGGTTGCCAGGTCCAAATATGTCATTTTTGAATCTGGCAACCCTAGTCTTGCGGCAGATTGAGAGGCGGCAACCCTAGTTTTTAAAGTACTTTAGACCAGTCTCCTTCTGATGGCACTTCATTCACTTTCCTAACAAACACGTGGAAAAAGTTATACCAAAAATTATAATGGAAAAGGCACTTGCGGCAAGTCTTTTTTAGGCAACTTGGTGGCGTTGAATTAACCCCTGTATAAACATACACTAGAATTACATTTCGTTCGCCTAAGGAATAGGTGCATAATTTTACGGTCGGATCTCGGACTATAATTTTTTTTCAACTTTGCTATTGGCACCGGGTCCTACCAATTAGGTACAAAACAAAAATAAACAATAATACAACCGATTCTCCATTAGTCTCATCTAATAATTAATTAGATGCGACTAATGGAGAATCGGTTGTTGTTTTCAAACGCTTCAGAAGATATGAATAAGATCTCTTTATCAATTTCAAATAGGACCTAGCACGGCAGAGACCATTCGGTGGTAAGGTAACACAGTAGAGAATCTCTCTACTACTGTGGCGGTATGCCCTTAAATACTAAATGATTTTGTTACCATTTCTATATTTTTATGGGTGGTTCAGACCATCAAACTAAACAACTTTTACTATTGGCAGCAAACCAGAATTCATACGAAATTTTAAAACAAAAAAAAATTTCGCTGTAATATTATTTTTCTGTAGAACCTCCTCCTTTTTCAAAGTCAGTTAAAAAGAATTTTATAAATTAATTTATCACTAAGATTAATATTATATTAGAGCATGACATGTAGAAATAAAAGATTCAAGCTTGTTGTAGATGATAAGATTAGTATGTTTGAATGACTTGATAAAAGTGCTTCGACTCCTTGAGTTACATAACCCAAGCCCTGCCTTCGACTTTCCAAAGGAATGCAATCTGTGCTCATATGCTGCGATCAAAGTTGAGTGTAGTACCGAAGCCTTTAAACTCGGTCGCATACTTAATTTTAATTAGCACGGTGGAACCTTTGGAACACACTTTGGAACCTTTCGACACAGCACACCGGCAGAACTATCTCATAAATGAAAAACACGACGCTGTAAAAATAAAATTGTACCTAATCTTTAGAATACATTGAGACCATTTTCAGAATTTTTGTCTGTTTGTTTGTGCACGCATCACTTAAAAACTACTGAACCGTTTTGGATGGGGTTTTCACAGAAGCATAGTAGACTTTTAGGCTTTATTTCATCGCAATAGGTTCATACAATCAATTGCAATTCAGTGGTCTGCGCGTACGAAGACTCGGGCGCCGCTAGTTACTTCATATTTTGTAAAACCTAATATTGTGTGTCGATGCCTTAATAGTTTGTATGGCTTTCCTATACAAGTCAGTTTATATAAACCTTCGGTAATAAATTATACGAGCTTACACGTGGCGTGTCCGTTAAGTCGTTAATAAAATTAAAAGGGGTGTGCTATTAAACTCGTTTGTTCCAGGATCATGAGTGTTTCCAATCCCTGCCCTGTCCACGTGATGAAACCTGTAACCTTCAAAAGGCATGATAGAATGATTACCCTTTTTAACCGACTTCAAAAAAGGAGGAGGTTTCTCAATTCGACCATATATATATATATATATTTTTTTATGTTTGTTCGCGGATAACTTCGTCGTTTATGAACCGATTTTGATGATTCTTTTTTTGTTGGAAAGGAGATATCCCAAGTGTGGTACCATGATAAGGAAACCAGGATCTGATGATGGATCCCAGAGGAATCGAGGGGAACCTTCGAAAATTGTAGTGCCAACTAGTGCGTTTGTTAATTTAAAGCACTACTATTAAATCGAACTAATGAATTCACCACTGAAACTTGTGAAATAAACAAAATTTTTACAAAAAATTAAAACCGCCTTCAAAAAAACTAAAAATTTAAAAAATAATATTGAAGCCGATGACTTATTCGTTCGCATCATAAGAACATTAATTTGTTTTATAGAAGTCGGTGTCAAGCCAAGCCAAAAAATGCAAGCCCTGTCGCGAATCGTACCGGCTTGACAGCGACTTCAATAAAACGAATCGGCTGCAATATTATTTTTTAACTTTTTAGTTTTTTATTAAACTAATAACTTGTAGAGATAGAAGTGTAAAATGTCGACGTGATATATTGTCTATTATTCTTTTGTTCGTATCGTATCGTTAAGTAAACACCGTTCAGGAAATATCATTAGTGAAGGAACAATGGTTTTAGCAAATGTATTGTTTTTCTTGTATTTTTTGTATGGCTATGTATGTATAGTTGTACCTATATGTTTTCCGTTTGTTCTTTGGCTACCAAGATGTTTCTCAACTTTGGTTTAGGACGTAAATGTTTTATTCTTTCACTAACATTTTTCGGTCAACAATGGTACCGATTCGGACTGTGCCACGACTTAACTTAACTAAATTTATTCCTGTCACTTTCTAAAATAAGATTAAGAAAAGAGACAGAAAACCAACAGCTGACTTTGGTGTGTCAAAGTGACGTTACACGCCCAAAATAAGATGCCATCATAATGTACGCCATCTTATTTAAAGCGTTTTTGGGCGTGTAACGTCACTTTGACAGCACTAAAGTCAGCTGTTGGTTTTCTGTCTCTTTTCTTAATCTTATTTTAGAAAGTGACAGGAATAAATTTAGTTAAGTTTAGTCGTGGCACAGTCCGAATCGAGGCCATTATACAATTGATCGAAGTTGATTGAAGCTAACATTGAACTTAAATTCAACTATTGCGATGTTGATTATTCTTCTGTATTTGAAAAGTGGGTATTTTAAATTGCCTCGACAACATAACATAAAAAGGCGGAATTCTTTAGAAAATAAAAAAGACAATAAAGAATACATTTCGCTGACGCAATAACGTAATAAAAGATGTAGGCGAGATGAAGATTGGCTTGCACGAATTCAGACGTACTCTGAATAGGGACTACGTCACGAGAGCCTACTGCGAAGGAAAATAAGGGGAAAACTTGGAGGAAAAGTATTCAAAGGCTCCTTTACAATTTTGCTTTCAACACTTCGTACTTTCCTTGATAAATTTTGTTTTTGCATCTAGAGTCTCGCATGGTAATGTTTGAAAGTAGTTTTTTTTCACGACAGTTGTCTATGCCTTAACACGTTACGGATAGCGAAGGCCTCGTTTGTCAGATTAACGGCTAGATTTAACAAGCTGTAGCCTTCAGACACGGAATGACGTCAATTGTTTCAGCAAATGAGTTCCACAACAACCTTGCCAAAGCAATATTGCTGGATGGAGAGCTAAAAATACCCATAGGTCAGGGGTCAGTCCATAGCGTAGTTTCGGTTCTATAGTATTATGTTGTATGGCGTATATTACAACAGGACTATGCGAACATTAAATACTGTATTATCTAGAACTTCCTTATCTATTATCAAATGATGACGTCATTTCTATCAGAATCTACTGATTATAATTTAACTAGTCGTGTGCCTCTTTTATCTAACTAATTTCGGCATAACACGATTGTAAACAATTTTACAGCTTTATCTTAATTCTAGTAGATAACCGTGCTAACGTATGTGTACATACATTTTCGTAATTCTAATCCTTTGAGACACGTAGCAGATTATTGTAAGAGTTTTTCGGTTTATTGAAAGACCTTGAATAAGAGTATAGCCTTCGTGCAAGGCGACGACCTTCAGGGTTCGGTTCAATAAGAGCCACCCAACCCCCCAGGTTTATACGCAGTGGATCCTTTCAAGGGCACTCCTTCAGACTGTGTACAAACACAACTCTATCGACTAAACATAGCTTTACATAGCACTCATATTCTAACTTTAATGCTGTTATTATTACCTTCACAGAAACCAATAACCAATTTCAGGCCTATTATTTGTTTATATTTTTCCGTTCGTGCAAACGATACGTCCCATTAAACCATAGTGTTATGGTGCCTTAAACGAAGTGAAAATACTTTTATTACTTTAAATATTTACCTTTATTGCTTCTAGTGCCTCGTGTGGTCATTATTTCGTAATTTAATTTCATATATCCGCCATGTTCCGGGTTCGTGCGGCTAACACGCAAGTTATGTTTTCCAGATTAGTGCGATTTTATTTGCGGTCCTCGCTAATGTCACCTCTAATCGTTGTAATTAGGCACAATCATTTTGCTTTTAAATGTTTACACGCGAAACTTAAAACTATAATGGGCTTAAATGCTTAAATATCTATTTGCCGTAACTGATACCTGAATATTTTACGTGGACACGTATCAAATTTCATAAGTACGCGTGCAAATAAGTTAGCAAAGGCATGCGATTGCACTGGCAATACAAAAATTTTTTTTACGCTTGTAAACCATAAAATGAACGCAATAGCGGTGACAATGTTTGCTTTATTATCGCGCTGGTTTTTACCGCACACAGAAGCTTTCGGTAATGTAACTTATGCAACAACAACATATTTATGTATGACCTCCTAAGTACCTAGTTAAGTCATGGAATAGTGACAGTGACTGCGAAAAAACACTGTTGGCTTATGAACGTAACTGTTTGCCTGCATAGTTGCGTATCGATCCGGTACTAAGGTTTTATAGATTGTGATTAGAACAAGTGTCAGCTCACACGGACTAAATTCTATACTATACAGTCGTGAGACATATTCGTTTTTATTATGAAAAGATTTTGTCGTCGATGATAATTTAAGTGACGAATAAATTATGTGTATCCTTGTTGACTAATTTAAGAGTGAATAATGCCCGGTTTAGAGACGATTTATTTATGAAAGTTTTCTTAGATCTCACCACAGTTTATGAGTATGATATTTAGATAAGTCATCAAAGTTTTCTTTTCATAACAATATTTTAAACAAACAACAAATTTTTTGGCCATAAAATGCTACGATGTGGGTTGCTTTTGCTTGTGGCAAATTGTGATCGTGCGTTATGTAAAACTAATGACATGTTATATCATGACTCGCCAGTTTGTACGATACATTTTGACCCCCTTTTGGCAGTATTAGGGTCAACCAAATTCATCGCTTTGTTATTATCTTTAATGTTAATGTTAGGTATATTGATTTTGAATTGCCTCAATATGGCTCGTGTTAAGAATATTTGGTTATACAAGGTTGTAACTTGTAACAAATGAACACAAAACGAAGAAACTACTTTTCCAGAACAGAAGTAGATAACTGAACAACGTTTGGTTTCTTTTTGAGAGTCTTTTCATGTTTAATGTCTACCATAATCTACATAATTGCCTAGTGTTTACATAGGTACAATCAATTACGTTTGTGGGAGATTGATGTCTGTAATGGGTGTCATAGTGCTATACTAAACACCAGACCTCCTCCTCAAGCTTTCATACATATTCGAGTTGACGATTCTGAACAAAGTTTTCGTTTCGGATTTTCGGCTAATCGTGAAAAAATACCGTGGAATTCAGACAGATACGTTGAAATGATAAGAGCTCTATCTATAAGTGTATATTGCCCCATCGCCTGCTGCTTCCCCCGACATTTCAATGCAGATAATAAAATGTAATCGTTAACTACTGTTGAAATGTTTCGGTTTCGCATGTTGTTACCTAGTTTCCCTTCTCATATCCGCTCTTAATTTTTTGCTGCATTTCTTATAATTGCCGTATTTAAAATCAACGGTATGAGGAAACTTTGGATGCTAGTATAAAGAAGTTGGTGAAAACAAAATAGCGAAGGAAATTTTTTTTCCAACTTCAGTTGCTAAACTAGCTCTCCCGAGCAAAATGAATTTTAAAAGTTCATAACTCTGCCGTTTCCGTTTGTGTAAAGTGCTTGGAATGAGGTCGTGGCGTGCGATAACGAGCGGGAACGAGTGGTGAAATTATGACTGCCCAGCGTGGCCCAACCACGGCACAACTGCAGGTCGACTCGGGATTGCGTTCCCGTAGACAATTCACCGTATAAGCCTGCTTTTACTTTGGCCGGGAACGACGGGAGTGGCGCAAGGAAACGGGCCCGGCGCGCAGTTATTAACCCGAGTTCATTCGTTCAGGGGACCCCGCAATCACGCCGAAGCTCTCTGTCAAATGAGGTCACTGCTGAAAAACAAAGCTTGGGACAGTATTGCAATGCTGCAGAACGAAGGCTTTCCTTCGACTTTATCTCAATATCTTCCTTAATACAAGTTCACTTTTACAAAAAAAAAATTGAAACCACAACATTAAAACACTTTTCTAATATCATAAACTTTATTACTAACAATGAAAAAGTGTGCCACGAGGCTAACTCGATCGGAGATTCCTTTTGAATATTCATATTTTTAATTCATTGATATTACATCCGATTAAACTATAGCAATAAGAAACGATGTATTATCAAAGGGTTAGATGGTGCAAACATACAATCAGACCGGTGTAATAAATATTTAACCAACAATTTAGTTATTACTTATTGCCCCAAGTTATTTGTATGCGCAACGAGTAACACTACTGATAACTATGACATCATCTCGACCAATGTTCGAATGAATCATTAAGTTTTCTATTACTATTTTTGTACCTGCACGGGTGTTTGATTTAAAAAGGATATTTGCGTCATTAGCGAACCCATTCTTGTTCCGAAGACGGTATAAGTGTAAAGAAGTTCATATTATTTATAATATACCTAATAACTTGTAGTAAACTAATATGGTATATACAATTGGTAATTGGCTATAATTATGACGATGTCAAGTGTCAATTTCGGTTGTAGTTTCAATTTCAATATATGACCAATATAGATATTACTGTTAAACAATAATGTAGTATATTGACTTTGACTTGTAGGTACAATAATTAATCACGCGCAAGCCTGGCACTATCTATTCGTGCGCCTGGTCCTGTTACAGACGTGCGATTTACCATAAGCCTACCCTGAGTTGATACTGTCGTAAGCAAATTACTGTAGTTTTACTCCTATTTTATGTAGAATTTCGTACAGCGCTCCTACTTACTTAGATAACTAATGTTGATGGACAAAATGCGCGCCGCATCATCATATGTGGTATACTACATTACAGAGTCACACTAGTACTACTACAAAGTGTCAAAATCCATGGCAGGCTATAGGACGTGCAATTTAGTGTCCTCTATTTCGACACTTCCACTTGAACTTAAATTCCCTCTACATGATCGAACTATCAGAAACCCTGTAACATAATCTCTTCTTGTTTCCAGTGATATCAGCGAACGCGTTGACCGTAACCGGCGGCGTGGGCCTCCCCACGCTGGTGTCGGACGCCATGGGTGCTGACGTGGAGATGGTGCAGGGCGAAGGTACCGGACCCGAGGGGCTGATTGCCCCGCGTCGCCTGCCTAACCCTTGCCTGGATAGCCCTCAGCGTATGGACCTGCACAGGGAGCTAATGTTCAACCAGAGGATGTAAGTAGAAAAGATACTGCTCATGCTCATGACCGATTTCGACTGTTTCAATTTCGCTGTCGGCTTTGACGTCCTCTTATGTGGCTAGTTAATTTAAATCGTAAAGTACTACCCGCATATTCATAATTAGTAATGTAACTATAGCTACTGATAAAAAATACTTTATAATGTGGACTCAATGTTGACTAGATATTCTTAGGACTTGCTAAATTAATTCTTCAAAGCGTTATGATGATATCGAATTTCAAAAGAAAAAGTAAAATGCGAAAAGTATTTTAAAGCCTTAGGGCTCTTACAGACGAGCGACACTTTGCTGTCGCGGTGGGTCGCAGAGGCGTTGTGCTCATACATTTTACGGACGCGCAACGATCGCACGACTCTCCGCGACATCCCGCGGCGACCGCAAAGTGTCGCTCGCCTGTGAGAGCGCTTATTTGAATCTTGAATACCTACCTACGTATCAATTTAGTGTACAGTAGAAGAAGGTACTACATATTGTTTTATTTGCCCGCATCATCGCCAGCGTGGATTAAATTTTGTTTCCGAAATCTAAATACGCAAAAATATAGCAAAAACTTGTTTTGATCTAGAACTTGTTTACGTTTTTGACCTTTAGTGTATCATAAATACAGGGTCCAACTTAATATACGACTGTTTTTTAAGAGGATGATCAGACCATCAAACTGAACAAGTTTCTCTATGGAACCAAGGGCGAAATGGCGAAAAAAAAAACAGCTGTTCCTCACAAAACTGATGAACTTTGATGGTCTGATCATCCACTTAAAAAACCGTCAGAATATTAAGTTGGACTCCGCATTAATCATGTCTTTAAGCTATCCGCATAGGTAGATACCTTTTATGGCAATTTGTGTGAGAGTGGAGCAAACAAACCCACATTTATAATATTGTAGTTAGGATCTTTTCTACGTTGGAAATAAGATAAGATGATAAACGTCTGTTTTGCACGTAGGTATCATGACAAAATAATATTATCATTATCATTCATTAGACTTTCATGAACACGTGTTAAGCGATCATGAAAGTATAATGTGACTGAAAAATGTGTTCGTCATCTTAGTTCCATTGAGCCTTGAAACATAGTTTTTTAGGGTTCCGAAGTCAAAAAGGAACCCTTATAGTTTCGCCATGTCCGTCAGTCTGTCCGTTTTTCTGTCCGTCCGTCTGTCCGCGGCTTAGCTTAGAGAAAGCTGTAATTTGGCATGGATATAAATATTAATCACGCCGACAAAGTGCTAAAATAAAATCTTGAAAAATATTTTTTTAGGGTACCTCCCCTACACGGGAAGTGGGGATGAATTTTTTTTTATCCCATGTTGTGGGGTATCGTTGGATAGGTCTTTTAAAAATATTGTGGGTTTGGGAAAACCATTTTTCGATTTAGGGATCCGTTAGCGAAATTTAAGCTTTAAAGCGAAAATTTTGGTTAGAGTCAAGTGTCCCTCCCCCCTCTCCCAGCGAAACGGTTGTAGTTGAAGATGTGAAAAAATTCACGGCAATAGCATATAATTATAACGAATTTAAAAGGAAAACTATCACCGCTAAGTAGGCTTTACAAGTTTCCGAGTAATATTCGACTAACTTATAAAATGTACTTTTTAGACATTATTAGCCGTTAAACCGTAGTATAAAACAAAAAGTCTTCTTCTAAGTCCATATTATATTGTGACGGGCAACTACGGAACCCTACCCTGCGCGTGGTCCGACACGCACTTGGCCAGTTATTGCTACATGCATAGAGACTTTGTAAGTCTATATTAATAATCCAGATATAAGAGATTTCCCATAGGAATTTTAAACAGCTGCCTATTCTTAGGCAGGCAAGGCAAAGGCACCTTTGTTCATTGTTAGTGTAAAGAGGGACCTCAAAGGCACTTTCTGCGACAAAAAGCCTCTCTCGATAAGCTTTGTGGAGATAGCAAACGTCGGCCTACTCAGTTTTTAAAGAGACCCGTTTTCTTTGACCTAGCCGACTGGCCTCTTGTTTGAAATTCAGTGATATCTGAAGTTTTAATTAAGTTCTTATACTTCCTTAAGATAATTTTATAATTATAGTCTTATGTTATTGTTGTTGTTAAGTGGCCGCGGGCTCACTCCCCGTCACACTGGACAGGGTATGAGGGTACTTTCGGTAGGTCTAGGTACTAGTGAATCGTGGATGTCCTGAGTTTTCAGAATATCTCTATGAATACCCCCTGGGGTCCCCACGTCGTTGTCTGCGGATATATTGCAAAATTCAAAATTCAAAATTTTTTTATTCAATATAATATCATATACAGGGTGTCCCAGAAATGGTGAATCAAAATGCTATGGGAGGCAGCTTGACTAATGTCCTATCCATAAAAAATATTAAAAAAAATAAAACGCACATGACCATAAAAAAAAAAGAATATCCAAAAAAACGGGAAAATCATCAAATTTTTCTAAGTTTCCAGCTCTAATTATCGCGTTTTGGGATAATTTGTAATTTTTTTCTGCCAATATTAATTGTTAGAGGTTGCTTCGACTGATTGTTAACATTTTACAAAAAAAAAATGTCTGCACTTAGAGCACAGACCACTTAGTTTAATTGTTTTTTCTGAACCGAAAAATTTTCTTGCTATTTTAACCAGCTGTAGTATAAAAAAAATGTATGGGACTTGTGCGGCAAACTACTTCAAAAAGTTGCCTATTTAATGACGATTTTAAAATGATACGAATCACTGAATTTACTTTACAAAATTGGGAGATATTAATTTTCTTGTGTGCTAGGGTGAAATTTGTGCAATTTATTCTTTACTTTTTAATTCATTTTCCACTTCTAATCCGTTGCTTCTAAGGTTAGAATTGGCTAAAAAAGTTGTTTCAATACCCGGTAGTAATGGCACGGTTTTTTAGAATCCCGGTTTTTCAAAATCCCGGTGTTTTAAAAACCCGATTTTTTTTAAATCCCGTTTGTTTAAAATCCAGTTTTTTTAAGAATCCCGGTTTTTTAAAATCCCGGGATTCCCAAAAAACTGGGAATTTAAAAAACCGGGATTTTAAAACACCAGGATTCCCAAAAAACCGGGATTCCCAAAAAACCGGGATTTTAAAACACCGGGATTCCCAAAAAACCGGGATTTTAAAACACCGGGATTCCCAAAAAACCGGGAATTTAAAAAAAACCGGGATTCCTAAAAAAACCGGGATTTTAAACAACCGGGATTTTAAAACACCGGGATTTTGAAAAACCGGGATTCTAAAAAACCGTGCCATTACTACCGGGTATTGAAACAACTTTTTTAGCCAATTCTAACCTTAGAAGCAACGGATTAGAAGTGGAAAATGAATTAAAAAGTAAAGAATAAATTGCACAAATTTCACCCTAGCACACAAGAAAATTAATATCTCCCAATTTTGTAAAGTAAATTCAGTGATTCGTATCATTTTAAAATCGTCATTAAATAGGCAACTTTTTGAAGTAGTTTGCCGCACAAGTCCCATACATTTTTTTTATACTACAGCTGGTTAAAATAGCAAGAAAATTTTTCGGTTCAGAAAAAACAATTAAACTAAGTGGTCTGTGCTCGAAGTGCAGACATTTTTTTTTGTAAAATGTTAACAATCAGTCGAAGCAACCTCTAACAATTAATATTTGCAGAAAAAAATTACAAATTATCCCAAAACGCGATAATTAGAGCTGGAAACTTAGAAAAATTTGATGATTTTCCCGTTTTTTTGGATATTCTTTTTTTTTTATGGTCATGTGCGTTTTATTTTTTTTAATATTTTTTATGGATAGGACATTAGTCAAGCTGCCTCCCATAGCAGTTTGATTCACCATTTCTGGAACACCCTGTAGATAGCTTTTTGACGTCATTTTTTGACTCTACCACCGCATCGGAAGGTGTTCCGTTGAGAGAAGATGCGGCCAGAAACTGCACTCGGTCATATCATATCGCTGCGAACTCGGGATATCACCCCTTCTTGGTTGACATCCCACATATCCGCACCAAGCGCCTTTCTGAATCTTTTATAATGCATACAGCCAAGGAGTGGAATGCCTCTGCGTCAGTATTTCCGAGTACTTACAACCCGAATTCCTTTAAAGTACGAGTGAATAGGCATCTTCTGGGTTAGCTCGCTACATCTACGACCCCATCTTCGTCCTGAGGACTGGATTGAGGTCAAGAGTAAACCCATAGTTAATAAAAAAAAAAAAAAAAAAAAACTGTGTTCATCCATCTAGTCTTCGCCCGTCCTTTTGTGTTTGTTATACTCTTGTTATACTCGTACATTCCCAAAAACTATCGTAAAGCAAAAGCCAAAGCTATCCCATGTCGTCACTTATCTAGTAATATGTCTGAAGAATGTAGGAAATCTCTGAATTGATGTAAATTACAATAATCAGGAAGATAATAGCGAGTGCTTTGAAATTACTCCGACATCATTTGAAGTTTTGTCCAAAAAAATAGGACTTAGGCGCCGGAATTCCTTTGTATCTTTGGGAACCGATGAAGGGTGCATTTTTTGTAAGCATTCTCTAACCGATTATGAACCGTGGAATTTTATGAATGGTACAATTTTAACTTTGTTGTCCTGTTATCTACCTCAGTCTATAGTATGCTATGCTACATCTCTACATGTAGTCCGTTTGAACATGAACATAATATTTGAAAAGTATCTTTTGGTAAATTCTTTCGCAACTTCTCCAGTTTTATGTTTTTGACGACGTTATCGATTCTATACAAAAAGTTTTCAGCATAAGCTCACGACTATATTCCCCGAGGGGGTAGTCAGAGATATTCTGAAACTTCAGAACATCCACGTTTCACTAGTAGTACCGAAACTCTGTCCAGTGTGACGGGGAGTGAGCCCGTCGCCACTTGTAATGGACAGTAGGTACGATACATGCCTCGAAATTGAAGCATGCAGGTTTCCTCACGATGTTTTCCTTCACCGAAAAGCCAGTGGTTTTACAAATCGTACATAAATTCCGAAAAACTCATTGGTCGAGTCGGCCTGGACGGGGATCGAACCATCGCCTCCTGCACGGCAGGCAAGGTTACTCGCCAGTGGACTACCACGGTTTTTTTCAGGTTTCAGGTTTTTGTTAATGAATTATAATTGTAGTGATAGTGACTATCACTATAATTTAAAGTCCCCTCTACAATTTCCTGTCGTCACCCTTATAGTTATGTAGTACATAAGAAAAAACCCTAAAAAAAAATTCTTGCGATTTCAATGTTCGTCCCATATTGAAAAATGACCGATTTAACGGTGTAAATAACAGGCCAAATTAAGTTAATGCATATCCTCAGGAACACGGTGTATATTTATCTGTCACATTGAAGGTCGAAAACGAAAACAAGTTCTAGAACAATACGAGTTTTTGCTAGGAGCGAATTGGCGGGATTCTTAGCGCACAGGTGCACCACATCCTGCCTCCAGGCCTGTGAACCCGCTATAATTACTGAACAATCAATGTTAAAAGTCCTGTAACAACTACCTTATGTGCACATAGTAAGTATGAGAATTGTTCGGTTCGCGTGACTAGTGGGAGGACCGAAGTGTTTTGAACATCTGTCGTGTACCCGAACCAGCCGCACTTGCACTGACGCATCTTGTTTACATGTGCTCTGCATACGTAGCCGTAGTCCTGATCCTGAGAGCGCCTTGTTAAGATGTTGTAGTTTTGCCTCGCCTATTTTGAGCCATTATTCAAACTAGTCCATGGATATTGATCGCGTAGTTAGCAAATGATTTAGCGAGAGTAGCCCCGAGAGTGTAGTGCATACAAACGAAGCTAGATCCTATTTTCAATAATAACCAATTAAAGTCATTAAAATTTTAAACACGATCTAGCTATTAATCTCTGTGCCTGTGGTTTGTATGTTTCGACGCTAGGATTTGTATGAAAATCTTTGAGCGACTGTAACTTTGAAAGTATAAATTTTAACGAAAATCTAACAAACCATAGGCACAGAGATTAGTTTCTACAATTCATTGACTTTAATTGGTTAATATCCAAAATATAATTAAACTTTGATTGTATCGAGCGCGCTAATCACTATAACCTCTTAACACTCTCAGATAGGAATTAATAAGCGGGGTAACTACAGACAGGCGTAAACAAAAAAGTCACCAACCGAAAGCGAAGGAATTAAAATAGCAATACAGGGCAGGCTGACCTGTTGATTCAGTCCATTTCCCCGTCAATGTGATTGTCGGTGCCATCTCGTCCCTGTTATTTCCGCAGCCGTCTGCGAGCGGCGAACGGAAGGAAGCAATTCCCACGGCTGTAACGGGAATGCAATTCTATATCAAGGCACTGTACATACTATATACAACATCGCTTAACAGTTAGCTAGATTCAATTATAATGTTTCTTTGGTATTCGTTTTTAAACCTCATGATTATGAATAACGACACTCCCTAGGAATAAAGTTGTAACCACATTCTAGCCATGTCGAATCAACTTATAAAGTTAAATAGAGCCTTGCTGCTAGGCTAGGCTAGCCTGTTGGGCACCTTGTCTTGCGGCGATCCTCTGTATCTGGAGTGTGTGTATTATTTGTAGGTAATTTTAGTGTTTAGTTTGTTCTGTGTTGTATTATTTTTGTAAATTTATATTTGTATTAAATAAAGTATACAGGGTGTAAGTGACAGCCTAGCCAATACTGAAACGGTGAACTCAGACCATCAAACTGAACAACTTTCACTATGGAGCCTACCTCAGGAAACTCGAAAAAAATCAACTGTCCCATACATTTTAGTCGGGTAGGTACAGCAGTTTTGTATGGGACAGATGATTTGTTTTCGCGTTTCCTGAGGTAGGCTCCATAGTGAAAGTTGTTCAGTTTGATGGTCTGAGTTCACCGTTTCAGTATTTGTTAGGCTGCCACTTACACCCTGTATTTCAATAGAGCCACAATTATTAGAATCAGGAATAATCAATCATTAATAAAAATATAATTAATTATTTACATGGTGGTCTATTAAGGATCGTTCTAGATCCTGGTCAATAAATAAAGAATTGAATTTTTCATGTGTTCTCCTGCAAAATGCAGACGTGAGTTACAATATTATTTCTAGGGAGTGTCGATAACGTGGATTTTCCTCGACGCTTACAATAATAACGATCTGGGTTTTACCAACTACATAGCAATGACTAATGATATCTTTAAATTTTTTAAACGTACGTACTTCAATCTTACTTATGAAGGCAGTCAGTCGTTAAATCTTGGACTTTGATTTATGACTGTATCATAAATTCATAATAAAGTAAGCTGTACGCGAAGGCAAAAACAACAAATTCCGCATCGCAATTCCTTGTTAGTAAATCGCAATCAGTGTCGTGGAAATTCTTTTAAAAGATGTCGGCTATTACAAAATCGTAATAATGATTCACAGTGCCCACAAGTATGGCAAGATTTTGTGATGTCGATAAAATGAGCGACCGTAGCCAAAGCCATTAGCTGAAGCATTTTCTGTTACTCGCTCCGCAGAGTTTGTTGATTGCGAACTTGATTTAGAACGAGATATAGCGTGTCTGGTGGCCTGAATCAGATATGTAAATAGAGTTCCATTTCATCAGCGAGGAGCTGAGCGATGCACCAGCGGAGAGCCGTGAAGCCGGTAGTAATTAGTTGGAATTAAATCGTGCTGACGAACCCGCGCTAATGGCTCGTCAAGTCAATTTGATTACAGTGCTCGGGACTCCGGAGTAATCCTCCATGTTTTGCTCTGCTGAACTTTTTGATTGCAAACCTATTTTAAGTTCACCTGCATCGCACTTCGTAACGTCTGGTTTTTTATTTATGGGTCAATTAAGTGATTTATATGTGCAAATAAAACATTACGTCGCTATTACACATTTCAAGAATGCGGTATAGTAAATAACGCACTAATCTAAATGTATTACGGTAATAAATCATAATGCAGCGGTAGACATACAATAATGTTTTGTGGATGTAGAGCAGATAAATTACGACATGAATATAATAGCGATAGCGTTATAAAACAATGTACATATGAAATAACTGACGTCAGACTTCAAAATGTAGAGTTAGCTGCATTCTGCATAAATGTACAGTTGCAGTCTGTACTTCGTGGGAAATCTATAAGGGGACGGTGTTCAATAGAATACAATTCACACAAACGCAAATATAGGTACATTGTTATAAACAGGTACCTATTTTGTGTAGGAGATTGTACAACAACCTTCAAAATGACAATGTTTATTTAAATGTTTTATCTTAGGTAGGTCCTTATCGTATACGTTCATTATACAATCAATAATATTAAATCGTCATTGATAGTAAAGAAACATTGCCTTATATGGTAATGTGCGAAATATATCGTCTGCTGATAAGATAGTTCCTATGTTGAATTGTTATCTACGAGATATTATTATAAAACTTTTTATTATTATATCAGCCATCGCTGTCCCATTGTTGGGCAAAGGCCTCCCTCCGTTCTCTCCATGCGTCCCGGTTTTTCGCTTTGTTAGGCCAGGAGTGCGATTTTTGAATCTCATACTCAGCAGTTGAAAATGTATGGAGATAAGCATCTTTCTACTGCTGATTTGACTTTAAAAAATAGCACTCCTGTAGTATGATTTTTAAAAGTTCACTCATACGTAGAAAGATACATATCTCTATAGTAATTTTGACATTTACAACTGCTGAACTCAGCAAATGAGATTCAAAAATCGCACTCCAGTTCTTCAAGAAGCCATCGATTTCGTCCCGCACCTTCTTCTAGGTTTGCCTCGACGCCGATTTTGGTTTACTGGGGACTAGTTGCTAGTGGTTTTGGCCCATAGATCATCTGGCATGCGGCAGACATGTCCAGCCCAATCCCACTTTAGATTGGCAGCGGTGGTGGTGACGTCTGTCACTTTGGTTCTGGCGTGAATGACCTCATTTCTGACCCGATCGATCAGTTTTAAACCAAGGATGCTGCGCTCCATAGCCCTTTGATAAACCTTGAGGCTTAACTTCTGATCCTTTGTCAAAGAGCACGTTTAAGCACTATATATTGTAAGAATGGGAAGAATGCACATGTTCATGAGCATGCGTTTGAGTGACAAGATAGATCTCCTTTCATGTTTTTATACAACTTTTTATACAATGTTCAAACGTTTTAAATGTTTCTTTGTACCTACCTTTAGCTGGCCTTCAAGTGTCGGTGGCATTTCCATTGTAATCACTAATTAGTCACGTGCTCATTGTTGAAACAATTGGTTAATTATGTATTCACTGTGTTTTTCAGAGGGAAGAACGTCCTCAACCAAAAGAGTGAGCTAGAGAAGGCGCTATCGAAGCACAAAGAGAAGCAAATTTTGAATAAAGTCAAGGAACATAAAGAAACACCTGGTAAGTTTATCACCTGGTATTCTGTCTTATACAGGGTGAAATTGATATAATTGGCATCCTTTTAAACTAAGAGTCTACCCATCAAACTGAACAACTTTTACTATGGGAGCAAACCGATCGGAGCAACAACAAAACTAAGCTGCTGCATACATTTGTGTCGAGTAGGCATTGCAGTTTAGTATGGGAGAGCTGATTTTTTAGTTGCTCCGATCGGTTTGCTCCCATAGTAAAAGTTGTTCAGTTTGATGGGTAGACTCTTAGTTTAAAAGGATGCTAATGATTTAAATTTCACCCTGTAGTTACATAGTTTAAAGTTTCATTTAGTCGACTCACCTTTTAGACCTATAATATTATTACATCCAAATGCATACTTCAACATTTATTGTAATAGCTGACCCGACAGACGTTTTCCTCTCTAAACATATAAACCTTATTCAGACTACAAAGAAAATAAAAAAAATTGCCAAATAACAAATTGGTTCAGCCGTTCTGAAGCGATGTTCTTATCAACGAACAGCATTTAATTTAATATTTATAAAGATAGAAGTTGATGTGGTTTTATGCCATACCTAC
The DNA here is from genome assembly GCA_922987775.1 of Agonopterix subpropinquella. Classification (NCBI taxonomy): domain Eukaryota; kingdom Metazoa; phylum Arthropoda; class Insecta; order Lepidoptera; family Depressariidae; genus Agonopterix; species Agonopterix subpropinquella. Next base: position 18,069,720 of record OV277698.1, read on the forward strand.
ATAGTGTCTGAAATGCAATGTGCAGATCTTACCGTATTAATGTACACACGGCGACAGATCAACCTACCCATAGTTCGACCTTATGTCCATGAACATAGAGTTCAACTATGGGTAGGTTGATCTGTCGCCATGTGTACCTATCTTTTATGAAACAATATGTTGTTGAGTTCAATTCATACGTGTAATGAGTTAATTGTACGGAAAAGTGTTTATCTAAATATAATAGTAATTAACATACCTATCTACTCATATCTTAACAACGTTATCGTTATCAAGAACATCTGTTGTTCGTCACAAAGGAGATTCAAATAAAGGCAATCATTGCTCAAGAGCAAGACAAATAAAATTCTTGTAAACTTTATTACAAAACTGAGACGTCGTGTTAATTTTCGCGATGTTAATTTTGTAATCTTGCGCACTCTTGGTAGATGCAACCTTTGACCTGTTTGATTCATTCAATTGGTTTGTAATCGATTTTCTATAGATATCGTTATTTCATTGCATTCAATTAAAATTTATTTAATTTTTGATTTTTTCGCGTTTTGATTTATTATGGTTGTAGTTATAAGATTTGTTTCGAATCACAATTAGATGTTTTAAAATTACGTAGAGCTAGATATTTAGGTAGGTACTTAGGACATCTGATTTTAATCCTGATCCGTTATCTGTCTTAGGGTTAGGTTGATCTTGGTGTTCAAAAATTACGCGAAACGCATAACTTTGAAAAAATTATCTAGAGACTTACGAGGACGACGGACGATGATAAAAATACGGTAATTAATGGAAAACAAACACATAACAAACAAAAAAACTCAATTTTCATTAGTCAAACAAACGTTTTAAAATTTTGATCTGGCTGGATGTGGAAGTTGGCTTCACCACAAACCTTATAGAACCTGAATCGATCATCAAACAAATACTATCACACTTTGGTTGGGTTGTAAAAAAACTAGCCGAGCGAGCCCAAAATATGTTTTAAGCTTCTTCCTTGTGGCTTCAAACTAACGATGTTAGTCAAACAAACAGAAGTTTAAATATTTTTACTTGGCCGGGTTATGTTCACATACATCACAGCAGGTGAGACTATTGTCAGTCCATGGGGATCAATAATACAATGCAGCAGTAACATTCTCTTCTGCTGATGTAGGTACATATTTTTGCTTAAAGGCATTCTTTACGTGTCTTTGACATGGCATGGTATTCAATGTGTAAAGTGATCGATTGCTCTCAATTCATGGTTTGAATGGCCGAGAGCCGACACAGTATTGCAGACCGGCGCACGCGTCGTGTCCGGTGCAGTCTAGGCCGTACGTTATCGTTTGTTACGTCACTGACTACGGTTAATTATATTTTCTATTGGGCGTTGAAAATTATGAAATTCGACAGAGATACTTATATACCATTATCAATTCGCATTGGGCACGCGTGATGGTCTAACGCTCATATACACTCTACTTGAGGCTAGGTAGGCCTAAGCCCTGCAGTGGGACGTATATGATGATGACTTAGGTATATTATACTTTATACATGTTTCGAAATAATAAACCTTACTCTTGTTTTCCTTTGATTCCCGTGTTCTTTAGTTATGTATGCATGCACGTATGCACCGATTAAATTCTCATTACCATACGTTCGTTCTCTTTTCACAAAACTTGTTTTGAAGTTTTGCTTTTTTGCTTGCATATTTGGAAGAGCCATACTTGTATGTATGCGGTCATCCGGTCCGATATGATGCAGGTGCACGGACATTCACCTCGGGGCGCTTCTTTTGTTAATCAAAACTGTCACTAAGTGAAGGAAAGAATATAAGCACCTTCCTAGTTAGAGTCCCCAACTCACTTTCCTACAGTATTATAAGGCCCACCGTTAAAAACATAATAAGGCCCCTCAAAATAAGCTGTAACTATTTTAAGGGGATTATCAGACCATCAAACTGAACAACTTTCTCCAACTTTGGTCCAATGTCGAAATAGCGAAAAAAACAACAGCCCTTCTATGCAAAACTACTCGACCCGCATTTATGGGACAGTTGATGATTTTTTTTCGTAATTTCTATGTTGGTCCCTTAGAAAAGGTTGTTCACTTTGATGGTCTTATCATCACCATAAAATAGTTTCCGCAAATTTTGATACACCTTATATAGGTACCTACTTACATACATAAATTTTCTTAAACTCACGACCATAATCAACCATTCAGGGGCTTTGCTAAAACTACCAACAGTAAGCGCGCAGTCGTTGCAACTACACCTTTGGCATATTGGAGGCAAAGACTTCTATTATAATAGAAGTCTTTGATTGGAGGCTAATCAGAATCACTTATGTTTATAAAATTTAATTTAAAAATTCACATATCCAAAAATGCATGCGTTTACAGAGTGAGTAGATCAGAAGTTTGTACTGGAGTGTTCTTGCTCACTTTTGTCAATTGTATTTATACCCTTTTTTTCAATTTTTTTTTAAACACATTCATTCCCCTATAGTTCGGAGGCTAACTAGAGTATTCTAGGCTAGACTTCATGTGCTATGATAGAAATGTCGCTTCTATTAATCCTGGTTGTACTGTAGTAGATTATTGCCGGTAAAATTAAATAAAAATATCGATAATTTAAAATAATTGTCTGTAATGTAATATTGGTAGAATGTCGATGACCAACACAGTATGAAAGTGAAACTGCTCGTGCGCTTCCCGTCTATCCGACTGGTCGAGCGCGAGCGTGGGAGAAATTACGACTTAGCTAAACCTTGTACTGAGGTTAATTATAATTTACTTATACATGGTCCTTCTTAATGTACTGACGTTTAAGGGGATGCTCAGACCGTCAAATTGAACAACTTTGTCTACGGGAAAAATTATGAAATAAAAATCTTCCGGAACAGCCCATTTTAAAAACTGCTATTTTGTTATCCTACTCGCTCCGAATTGTATGGAACAGCAGATTTTTTACCTTTTTGGTTGGAAATAAGCTCAGTTATCATATCATCTTATTTAATTTGATCCATGACTTTTGGGCCACCCTATATACAGCTAAAACGCAGACATCACTATGTAGAGTATAGTACTTATATAAATAAACTAATATAACGAAAAGAGAATATGTCTCTTGAGTTTCCATAAATGGAGTTTACAGTTACAGTTAACTATACCTATTGTTATTGATTCTATAGTACAAATTGTTTTACTTTTTTTGAGAAAGCGCGCTATCTTTTGATTAGATACTATAGGTATTACAACCTTAGATCATTAATTTTACTTTGATCTAAGATTACAACGATTTTTAATTAGACATCAAGGTTCAGTGGCGTGGCGGTATCAGAATGTAAACAATTATATGATTGAATCAGTGCAGTTTTATGCACAGAACAATATTATACCTGATTTTACTTTACCCGACTTACTTGATTAAAAAAATCTACGTTCACCTTATTTTTTATCTTCTGTAATTCAAATGTTGGTGCAAGGGTAAATTATTGATTGTTTAAATTTTTCTAATAGGTACCTAGTCGCTTGCCATTAAACAAAAAATTGAATTGAATTGAATTACCTAGTCGCTTTGTTTCAAAGACTTCTTTTTACCTGCCTTTTGTCGTATCACATTTTACCTACGATTAATACAATTTTCGTTCCTTCTTAGGGGTGGATTCATGACTATCAAAAATACTGTGGTGTTATAGAAATCATATCCCTAAGCCGCCTTCTAAGAAATTAGGTCATCATCATCATCATCAGCCCGTATGCACCCACTACAGGGCATAATCACACCTTGGACACTTAGCTATCATTTCATACAAATGGGAAAAACTCACAAGAATAGGTACTACTACTACTATGTCAATGAAAAATATAGTCTTACGCCAAATTGTTGTCTGCCAAGAGAGGGGGCAAAAATTGGTGCGGGGCAGGGAATGTCCTTACTGTATGTAGTACTAGCATAGTATTAAAAAGAGTATCTAGTACTACATACAGTACGGACACTCCCTGCCCCCCACCGACTTTTTACCTCACCTCCTCAGTCCTCTGGTTACTTCGTGGTTACCTCTTAACCCCGCACTACAACCTCGCCGAGAATTCTCGCCGAGAATCCTCGGCGAGATCTTTCAAGGAAAATTACTTTGGCTTACGACGCCACGAGAACAATGAAGGGCATCCACACTCTCGTTCTCGGCCTGTCTCGCCCGTTCTCGGCGAGAATGAAGAGCCGACATAGCAATTTTCCTTGAAAGTTCTCGCCGAGAAGTTCTCGCCGAAAAGTTCTCGCGAGAGTGAAGTGCCTGCTTTATACTGTGGCATAAGTCTCCTTCCGACGCTTTTTATTGATGCCATCAAACCACCTAGCCGCCGGACGACTCTCTTCTCTTAAAAAATGCGAGGCTATTTTTCAACCAATCTTGACAACTCCGTTTTGCAATTTCCAGAACTAGAGCGTGCTATAGCGGAGCGAGCGAAGCGGCTGGAGCAGGCCGAGGTGGTGGAGGAGGACGGCACGAACCCGACGCTGCAGGAGGTGCGCGCGCGCTTGCGGCACGCGGCGCCCCCCTCCCCCGCCGCCTCCGCGCACTGAACGCGCCCCGGAATGTACAGCGTCCGACTTAATATGCTGACAGGTTTAAAGGGGCGATGATCAGAACATCAAACTAGGGCTCCATCGCGAATAAGATTAGCTGAAAGTATTTTAAGGGGATGATCAGGCCATCACTGAACAACTTTCTCTATGGGACCAATACTGAAATCGCGAAAAAAAAATCTGCTGTCCATTTGAGTCGAGTTATAGTATTTTTGCACTATTGTATGGGACAGCTGATTTTATTTTCGCGATTTAGATATTGGTCCCATAGAGAAAGTAGTTCAGTTTGATGGTCTGATCATCCCCTTAAAATGGTTTATCTAATTTTTTTTACACCTTACATAAAACATCGAAGTTCAATAATTATTCAATTTCAGTTCTAATCACATTGCAATCCAGTTATTTTTCAACTGTGTTGATAAACTTACGCGCTAAACTTTACTTATTTATTTTGTGAACGACAGCCTAAAACGCCTGAGCGATATGTCAAACGGATGTCATGAGCTGTCAAATTATTAGCGCGGTACCTAGAAAGTTGTGATTCACATGCGGTCCAATGACGTCTCAGTGGAGATTTGTTTAGCGCGATTGGTCACTGAGAAACTTTATGGGGCCAACATCGAAATCGCGCAAATAAATCTGCGGTCTCATTCATTAAGGTCGAGTAGGATAGCAGTTTTGTAAGAAACACGTGTTTTTTTCGCGATTTCGATTTGGTCCCGAAGATAATGTTTCTCAGTTTGATAGTCTGATCATCCCCTTAAAATAACGTCAGCATATTAAGAAAGACTCTATATGACCCGCCCCCTTTCAATACTATACATGTAAGTTATTATCTGTGGTAGTTACTCCCCCGACATACCAACGTACCTTTCTATCCAAAATCAATGTAACTCTATTTTTAAATACGTATTTTTCATAGTAATCCTTAGAGATTATATGGTATGCTTGAATGAATAGATTTTATATAAATAAAGCAATAGTCATTATTGAATCAATCATGAATTGATAGTAAAACTTGTAGTAACTAATCATCAATTTATCTCTAATTACAAATGTAGTAAAATATAAATTAAACTGGGTATTTCTATTGTGATTCTTAAAACAAAGATAAACGATGATTTATTAGAATGATAAATAATCACAAATAACAAAATGTAATTATATGGCTACCAGTTTCTAACAACTAACGCCATCTATTGTAATCGGTTTATAGTTCGATCAGCGCCATCTACGATTCACTTGCTAGTATTTCTGCTAGTTGACAAGGTGTTGGATAATGGTGGAGGTATTGTAGAGGTAGTGGAGAGAGGGGGTTAGTATGTAGTCGAAGAAATAATGTTAAAACACATTGTGTAGTATTGAACTTATTGAAAAGTTTTGACACTTGAAAAGCCAAAGAGCATAATAGACTCTATATGTTTATCTAGATTCTATGATATTGGTGTTCTTTTTATTTTGCCTTTTTATCGGGTGTTTGCTAAGTTATTAGAAACCGTATGGAAGCTGATTTGTTACGAAAAAGAAAAAAATTATAAGTGGTACTGAAGCTCTACAACGCATTTTAATATTTGATAGTTTACAGTCGCTTATATTAAACTCCGTAAAGACAGTTAAATCCAGTTTTTAGTTAAAACGAGTCAGTAAGTAAATAAGTTTTAACTTAAATTCATTTTTCATTACCAGCGAGGCACTAACTGAGGCATTTTGTAATAACCTGCTGTGAGGAAACCTGTGTACGCTTAAGAAGGTGCAGTACAAAAATACGCATGTGGTGGATTATTGCCTATGCCACCCTCTCTGAGGGTAGACCTGTGCCCTGCAGTGGCACGTATACAGGCTGATGATGATGATAGTCTAATAATTAATTTATTGTAGTTTCCACCACCCTCACTATGAGGGCAGGCCTGTTCCCCTAAAGCTGATGATGATTTTAGTTGACTGGAAGAAAAAAGGTATTCCTTACAATACTTATACCTTATTATAGTTTTGAACAATAGCGCTAGGGTATAACAAAACACCCTAGTAATACTAAGGGGGTGCTTGGTGGCGCGCGGCGTGGTGCGAGCGAGAGGGCATGAGTAGTTGTAGCATCGTGGGCGGGAAGACAAGTGGCGACAGTCGTCTCCGAAGCAAAAGCGCTACTTTGCATTTTCTAACCCCTCTTATACAGGGTGTAACAAAACACCCTAGTAATACTAAGGGGGTGCTTCAGAAAATCAATCTGAACAACTTTCACTATGGAGCCAACGTCGAGAAAAATAAAAAAAAACCTCTCGTCCCATACATTTGAGTCGAGACGGTACTGCAGTTTTGTATGAAAGAGCTGATTTTTTTTCGCGATTTCGATTTTGGCTCCATAGTAAAAGTTGTTCAGTTTGATGGTCTGAAGCACCCCCTTAAGTATTACTGGGGTGTTTTGTTACACCCTGTAGACAAAATAAAAAGAACACAATAGGTTTATTTGGTAAAAAAGCTTCAAACTACGCAATGCATGACGTTATATGTAAAATTTGAAAATCGTGGGCATTAAACGAAAGATTTTAATAATAATAGGCATTGAGCAAGTGTTGGTGTGAATGGTATGCTTTGTATGCAAAGCTTGCGTGGTTATTTTAAGTTCATCCTATCCTGTCGTCATCGAAAATATATTAATACTATCGATTTTGTAAATTTAAGCATAGTTGCTTAGTTAACATTTCCTTTGTTAAAAGTAATTTTAATTTAAAATTCCGAGGCAGGTCAATGAAACAGTAATTGAAACATTATCATCTTAGGGCCTGTTTTACCACTTCTGGATAAGCTCTTACTAGCTTATCTGACAGATGGTTTGACATATCGTTTATACGAAATATGTTAAACGATCTTTCAGATAAGTTATAAAGAACTTATCCAGAAGTAACAGCCCGTTTTGTTATAATTAAACTTACGTATCGTATAGGTATAAGTTTTTAAATCCAAAATCACAACTGTAGGGCTGCCTCTTTTCACGGATAAGATAAAGATAAAACAGAGCTAGAAATACTCCACCACGCGGGCCTACCGCGATTTGGTGGAAGTAAGTGGTCAACTTGCTGTCAGAGTATTCTCTCAATATACTTCTGATTTCTCTTAAAGAATCCTAACTTATCTTGACATTCAAGAGAAATATGAATGGACTAACGTAACAACAACAACAAATTCAACGAATGCTTGTGCAATGGATAGCTCCAAATTTAAGCCACCTACCGGTATACGGTCCATTATGCGTGAATCTATATTTATCTAAACTATTATAAAACTGTAACAGAAGTGTGTCTGTACATTGAAGATATTTACAAAAAAAGATTATGATATGGTTTTTAGGTGTCCCTGATTCCAAATCAAAAAATTTTTACTTTTTGTCTGTCTGTTTGTTTGTTTCTTTGTTTGTTTGATTGAGCATCACGCAAAAACTATTGAACCGATTTTGATGAAACTTTTTTTGTTTGATAGCTGACAAATCGGACTTAAAATCTGGTATATAATTTATGTGGACGAAGTCGCGGGTAAAAGCTCGTATAAAATATAAATGAAATAAAGATTTGAATAGTATGAACTCAGTCAACGCATCAACAAACATAAGTTTAATTTTGGGTTTAAAACTTTCCATTTCTACTATAAAAAAAATATTACGCAAGTTTGACATAATATGTAATTATTCGCGATTTTTAATGTTTCAATTACACTAAAAACACATTTGTATACCTAATTTTCACAACTTATGATTCTATTCTACGTAATCGTGTGGGTATTGAAAAAAAAAGAAACATTGACTGAATAATCGACTGTGTGACTTGAGATATAAGGGTAAATGTCGACTTCAAGCAAGAGAACATATTTTTCTACACTTTTTAATGTCACAAAACGTTTTGTCGTAATTTTCATTTGTAAACATTTTACTGTTCTTGTTAAAATCCTGTATTATGAGGCCTTTTACAAGCTCAGTGGCGCCCTCACCACAATAATAAAGATTTCTCAATAAAGAAAGCCTAAATTTAAAAAAGTGCTACTACAATAAACTACAAAAGCCTGACAAGCTATTTTCATAGAATACTTTTGTAGGTTGTTTATAGGTAAGATAAGATAAGATAAATATTCTTTATTTGCACACCAAAATACACAAAAAACACAATAATAAACATGAAAAAGAAGGGTACAAAAGGCGGCCTTATCACTAAAAGTGATTAGGTCTAAACATACAAATTTGAAAAAAGAAAAAACAACGGCCGTTTTTTTTTTCTTTTTTGAAATTATCTATAAATGGAATGATTGAAACCTATAAAAGTATTTTATAACAATAGTTGAGTCTTTTGTAGTTTATTGGAGTAGTGCTTTTTTAATTTAGGCTTTCTTCATTGATAAATATTTATTATTGTGGTGAGGGCGCCACTGAGCTTCTAAAAGGCCTCTTAAGATGTCTGTCAAATGTAGATCGTTTAGATGTCTATCTATATAATAGTTCTTTAATACATACATACATACATACATACCTATTTTATGAAAATAATATAGAAAGTAGATAGATGTTGAAAATTTTAGAATGTATGACATAGAAAAAATAAACTATTCATGATATGCGTGTTTAAAAATGTTTCTAACTTATTGACAGAGTAGACTTCTTATGAATAGTAGTATCTGGAGTTAATATACTTACTTATAGCTTCATATTCAAGTAGTATACGGTTATTTACTTTATACTTTGAAGAATTCAAACGTAATTCGTCTAATATAAAGTAACTGGAGTGCGATTTTTGAATCTCGTTCCCTGAGTTCAGCAGTTAATTATGTCAAAATTACTATGGAGATACGCATCTTTCTACTGCTGATTTGACTTTCAAAAATCATACTTCAGGAGTGCGATTTTTGAAAGTCAAATTAGCAGTAGAAAGATGCGTATCTCCATAGTAATTTTGACATTTTCAACTGCTGATCTCAGTGAATGAGATTCAAAAATAGCAATCCTGATCGTACCCGTTACTTTTCATAATAATATAATAATGTGTATGTTTGCGGCAAAGGCAGCTCCGTTTTAGATTTCAATAGTTGTAAAATCCTTAAGTAACCTGACTGTGCACCAATAAATAGTAAAGTTGACCATAAGTTTGAATCGAAGTGTTCAAAAAAGTGATAGATGAGAAATATTTTTGTATAATTTATGTAATCTCTGTAGATACCTACAGTCTTTCAAAGTTTAATAGGTAATGTAGTAAACCCCATACGTATTGAAATACCTACAATGAAATGTTGAATCGATATTATCGACAATTTCAAAAATGTTGTCAAGTCAATCTTTGCGTGTAAAACAGTTCAATTATAAAACTTTGTAGAATCTCCGGAACTCATACGCTTTATAATTTGAGTCGTTTATTTGCTATCGTAAAGTGAAATTGATGTATTTTGTCCTTACGACTATTATAGTCTATCGACTATATTTTCTACCCAGTGTGTAAAATGTTAATTTTGTTTTCTCCATTGTGCCTATTTATAAAGTTGTTATTTACTTTCAGAGTATTAGTTATTTATGGTTATAAGATTATGTAGAATAAAGGAAAAACGATTCTCACAAAGATAATAATACCAAAATTTATGAAAAAAAAAATCATTCCACTTGTTATTATTTCACTTCTTTGCAAATTTCTGTAACGAGTTCTTTAAGTTAATTGTTAAGTTATGTATCTTAGTACAAAGTGGTCTTCATAATATGAAGTTTTAAGTATTAAGGCTTCAGCTATCGAAGCCGACAATATCGTGGCCATTTATGTTCGATATTACGTGACTATTTTAGTGTTTAAGTAATCAGAGAAACTGTAAAACTGTATCGGAAATCAATAATTTGCATAGACAAATAAAAGTGTTTTAGCAATTTTTAGTTTCATTCTTACTAAAAAAAAAAAAATTCCATACACGATTTTAACATTGTTGTATAAATTAGAAATGTTGGTTAAGTAAACGATTTCAATGCTCACAAAACAGACTGGAAAATGATTGCGCAGTATAGAGGGGTGGAAAGCTTGGGGTAATAGATAATCTTTCTTATACTGTGGCTTGGGGGAGATTTTTCCGAACAATAGGACGAAACAGGTTAATTAATATGCGATTCCCTAAAGTTAAATGTTACCGGACTTATTTTTAATTATTTAAAGGCTACCTTACTACTTATAATTGTTCTCACAAAAAGTAGAATGTTGTCGAATATTAATTAAAATAAGCCGTCGACTATTAAGTAGTTGACTATGTCCCATACCTGATATTTCCGACTACACAAGATGCGGAAATGTGACTCGGCATTCCAAAATAAATAATAAAGTTCACCTTCAGTGCACATCGCGCATCGTGCCCATGTCCGGAATCAAATAATCCGATAATAAGCCGCTAAAACTTTAACTTATCTAATTGCACGATTAAAATTCGTCAAAGTGCTAATGACGGAAGGTGCGTAGGTACTAAATCGACAACCGACATGAGACGTCAATTACCTCACACATTAATATTATGATACGAATTATTAGCATGCAGTGAACATGCACCGAACTCGCTATTAGTGAATTAATTGAACTGGGGAAATTTATCGGGTCGTCGAAGCGTGAACGCTTTCGTTTTCATAGGACGACAGGGAGTCGCGTCCGAGCGCGGTGGTCGAAGGCGCGGACGCCTCGCGCAGGTCTACCACCCCTGCGCCGGCGCCGCTCCGACCCAGCACCACCGCTCCTGCACTCAGTCGCCACTCGGACTTCATCTAACACTCACGGTCTCGAACAATGTTAATAGCGCGTTGTTATTCGCATCAGTGACCACCAACATGCACAAGAAAACAATTTACTTTGCTCTCGTAGCATACTTAGTTTTTAACGCAGTTGATGCTAAAAAATCGAGAAGAAATAAAAGGCCGAAAGATGAAGATTCCACCCCTCAGCCTAATGTGGTCACCTACTCGACCTTCGGATTCAACGACGTCGGGACGTACGATGGCTTCGTACCAAGCTCACCGGACTACGCCAATTATCTTAGCAACTACAATCAAGAATCTTCTACGAGATTGTACGCACCAGCGTTTCCAACGGCAATGGACTCGGCAGGATTTAATAGTAACTTTGGTTCTCAATCCCAAGATGCTCGGCCTTTTAATTTAGGTGATGATAATATACCGCAGGCGAGTATGTTGCAATATCCACAAAGCTCCATGAGTTTCTACAACACTCCAAGTCTCGACAACAATGAGGGTCACAGCCAGACGTTCCCATCAGAAGATGTGTACGGGCACTACGCAGGAGAAGTTAACTCACCGGTTTACGGAACAAAGTTAAGTTCAAAAGATATAAACAGACCCTTGAACCTATTCAATAATACGGAATTCAATGTGTTCGGTTCTGGATCTCCAAATCCGAGTGACGAAAAATTTTCCAGCTTCCACGAAGTTCAGTCATCGTATGAAAGTAAGCCGACGACGTTTGGTGAGTCTTCTAAAAATAAATATCAAAACAACTATAATAATGCACCTAGTTTTTCCGCAACAGGAAATGATGATTTTATGAAATCAACACAAAGTAACTCACAAAATTCCGTAAAATTCCAAAAGGTTGTTGATTTTACTAAAATGAGGCCAAATTATCCTACTGATCTTGACTTCAAATTTCCAACTGCTACCAATAAGCCATACAGTGCATTTGGAACGGTTTCAAATAATCAAAATGAAAACACCAATACGAACGACTTTGAAGAACCTAGTAGCAAGTTTTCGAATCCTACACCGTCATTCAGAGATAGATATAAGGATAAAGAAGTCGAAGATGTTACTGAAAAACAAATAATAAAACCCATGGCATTCACAGACACAGAGTTCTCACACAACTCCGTTGGTAGTTTTAACAACTTTGACAATAAGAATCCACTGAAAGGTGCTAAGTTCAGCTTAGATTTTAAGGACAAATTTAAGTACAGACCTTGGGCATCAACTAATTACACAAATGATTACAAAAATGCTAAAAATCCTCTAAAAGGCTATCAGTATTCCACAAACTTTAGCAATACGAGCTTCGAGTTTGACTTTAGCGGTGGTAAGAACGACAACGTCGATAATAAATTTACCAATAACAACGATGAGGTAGTTCCAGCGGCGAGCAACAATGTCGTTGAACTGAACACCGATTTTCAGTTCCCTGAAAGCGATTATTCAAACTTTAAGAAAATTCCCAACATCAAAGGGTTTGGAGACGATTACCCGGGTCTATTTCAATCTCTGAAACATCAGGAGAAATACGATCCCGCAGATTATGTTAAAAGTCTGTATAGTACAACACCAACGACCACCACTCACTGGGGTAGCGTATACAAGGCCCCAGAGGTCTCATTTAAACAACAAATAAAGAAACCTCAATTTGTTGATGAAATAACTGATGAAGTCGTCCATATACCAAAGAGACCGTACAGTAATAAATACAATTACGGAAAATTTACAGACAGCAAACCGACCGATTGGTCTTCATTTCATAGTTACAGACCGCATAAATTCAAGAAACCGCAAAACGATTGGAATAAAGATGTCCCCACCACTAGATTTAAATCTGAAGAGGATCTTCTAGGGCTGAGAACACACGACACCTCGCATCCTGCATATCTGCCGACGTACCGGCCTAACAGCAATTCGCTTTCAAGTGATTACGATTACAAAAAGTTGGTCGACAAGTGGAGACAATCTTACCTCAAGGCAAAATACAAAGACACTTTTCACGATTTTGAAGGATTCTCCACAGAAAATAAGCCTTTACACGTGCCAGTCCCGAAGCCGTACCCGGTAAGTTTCTAGCGTGTATTTGATTGGGTGCTTTGTGACTTGTTTGCAGTAGTGTATATAATTTTTATGTAATTATCAAGCACAAAAACTGTATGAAAGAATGCGGATCGGAAAACGTCGCGCACTGATTTCCTCGCTCGCTCTTGGTCAGTAAGATGATGCGCGCTCATGCGCCTGAGAGAAATCATGAAACTGTACACCTTGATATTTTGCACTACATATCAAATCTAGTTTCTATTTCTACCTATGATAAGAAAGAAGGCCGTTTCGTGTTCGTTTTACACTTCGCGTGACCAGGTTGATTTGTGAATCAACTAGGTCTTTAAACGTCTTCTCGCAATGAAAGTGTTAGGTATTCGAATCGGCTAACATCAACAATTTAGGAGATTTTAGTGCCTAATTACCTAAGAGTACACTTCGTCTCCATCCAAAGATAAGCTGATATGATCCGACGCGACGTTTCGAAGAACTACGGCTAGGATTACATAAATAACAAAGAATCATAGAAAGCGAAAATGAAGTCAATTTGTAGTGCAGGACAAGTTGACAGCTAACGAGTAGTTTGGAGTCAATAATAAGCCCATCGACCTCAGTCACGGTACATTAGGTTTATTGCTAGGGTGAAAGTAATCTGAGCCCTAATGCTGCGATGCGATAATGTATTGGGTTGTGGGTATAATAGCCGGTAAACAACTTGGCAAAAACCTTGACTGCATAGAACAACATTTGTAGGCGAAAACGCCACTGCGTACAAGGTACACCTCACCCCCGCCCCCATTGGTCAAGTTGTTTGCCGGGTAGCGTAGGTACGTTCACTAAGGCTGAGATTCAGAGACGATTTTTAAGTCTTAGTTCGAACTCCCGTATGTCAAAATCCATACATTTTGACCCTACTTAGTTCAAACTATGACTTAAAAAATCGTCTCTGAATCTCAGCGTCATAGGTAATAGGACTATAGATTTAGAACCATAATTAGTATTTCCAGCTTCCTGGGTAGGACTTTGATACAGTATAAGAAAGAAAGAGTAGGTATCATTGCTACATAAACTGTTATGTTTGCTTTCCTAGTATTTTTAGGGGGTGGGAAACACGCTTAAAAACTATTTTTAAATTCTCTAATATACTCGTAACTCCGCAACCTAATCATATTAAAATAATAATAGTTCATGCGGATAGAGGATATCAAAATTTGACAAAAAAATAATTTGTTAATTAATTGTACTATCAAGTTACATTTTTAACTTATTTTAATGCTGATCACACACATTGCAAGTTACTTATAACACTAGAAGCCTTCTGGTAACCTGATATGCGGCCGCTGCCTGCTGGGAACCGAAAGGTTAATATGCTGACGGTGTTAAGGGAGCGATCAGACCATCAAGCATCAAACTGTAGGTACATTTTCCCTATGGGACGAACATCAAAATCGACAAAAATCTGCTGTTCCATAGGAAACTGCAATCTTACTCGACCCAAATGAAATCTGGAATCTGGAATCGTATGTATCGAACAGCAGCAGATTTTATTATTTCGCTAATTTCAATGTGGTCCCATTTGGGTCCAATAAAGAAAGTTGTTAAGAAGATAAGAAACCATAATAAGTAGGTATTTACGATTATAAAAGTTACTAACAACGGTAAGTGAATGATCCAATAAAGATGTCAGTTTTAATTACCTATACCTACTTTCATTTAACTTCACTTGTTTCTCCACTAACGAACTGCGTTAGTTATAGTTATTATTTTAACATGCAAATTGTAGAGTCAAATAGTAAATTTTACTTTACGTTTTCACAGGAAGGAATGGTTAATTGCAAAATTAATTTTAAACAGATTATGCAAACGATAATTAGTTGCGTGTCGCCAATTGGAATTTAACTGTCGTTTCGACACATTGTTTTTAGTTTCCTTTATAACTATCATATTTATATGGATGGTTGGTTTTCTTTTTTTCTGGTTGCTTTATTTTATTCAACGACACAGAACCTCAATAGGAAGGCAGTAAATTATTAGGTACCATCGGTAACGTACATTTCGTTTACGATATTGTTACCTACCATGCTTTAAAGATTTATTTATATTTTATGTATTTATGTAGAGTATTTCTTTTTTGGAGAACCTACAGCTATTGAAAAAAAATGAAATAAAACAAACAATTTGATTTATACATGGACAATTGTGCTGACAAGAATTTAGGTAAATATTGAAGAGCTTTGAAAAGACTTTGATGGAATCTACCACGATTAGATTAAGTTTAGGTTTATAAAACCCAATTTATTTCTATTTAATTAATTAACTTATTTATAACTTAACAAAAACCACAAGTTAGTTCATAAAATCATTTAAACCATTAATAAAAAATGATTAGTTATCGTATTTGAATTTGCAGATCGAAGTACCGCACCCGGTGATAGTGCCGGTGCCGCAACCTTACCCGGTCCGGGTGCCGGTTCCGAAGCCGGTCGCGGTGCCGGTTGTCCGGGAGATAACCGTGCAGGTTGAGAAGCCGGTGCCTTACCCGGTTATCAAGAAAGTCCCTTATCCCGTAGAAAAGCATGTACCCGTGCGCGTTGAGAAAGAGGTTCGTTTTACATTAAAGCTTGTTGTCTTGTCTAATTAACACTTAAATATTCCAAAAGACTTGCTTCATGGAAGCTTGCTTACGTATGTAAGCGGTCGGATAACTTAATTTATTATAAGTAAACTAATATTATAAGTTACGAGCTTTTAGTCGCGACTTCGTCCGCATAAATTATAGATATATCAGATTTTAAGTCAGATCATAAGCTATCAAACAAAAAAAGTTTCATCAAAATTGGTTCAAACAAACAAACAGATAGACAAAAAATTCAAAAATTCGTGATTTGGAAACAGGGACATCTAAATCTTTTTTTTAGTTGAGTATCTTCAATGTACAGACACACTTCTGTTAAAGTTTTATAATAGTTTAGATATGTTAGGTTCTACTTAGATAGATATGTTAGGTTCTAGTTTTATAGCACCACCCGCTGCTTTTACTCTCCATTACATACGTACCTACATTGACGTCCATAATCTTTATTGGAGCAATTACATAACAATCTTTGGTAGTCAAATACGGTTAAATTCCCCATTCAAGAAATATCGGGGCCGTAAATATTAACTAACTTAACTACTTAGTATCCGACGAACTCGGATTGACCGAGCACGTTGTAGCATTTTAGAACCATAGCACCGCAAACACGTTTTTTTAATTATTAAATCATAAATACAGGGTGTACAATAAAATGGGACAGCTACTTAAAGGGGTAATTCAGACCATTAAACTGAACAACTTTCTCTATGGGACCAATATGCAAATCCCGAAAAAAAAAATCTGCTGTTCCATACATTTCAGTCGAGTTATGTTTGCAGTTTTGTATGGGAGAGCGGATTTTTTTTTTTGCGATTTCGGTATTGGTCCCATAGAGAAAGTTGTTCAGTTTGATGGTCTGAAGCACCCCTTTAAGTAGCTGTCCCATTTTATTGTACACCCTGTATATACAGTACCTACGCCTATAGAGTTATAGCTTAGGATAAGCCGGATGCGCCATAACTTATAGCTCTCTTAACAAGCAATAGGTATTGTATTATATAAACAGTTGTATAAGCTGTGTGTATAATTACAATGCAATGCAATGCATTATCTATCTTCTTAACTTCTTACTTTTGCAAGGCATTTAGTGAGATGAGATTGTATGTAGTATTTAACTTCACAGTATAAACATAAACACGTGATATTCACATTTATTATAAATGAAGCTAAGCACGATTTCTTTCTCTACAACATTTTGCATGCGTTTTACATAGTTAACTTCTAGTTATAATTGTCTATGCATGATATGTACATACCTTCTTACATTGTTAAAATGCCTATAGAGGGACTGAAATGAAATACATATTATTAATATTATTCTAGCAAAACACAAGTTTCTATGTAAGTATCTAAATATTTAAAAAAGTGCTGTTTCTTAAATGTAGGTACCATGCCATGTATGAAAAGGATTCAGCCCTGTAATATGATTATGCCCAAAACGCCGACACAATTTGACCAGTTTTATTCTAGTATTATGATTTACTGACTTTTAAAGACTGCAAAATGAAAATCATTTTGTTTATTTACCTACAAACATTAGTAAAATGTAGTCTTTCCTACTTGAAAGCTAACACTAGATATAATGTATCTACACATTCTACTTATACAACGTGTTAATGAATTAACGCAAAACTAGAAAGTAGTTTGTTTAGAATCGAGAGCAGAATCGAATTATCATGTCATGTCACATACGTAATTTTTTCAAAATATTAATTAAAAGGTTTGCAAAATTTTAAATTTACTGAACCCGATGTCAACCCACCCTACTTACCACCAAAACAAGATTATAAAAATGTATCCATGAGTACGTTAGCGCTTTCTTTCAGTGCTGAAATGATAACAAATCATTTTTGCCTCAAAACTTAAAAAGCGAATATAACTTTAAATTTTAAGTATCAAAATATTGAAATTATTGTTTCAATCGAATTATTTTGTTATAAATCAGTTGGGGTGTATGAGGTTTTGCGCTTTAATTCATTAACACGTGTTGTACACATTTGTATATGTATTTTTAATTTAAAAAAAATCTTTTGTTAAAAGCAAAGCCAAAAGTGGTGGACCGACGACCTGGTAAAGGTAGCGGGCACCCGATGGATGAGGGCAGCGCAGGACCGGTCGTGGCAATCCGCGGGGGAGGCCCATGTCCAGCAGTGGACGTTTGAAGTCAAATATGCAGATTCCAAAATAAGCAAGAATCGTACTTAACAAAGTTGTATTCGTCACAAGGAAATAATATCGGCAGGTGCAAGTACCGGTGATGAAGCCGTACCCAGTGGCAGTGCCGCACATCAGGCCGGTGTTCCACCACTCCAGGCCGCGGGAGGAGCGCGACCGCGACCGCGACCACATCGATGACGAGGACGACGACTACTTGCCCCGACCGGAGACCAACAAGAGGGTACCTTATGTGAAACGGCCTAGAAGGTATGAAGACTGACGAGCTTTAGAACCGCCACTACGTCCGCGTGGATTACCCCTTTAGGGGTCTATTCTTTAGTGCACCCCTACATCCTCGGTAGAATACACAGGTAGAATATACAGGGTGTAACAAAACACCCTAGTAATACTTAAGGGGGTGCTTCAGACCATCAAACTGAACAACTTTCACTATGGGGCCAACGTCGAGAAAAAATAAAAAAAATCTGCTGTCCCATACATTTTAGTCGAGTCGGTAATGCTACTGCAGTTTTGTATGGGACAGCAGATTTTTTAAATTTTTTCTCGACGTTGGCCCCATATTGAAAGTTGTCCAGTTTGATGGTCTGAAGCACCCCCTTAAGTATTACTAGGGTGTTTTGCTACATCCTGTATAGGGTGAAATTGAAATCATTAGCAGCTTTTTAAACTGAGAGTCTACCCATCAAACTGAATAACTTTTACTATGGGAGCAAACCGATCGGAGCAAATAAAAAATCTGCTTTTCTATAGTAAACTGCAATGTCGACGCGCGAGTTCGCGACTCAAATGTATGCAACAGCAGATTTTTTTTTTGCTCCGATCGGTTTGCTCCCATAGTAAAAGTTGTTCAGTTCGATGGGTAGACTCTTAGTTTAAAAGGATGCTAATGATATCAATTTCACCCGGTACATATATTCCAAATTTCATGTTTCTATCTTCAGCGATTTAGGCTGTGCGTTGTCTTTCAGTCAGTCAGTCAAGGAACTATTTTACAAGTATAGAAGATTGCAATTTCCAAATGAGTTTTCTTGGTACACAGGATGTAACAAAACACCCCATATGTTCAAGGGGTTGTTTAGAGTTGAGACCACTAAACTGAACAGCTTTCACTATGGAGCCATCATAGAGAAAAACAAGTGCTGTTTCATGCAAGCAGATGTTTTTAGTTTTTCTCGATGTTGGCTCCATAGAGACTGTTGTTCAGTTTATTGGTCTAAACCACCCCTTTTATATACTAGGGTATTTTGTTACACCCTGTATACAGGGTCCAAATTAATATGCTGACGGTTTATAAGAGGATAATCAGACCATCAAACTGGACAATTTTCTTTATGGGACTACCATCGAATTAGTGAAAAAGAAAATCAGCTGGAGTGCGATTTTTGAATCTCATTCGCTGAGTTCAGCAGTTGAAAATGTCAAAATTACTTTGGAGATACGCAACTTTCTACTGCTAATTTGACTTTCAAAAATCGCACTGCTGAAGTAGGATTTTTGAAAGTCAAATCAGCAGTAGAAAGATGCATATCTCCATAGTAATTTTGACATTTTCAACTGCTGAGCTCAGCGAATGAGTTTCAAAAATCGCTTTCCTGTTTTTTTTCGCGTTTTCGTCCTTGGTCCCGTGGAGAAAGTGGTTCAGTTTGATGGTCTGATCATCCCATTAAAAAACCGTCAGCATATTAGGACCTTATAATGTTAAAGCTATCTTCAATATGCTAAAAGTGAGCCTCACAACTGCATGCGGAACAGCTTGTAGTTGTAGCAGTGGTCGTGACCACCCCGAAAGGGTTTACAGTCGTGAGTTTATGTATGTATGTAAGTCACGTTGTGCTGTTTGAGTAAATAACACAATTTGCCTAAAAAACTGAGCGTTTACTGTTTGACGTTCTACTGTAATATTGAGCGAAACATTATTTATCAGGAAAAATGGTCGTAATGACAATTTGACAACTGTTATGTTCCATGCGCGCACGCAATCGAATTCATCTATTTGCATTGTTATGCAAAGGAATGCAGTAGGTAACAGTAGGAGGCGTGAGCTGAAATTACATTATTGTTGTGAAATATAATTGTCAAGTTCAAAGACTTCAGCGGCCATAGTATCGCAGCGTGATATAGCGCCTTCGATCTCTTTTCTAATTGTGCGAACGAACGAGATAAAATGTGGCTCACATAGCCTTATCACCCTCATGCTACGGCCTCAGTAGACTAGACGCTTATCGTATCGTCGTCTTTACAATCTTTTTGGAAATTGAACAACAACATGCCTCACTCTTGGCATCTCCATTAATTTTGTGCCCTTCACTCCTTACAGATTACAATTATACATATAGTTAGTAATACTTAAATAGATACAACAAAATACAAACATCCATGACTCGGGTACAAATGTTAGTATTACTCAAAGGCACGTATAATATGCGCCTTGCGGGATTCGAACCCACAACCCTGGGGTTAGTAGGCTCACTCCACTACCAACTTAACAAAACTGTGGCCACAAAGTCCGCAAAATGATTATTAAATATTACTCGGCATAAGTTCCACTGAAACGGTCAAAAATGTGCTCGCGTTCAATTCTTTTCCTCTACAAAAAATTTGGAGTACAAAAGACATCAATGAAATGTTCATCTATTACAGAATTCCAAAATTAGAGTTATAAAAACAATACTTGAAAGGCTTAAAAGTATTTTATTTCAATTTACATAACTTATAGAATCTCCTTTGTTGATAACAGTCTAATAAGTGTCTGGCCGGGTTTCTTTGAAAAAAGTGAAAACACCATTAGAGATAAAAAAAAAATTAAATTGTTTCTTAATTTAATAAAAAGGCTATCAGTTATTTTTTTTCATCGTCATGCCAGTGACAGTATTAAGTATCTAAAGTATCGGAGTGATAAAATCTCCTTGTTTAAAATATTAATTTACACCTTGCTGAATTCGGTACCTATGTCTATATTTATTTGGAGGGCAGAATCGAAAACCATTTTGAGATAAATTGTCCCAATAACAATATTTTCTATGTTAGAGATTTTAAAATTAAACTATTATAGATATTTTTATAAAATAATGTAGTTTTTCGTTTAAACGTCACTCGACGACCGACGTGCAAACTTAAAATAACTGGCCCATTTGATAAGATATGTTAAATATTCTTTATTTGCGGTGTTCATGAAATACACATTGACGACAATAATAAACCTGACGAACAAGAAGGGTACACCTACAAAAGATGTTTGAAGTTTCTGTTTCCTGCATATAGTTAGTAAGAGAAGTATTACCATAAGAATAGATATAGTGTAACTATTATTATCTATTCTTATGGTATTACCTACCTATATACCCATTTTTTTATTTAGAGATTACAGATCAAAATAATTCAGAAATTAAAATATTGATAAACTCGATGAATCGCAAAATACTGAAATTAGTCTCTTAAAATTTATTATGGCTTGTCTATTCGTAAAAAAAATAATCTTGACATATCAAATTCGGCTCAGCACCTTACTAAGGTGTAGTCCAATGATTATCAAATATTCGTCGGCTTTCAAATGGGCTCGCGTTAAAGTCTTTTCCTCTGCAATAAGTTTGGAGTACAAAAGACATCAACGTTCAACAATTAGGTAGTCATATTTTTTAAAATCCAAAATTTTTGCAATATTTTATTTTAATATTTATATTTAAGGCCATAATGGTACAGTCGGCCGCAATAAGTTGTTTACTTTTGTTCTACGTCGTCGTAGTACTAAAGTGTATATAACTTATTGCGGCCGACTGTACAGTGACAAAAACATGAACACTAGAAAGCGCTTTATTTGTAGATAGAGAAACATTTTATTTCATTTAACATAACTACTGATATAATCTCCTTTGTTTAACAGTCATAAATAACACTGAGTGCCTGGCTGGTTTTCTTTAAAAAATTGATTATTACCATTAGCGAATTAAAAATAATATAAAATGTTCCTTAATTTAATTTAAAAGGCTATTAGTTATGTTTTTTTGTGGTCAACATGCCAGTGACAATAACTCTACAGTATGGGAAGTAATGAAAAATCATAGGTTTTAAAAAAAATCTAACAAAGAATCATGCAATGCGAATGACAAGAAACAATTTTTTTCTAATTAAATTATTTCATATTTAGGTAGTCAGCAAATAAGAGTTAAAATTTCAATAATATCAACAAACGCACAATCATAGGCTACATATTTTAATTTTATTAGTGACCATATATTTTTCTAATCTCTACTATTATTATATTCAACAGTAACAGAAACCTTACATTGAAAATATTATTTACAAAAATTTACGATATGGTTTTTGGGTGTCCATGACTCCAAACCACAAATTTTTGGATTGTTTGCCTGTCTGTTTGTTTGTTGGCGCATCTAGCGAAATCTACTGGACCGATTTTTTTTGTATTTTTGTGTTTTTTTTTGTGTTTATGATTAGAGTTAAAATCTGGTGATATAATTTATCTCGCTACGATGCACGACGGGAACCCTTGTGGACGAAGTCATATGGTTTATTCAAAGAGCGTTGGTATGGCGCGTTGTAGAGAGTTATGGACACTCAAACATCCGGTCCGGGTTCGAATCCACACAGACGACATTTCATGTACTGATGAATTTTTCCAGCTTATACAGGGTGGATTTTTGAGACGGGGCAGTAAGGGCAGCTACCTTAACCGTTGTAGCTACAGCGAAACGTTCTTAAGAGATTATCCTTAACTTTTTGAGACATTTTGAACTGCATTCACAGATTTTGAAAAAAATGTGGTCGGCTAGAAAATAGGCAATATACACAAAAACTTTTTTTGATGCCAATCGATCCTGTTTCTTATAAGGATCAATAAACTCTAGCAGACCAACCGAGGTTTGAGTACTAGAAACGTCAGAAATCTCAAAAAACTTTTCCCATACATTTCGTAGGAAATGAGACTCCAACTCACTTTTATACTTAACAAAACTCTTTACTATGGAAAGACTGGCCGCTAAAGTAAACAGGAGTGCGATTTTTAAAGTTCACACGTTCAAATAAGCAGTATAAAATTTCAAAATTATTATGGAGATTATGCATCATTCGATCATGATTTGAATCTCACGATTCAAAAATAGCACTTCTGGTCGAGAATAAACAAAAAGAATAAAAATTTTAACTTCGTATTTCGAACAAACCTACATGAACATGTAAGTATTTTATTTACCTTGAAAACTATGTTATCTTTGCTTTAAAAAATATGGTGTGAATGGAATTAAAAAAATTTTATTTTTTTCGCTTATTTACGAGCAGGAGTGCGATTTTTGAATCGTGATATCCAAAATCATGATCGAATAATGCATAATCTCCATAGTAATTTTGAAATTTTATACTGCTTATTTGAACGTGTGAACTTTAAAAATAGCACTCCTGTGTACTTTAGCGGCCAGTCTTTCCATAGTAAAGAGTTTTGTTAAGTATAAAAGTGAGTTGGAGTCTCATTTCCTACGAAATGTATGGGAAAAGTTTTTTGAGATTTCGGACGTTTCTAGTACTCAAACCTCGGTTGGTCTGCTAGAGTTTATTGATCCTTAAACAGTGAAATTCATCAGTGAAATATATATACAAATAACCATACATACAACCAACGCCAAACTGACAAGCGAGTGACAGCTGACGTACAACGCAGTGTTGCCATATTCAAGAAAAGGACTTCCGTCGTTGCGTTTCGTTTCACGGAACA
Source organism: Agonopterix subpropinquella (assembly GCA_922987775.1). Lineage (NCBI taxonomy): Eukaryota > Metazoa > Arthropoda > Insecta > Lepidoptera > Depressariidae > Agonopterix > Agonopterix subpropinquella. The sequence goes on from OV277698.1 coordinate 18,093,610, forward strand.
CATCTCTGCAGAAAATGGATCTGTCAGATGCTGCTTTGGCGAAAATATTTCAAGGAATAAAAATAGAAATGGAGAAGCAAGGAGAACAAATAACTAGAACTATTCTAGACCAACTGAACTGTGAATTAGCCGATATACGAGAGATACAAACAAAACAAGAACAACAAATAATTTCCCTAGAGGAAAGAATTGATTACCTCGAAGGAAAACTGATTAAAGAAGATACGAGGAACCGTGCCAACAATTTAATATTTCACAACCTCGGGAATATGCAGGAGGGAAGCGTCACAGCCATTATGAAAATTGTGAATCAAGACTTAGATATTCACTTACTAAGCAGCGACATAGATTTTACCAGGAGACTTGGTACTACCCACACAAGCACCATTTTGGTTCGTTTCACCTCCTTTCGTAAAAAACAGGAAATACTGAAAAACAAGAAAAAGCTAACCTCTAAATCTAAAGTCTATATCACCGAAGACTTCCCAAGGCAGATCCAAGAGGAAAGGAAAGCATTGATCCCGCAACTTATTGAAGAAAGAAATAAGGGAAAAATCGCCTTCATTAAATACAACAAGCTGGTGGTAAAGGAAAGAAACCAGCGAAACACGCAGAAGCGAAAAGAAGCACCATCACCAGGACAAGATGAAGATGCCCTGCAAACGGCGAAGATTAACAAAGGTGACATGACCCAGGGACCAAACCGAAAGGGAACATACACCGGAAAAGCTACAAAAAACTAAAAACAAACACAAAATTAGGTCCCAAGCCGGCTGGTCACCGTGGGACGACAGACCAAAACCCTCCAGATAAACACAGAGAAATAACTCAAGAACCAACTCGAATACTGCTTCGCATAGGAACATACAATGTAAGATCACTGTCGAATACAACAAGATACATAGAACTTATGCATTCACTAGAAAAAATAAATATTGACATACTAGGTTTGGCCGAAGTTAAACGAATGGGATGCAACATCGAAGAGCACAAAGAATTCATATTCTGCTATAAGGGTGAAACTCCCGGTCTACACGGAGTAGGCTTTCTCATCAAAAAAGAATACAAAAATAATATATTAAGCTTCACGGGCCTGTCTGAAAGAGTTGCACTGCTTCAAATGAAGATCAACGAAGAGAATATTGCAATAATCCAAGTGTATGCACCAACTGAGAAAGCACCAGAAGAAGAGATTGACAAATTCTACGCCACCCTACAGGAAGCAAAAATACAAGCCGGAGAGAATGTATTAGTCATAGGAGATTTCAATGCAAAAGTGGGCAAAGCCAAATCAAATGAAGATATGATCTTAGGAAAATTCGGATACGGAGAAAGGAACGAACGAGGAGAGAAGCTCATAGAATTTGCATTCGAACACAAATTGCCTATAATAAACACCTACTTCAAAATGAGGCCAAACCGCAAATGGACGTGGATTTCACCAAATAGGAGAGACAAGAACGAAATAGACTTCATCCTGTCAAATCAGCCCCGTAAGATAAGAAACATAGAAATATTACACGGTCTAGGTTTTAGCTCAGACCACAGACTAGTTAGAGCCACATATCTACTACAAAATAACATTAAAAGCAGGAAGTCATTCAAATCACCCTCAAACACATTCAAAACAGACGAAGAGATAACAGTATACACAAACAATTTAAAGAACAACATTAACGAGCTAGAAACTATAGAAAATGAAAAGAATACCCAGAATATTTACAATAAAATAGAGAGAATCATTAAAAGAAGTATGTCAGAAAAAGATAAGACGAATGAAAACCAAATAAATACAAACAAAATCCTCACAAAACCTACAATGGAACTATTGACAAGACGCTCAGAACTAATAAAAACAAAGCAAAAAACTAAGGAAATGAAGAAAGAGTTAAGTACATTATTCAAAAGAACAAATAAGGCCATCAAACAGGATTATGCAAAATACAGAAAACTGATAATAGAAGCAAACCTAGAACAATATAAAAGCACAAAAAGAGCATATAAACAATTAAGTACACACAAAACCTGGATACAGGACTTAAAAACAAAAGGTGGAGGTGCTACCACAAGAAAAGATATTATAGACTGTGCCACTGAGTTTTACAAAGAACTCTATAAAATTGATGCTGGAATATGTGGAAAAGAAAATAAACATCTAGAAGAATACACCGACACTGACAACGAGCCTACAAAAGTGGATGAGACGGAAGTGATAACGCACATCAAAAAACTGAAAAGATTAAAAAGTCCAGGACCAGACGGCATACCAAATGAAGCTTTAAAATACGGAGTTGACCTACTAGCACGTCCACTGTCACACCTATTTAGCCAAGTTATAAACACAGGACAAGTACCAGAACAATGGAAGAAGTCAGATATAATCCTCTTATATAAAAAAGGCGCCCCCCAAGATATAAGCAATTACCGTCCCATCAGTCTCCTCCCCAGTACTTACAAACTTTTTACATCCTTACTACTTAGCAGAATCACTGACAAAATCGAAGACTCTCAACCAAAAGAACAAGCAGGATTCAGGTCAGGTTTCTCAACAATAGACCACATTCATGTCATGCAACAAATAATAGAAAAATACAAAGAATTCAACAGACCGCTATATGTGGCATTCATTGATTATGCTAAGGCATTTGATACAATATCACACAAATCAATCTGGGAAGCACTGGATAACTGCCGCATCCACAAGAAGTATCAAAACACCATAAAAAACATATATGACAATAGCACCAGCTGTGTAAAACTAGAAAAAAGAGGACCGGAAATACCTATTCTAAGAGGAGTAAGACAAGGAGACCCCCTCTCCCCTAAGATCTTCATAGCAGTATTGCAAAATATCTTCATGAATCTAAAATGGGAAAACGAAGGAATAAGAATAGGCCCTCGTTACTTAAGTCATCTCAGATTCGCTGACGATATAGTCCTGTTCGCAGAAAGCAGTAAAAATTTGGAAAAGATGATAAACCAACTAAGAGAAGAAAGCGAGAAAGTGGGCTTAAAGATGAATAAGGATAAAACAAAACTCATGACGAACAGCCACACTCGTACTATACAACTAGAAGAAAAGGCACTTGAATACACAAATAAATATATATATCTAGGAAAAGAAATATCATTTGAAGACAAAAGCGCAGAGGAAGAGGTAGAACGCAGAATTAACATAAGCTGGAGAAAATACTGGTCACTCAAAGAGATACTGAAAGGAGACTACCCGATACACCTTAAGAAATCAGTGATGGACACATGCATCCTACCAACTCTCACATATGCTTGCCAATCATGGACATTCAGCAATAAAATAAAAACCAGACTAGCTAATTGCCAGAAAGCAATGGAGAGAAGCCTCTTAAAAATAAGAAGAAAACAAAAAATAAGGAGTACTAACATACGGAAACAGACAAAACTAATAGATGTTCTAAATTATAGTCAGAAATTAAAATGGCGATGGGCCGGCCACACAGCACGATACCAAGACAAGCGATGGACAATAGCAGTAACAAGATGGAGTGGACCTAGTGGAAAGAGACGAAGAGGGCGACCTTTAAAAAGATGGAGTGATGACATCATATCTATGGCAGGAAAAGAGTGGTTACAAAGGGCTAAAGACAGAGAGGACTGGAGCAATCTGGAGGAGGCCTATACCCAAATAGGGGTTCCTATCCAAGAAGATTAGATTTAGTTTTATTTAAGCACAAACAGAAACAATTATGTATTAGGTGATGGGAAATAAATGGCTTTATTATTATTATATTATTATAAGAAACAGGATCGATTGGCATCAAAAAAAGTTTTTGTGTAAATTGCCTATTTTCTAGCTGACTGTACATTTTTTTCAAAATCTGTGAATGCAGTTCAAAATGTCTCAAAAAGTTAAGGATAGTCTCTTAAGAACGTTTCGCTGTAGCTACAACGGTTAAGGTACCTCCCCTTACTGCCCCGTCTCAAAAATCCACCCTGTATATGTAATAATGACTGCTCTCAAACGGTGAAGGAAAACATCGTGAAGAAACCTGCATACGCTGAAGAAGAAATTCTGATGTTTATGTGAAGTCCACCAATCCGCATTAGACACGCGTGGTGGACTATCGCCCATACACCTTCCCTGAGGGTAGGCCGGTGCCCTGCAGTGGAATGTATGTATAGGCTTATTATTGATGATTCCTTTATATACATTATATATTAATATTTGACAGTTCACGTAATCGTTCCCGGCGGCCGTCGCGTCCGTACCAGGAGCGCAACAGAAGGAGGTGGCCGTCCCGAAGACCAGTCACATCCCAGAGGTACCCACCTCGCCCGAGCTCGTCCATGGATTTCCACTCGCAGCCGTTCAAACACGACGGGGAGTTCGAGGATTTTGACAGTGACTTCTTCTCTTATTGTAAAAGAACTGGGAATTGTTGAGTTGGCTTATATTCCGTTTTAGAATCCAATTGATTTAATAATCAGCATTTGTCATTTGAGTTTCTGAAATAACACAATCATAGTTACGATACAAAAATGTCCAACTCAAATAATTCAACGCGTGATCTCGGAATAGGTCTTAAAATGGACTGTGAATGCGGAAGACACAACATTATAGTGACAAAGTAAATGGTAGGTATCAGAAACTTAAAAACGTAAAAATTACGCACTTTCCTTCGGATTCTCTCAATTGGGTTCTAAAATAGAGTTTAGAAAAATAGTGATATGTTATGAGGTAAACCTTTAAAATCTTCATTACTTCTCTTTTTCAGAGATTGCATTTTAGTCATACTTAAAGTAGGTAGTCTTTTATCCTGAAGCAATAGAAGTATAAGTTTCTCTCATTTCCAATTGGTGTAAATGTTTCAAATGTGCCAATACTATTGCCTTTTCTCTTAAGTTTGACCTAATCCAAAGCATTTTAATTTTGCATTGTATAGTAGCTTTAAGTGTTGATTATGTTTAGACGTAGAAAGTAAATTAAAATGTATATTACACTTGTGTTTTTCTCTTAAATTTTCTTCGTCAAACTACCGTGTCTGACGGAAATAAAGGTAGGCGAAACAGCCCCGTACCTGGTTATTATTTGAACGTGTAGTTAGCTACTGCGACGCGCATACGCAGCCTAGAGATCAACGCACGGTCACGCATGGATACCTACTTTTACTAACGCTCCGATAAACAGAATGCATCTTACTTCATTATCGATTCACACATGCGTTAGACGGCAATCATAACAAGAGGTGAGAACGGACTGAATGATCATAATTTATATAGTCCAGGGTCCAGGGGGGAAGAGAGTTAATTTATAGAGTGAGTTAAACATAGCCTGGAGTGCGATTTTTGAAACTCATTCGTTGAACTCAGCAGTTGTAAATGTCAAAATTACTATGGAGACGCGCATCTTTCTACTGCTGATTTGACTTTCAAAAATCGCACCCCTGGAGTATGATTTTTGAATGTCAAATCAACAGTAGAAAGATGCGTAATAGCAATATTGACATTTTAAACTGCTGAGTTCAAAGAATGAGTTTCAAAAATGGCACCCCTGGAGTGCGATTTTTGAATCTCATACGTTGAACTCAGCAGTTGAAAATGTATGGAGATACGCAACTTTCTACTGTTGATTTGACTTTAAAAAATAGCACTCCTGTAGTATGATTTTTGAAAGTCAAATCAGAAGTAGAAAGATGTGTATCTCCGTAGTTATTTTGACATTTACAACGGCTGAACTCACCGAATGAGTTTCAAAAATCAATGAATGCACTTATTGTGTATCGATTTGCATTCATGAATATACACAAGTCTGATTTACTATTTTAGTTTGATATTATCAAACGCATTAGCAGGTGTCGTAGTTATACTATCGTATAACTTAATTATTATAATTTACATTTACGATCGATATTAGATCCATCGTTAACTGAAGTAAGACGTAATTTTTTCGAAGCGCTCTCACAGACTAGCGACACTTTGCGGTCGCCGGGTCTCGCGGAGGGTCTGCGACCCACCGCGACAGCAAAGTGTCGCTCGTCTGTAAGAGCCCTAAAGTGGCTTGTTTTCATTCACCATTGCTGTCGCCCAAGCACTAACAATCCTTGCAACCGATCAAAGAACTACCTACCTATACAATATGTTAAAGACATAAAATTATCTAGCATTATTGATCTTAAAATCACTCGCCCTATACTTATTTCACCCAGCTTACATTGGTATTGCCCTTAACTTGGATCCAGTTATAAAGGTTACGGTAATTAAGTACTTATGTTAAATTGTATGAATGAGATTAATCATAAAATAAGTGCTTGTTAAGACAGGAATTTAGACCGACTAGGATGGGAATACCTACATTAAACTGGACAACTTTTAACTAACTCTATTTATTAGAGGGCCACTGGCACTGGTGACCGCAGAGCTGGCAGCTTCCTTGGCCATTGAATCAGCTTGGATATTAAGAGGCTCCCCATAGGTAAACGCTAGCTCGGGCCATGTTTTATTAGTTTTTAGAAGCATCTTCTCATTATTTGAAAGACACAAATAATTGAAAAGTGTAGCAATATTCTTCAACATCTCGGCTTTATTTGCTATACATAGATCATATTTCTTATTTTTCTATAAAATACGTATGAAACCTGTGTTCAAAGGAAAGCCTAAATATTGGAAAAAATCTGTATTGTGTGCATCTACTTTTAAAGTTGAAGTCACATTTACTTGAGACACACACGTTTGTGTAGACAATATTAAGATCTAAAATTGCTATTTAGTTTTTTTTTAAGACCAATATTTAATGAGTTAATTAGATAATTGTTAAATTTGGGGCGAATTCTTATGATTTTAGAATGTGTTTTCCTTGGATTAGAAGGCACTGTGACATAATGAAGGACAAGCTAGTCAAAAATAGGTATACCTACTAAAATGACGTAGTTTAGTAGAGGTGAGGTGGCTCTGAAAGAGTCAAGGTCGTTCGGTCAGGGAAACCCCTTCGGACCATACCTCTTGTGGACGCAACCGACGACCTTTTTAGGTTTCCGTAGCCTTATAGTCTAGTCCATTCAATATAATCACTTTACTATATTTGATTTGGCAAGAAGACAGGTAATAGTAACCCAAGAACAGAAATTGGTAATTAAGAAGAAAAAAAATTTTTTCGACTGGTCCCAATACAACGAAAAGGTGGTTGGGAAAACATAGTTTTTGTTTTCAATGGAGTGGGGTGTTGTTGGATAGCTCTTGTAACGTGGAATAAAAAACCCATACACGGTTTTCCGACTTTGGGAGTCAGGGACTCAATCATTTGTATGACCTACCACTAAATTGTGCTCAAATAAAGATTTTTTTTTAATTCAAACTAAGCTGATATAATGCGTGTTTCTCGAGATATATGCGCTCAAAGTCAAAAACAGAGAGCGTACCCACCAGAATAAATTAAATACGTACGTAAGTAGGTACTTAATAGAAAAATATGTAATCCTCCCATTGACATACCAAATAAGATCCTCCTAAATTAAATTACGATTACTAAATAAGCTGAATAATTAAAATTATAGTACTTTGTGGCTGAATAGTGCGATTGGAAGTCGAAAGCTTGGTAACATAACTTGAAAACAAATAGTGTTTTCTTCGTCGAATTGCAGGTTTGTTCGACACTCCGAATATAAAACCATAAAATATTGTTTTGCTGTTGGATCTACAGGGTGAAATTGATATCATTAGCATCCTTTTAAACTAAGAGTCTTCCCATCAAACTGAACAACTTTCACTATGGGAGCAAACCTACGAGCAAACCGATCGGAGCAACAAAAAAATTAGGTGTTCCATACTAAACTGCAATGCCTACGCGACACAAATGTATGCAACATCTGTTTTTTTTTGCTCCGATTGGTTTGCCCCCATAGTAAAAGTTGTTCAGTTTGATGGGTAGACTCTTAGTTGAAAAGGATGCTAATGATATCAATTTCACCCTGTATATGAATTCATTCGTTAACACGTTCTTCACTTGCAAGCGCCTAGTCTGTTTTATTCTACATACTATAACACACCTACTATAATATCTTGAGTTTGCGACTGACACTAGGCGCTTTTAAAAAAAAAACTAACAATTATTATACAAAAGTGACTTTATAATAATAACATCAATTAACACGGGTCACGGCCTTGTTGGTGCCGGTGGCGGTGGTCGCGAGTTATTTCACCAACAATATTTTGATACTTTCGGCTGCGGATGACTCCTTTCCCACAGTTGCAAGGTTATAATTATATATACAACGTGTTAATGAAATAGCGCAAAACCTCATACACCCCAACTGATTTATAACAAAATAATTAGATTGAAACAATAATTTAATTATTTTTATAGTTAAAATTTAAAGTTATTCGCATTTTAAGTTTTGGGGCAAAAATGATTTGTCATCATTTCAGCAATGAATGAAGGCGCTAACGTACTCATGGATACATTTTTATAATCTTGTTATGGTGGTTAGTAGGGTGGGTGTGCCCGTGCGGTGGGTTGACATCGGGTTCAGAAAATTTTAAATTTTTCAAACAAATTATTTAATATTTTGAAAAAAATTCCCTATGTTGAAAACATGATATTTCGACTCTGCTCTCGATTCTAAACAAACTACTTTCTAGTTTTGCGTTAATTCATTAACACGTTGTATATTATAATGCGCGTAAACTTTACTGTATCTATGTAATTGTAATTAAATATAATGTAATAGCTAAGTGTACTTTAGTTGCTAGCTAACAAAGTGTGTAAACAAATTGCATTCCGAGGAGATATTTAATTTAAAAAACTGGCTAAGTGCGTGTCGGACCACGCTCAGGGTAGGGTTCCGTAGTTGCCCGTTACAATATAGGCCTCGATTCGGAGTGTACCACGACTTAACTAAACTAAATTTATTCCTGTCACTTTCTAAAATAAGATTAAGAAAAGAGACAGAAAACCAACAGCTGACTTTAGTGCTGTCAAAGTGACGTTAAATGCACAAAATAAGATGCCATCATAATGTACGCCATCTTATTTAAAGCGTTTTTGGGCGTTTAACGTCACTTTGACAGCACTAAAGTCAGCTGTTGGTTTTCTGTCTCTTTTCTTAATCTTATTTTAGAAAGTGACAGGAATAAATTTAGTTTAGTTAAGTGTCACAGTCCGAGTCGAGGCCAATATGGACTTTTGGACTTATAAGGAGGCTCTTTGTTTTATACTACGGTTTAACGGCTATAAAGTCTAAAAAGTACATTTTATTATTTGATTGACTATTACTCGTAAACTTGTAAAGCTTATAGCGGTGATAGTTTTCCTTTTAAATTCGTTATATATGCTATTGCCATGATTTTTTTCACATCTCCAACTACAACCGTTTAGCTGGGAGAGGGGGGGGGACGGGGGGGGGGGACACTTGACTCTAACCAAAATTTTCGCTTTAAAGCTTAATATTTCGCTAACGGATCCCTAAATCGAAAAATGGTTTTAGCAAACCCAAAATATTTTTGAAAGACCTATCCAACGATACCCCACAACATGGGATAAAAAAGAAAAAAAAATCATCCCCACTTCACGTGTACCAAAAGGTAGGTAGGTACCCAAAAAAAAATTTTTTTTCATGATTTTATTTTACCACTTTGTCGGCATGATGAATATGTATACATACATACATACATACATATACTCACGCCTGTGTCCCATTGGGGTAGGCAGAGACAATAGATCGCCATCGGCTACATGTATACATATACCAAATTACAGCTTTCTAGTATTAAGCGTTTATGAGCTAAGCCGCGGACAGACGGACAGACAGACGGACGGACAGACGGACAGACAGACGGACGGACAGACGGACGGACGAAACTATAAGGGTTCCTTTTTGACTTCGGAATCCTAAAAATCGAATGTAGAGAAGCTGTTTAGAGTTGATGAAGCATTTGCTGTTGTGATAAATTCAAGATAAGACTTTTGCACATGCTTTGTTTAGAACAGTTAGGGCTCTAAGATTAAATTTGTATTAATTCGTAATTCTTCTTAATTCGTTGCCTACAGAATATAGTCCTAGATTAGTTAGCCCTCAGAAATATCCTGGTTAGCTGACACACTGAAATACGTTTGCTTTGTAGTTTCGAAAGAGTTTTAATCCAAGAGAATCAACAATACAATGCCTAAACAATAATGCCTAATCAACGACATTATCCATAATAATTATTATAATTACGAACTCTTTCTTTGTTTTCGATTTGAACAAAACGAAAACATCTAGTTTAACTTCAACAACAATGATAATGTTAGCATAAGAATTTTCATGGTCAAGCTGACTTCCTAACAAAATGTTTATTTTGGGCTTGGTGAAAGATTTTTTAATGTAATGTAAACAACAAATACCAACTTACAACGATTTGCACTCAAAATAACGTGATATCCAAAGGAGCAAAAGGAAATGATCGTTTAAAACTGGATTTTAGGGAAGTCCCTTCACATTTTTGGGAATCCTACCATTTAAATCTATGACGCAGGTCTTAATTGCAGAACCAATTTATCAATCAAAACTACGTTGGAAATTATAATTGTTGTTTTGATGTTTGTCCTATGCTTAAGGCTATCCATCGCTGATCATCTGATACGTACCTTGAATAATACACCCTTTAAACCCTTAAACCAAAGATCTCTTGCCTTAACTTTTAATATAATTTCTATCAGTTGATCCCAAAGATGTTGAGGACCAAATGATTTGGTCCTCACTTGAAATGGGATCAAAATGGTGTCAAAAAAGCTCAAGAAGATAGCTAACGCTGAAGCTTGAATGCCCTTTCTGCTCCCATTTATGGTCCCACCAGCATGCAAAGTTGAGTTGCGACTGAGGATGACGTGATTTATATGATGGAAATTTTAGGTAATTTTTTTGAATTATAAGTACCTACATACCTACTCCCATTTAAATGTGATTTCAATGTAATAAGTATATAACAACTTTGTGATTATAGTACCTATCTATAGCTGGCTAATGTGACACTATGAATGGGCGACGGACGCGTCAGTCACGGGGATGGGACCTTGAATTAACCATGTCAAATTCACAACATTGATCTCGCAATCGCTGCCTTTGGACATGACTTGATAACCATTATTGGCTCTTTATACACCCAAACATTAAAATTTTTAGGTAGTTTGTTTAAAGGAATTTCCACTCCTATCGCCAAGGTTACCACGACTAGACTTATTCCATAAATTAATTAAGTACTAGCTAGAAACAACTATAGCGACGCTTTGTTTTGATCTGTTTATTGCCTTGGCTGCGTAGAATTTGCAAGATTGCATCACTCGATTGCATATGCTGATAGCCCTTTATAGTCAAAGGCTAGCATCTATGAAAATAAAAAAAAATGGTTCACAATAGAACTAGTAGTGAATATATAAAGGCTGGAAAGACCTCGAACTGTTTAGTCTGTCTTTGCGGCCCCGCTGAACCGGTCGCGAGCTGACCCTGCATCAATCTGCGCCGGTGCAATCGACACTACACACGTAAGTTATTAACTTACGATTGTAAGTTTATATTAACATAAGTGCATGCTTTTAAGCCGGTTAGCGTTTTTAAATCTTGGGTCGTGAAATGGGGATGTGATTTTCCGCCACAAGTTTTGTCCTAACAAAAGATTTCAACGCAGTATTGTTATTTACTTTCAAGGAGTTAAGATTGGATTGTTCGAAGCTCTGCTCCAGTTTAACTGTCCGAGTTATTAGCAACTCGAAGGTTCAATCTGTTAGCATCATGTTGAACTCATTAGTGATTTCTTCTATGGATGTTGTGCGTTCTATATGTGGGGTTATGCTATCTTTTGAAAAGTTGCTGATCATGATCATGAATGTAAAATAAATACATTGTAAATCTGTAACGATTATTATAAACAAGTTTTTCCTATTAACTTTTCAGTCTATATACCTAGTTTACTTAGAAAAATCATAGATTGTGGTCAATGTGGTTAAAAACTTGGCTAAAGGATTATAATTCTAATAACCAAATCGACGGTTTTATCGCAGGTGATTCTAAGAATAGCTTTATCATCATCGCAGCTTATACAGGATGTAAGTAAAAGTATTATTAGCCTTTAAACTACATTTTCTACCCATCAAAGTGTACAACTTTTACTATGGCAGCAAACATGTCAGAACAAAAAAAATCTGCTGTTTCATACGTTTGAGTCGAGTAGGCCTTGCAGTTTAGTATGAAATAGCAGATTTTTTTTTGCGCTAACTAGTTTGCTCCCATAGAAAAAGTTGTATAGTTTGATGGGTAGAGTATGTGGTTTAAAGGTTAATGATACTTTTCCTTACACCCTGAATTGCATTTTTGAAAATCATACGAGCGACTTGGCAGTATAGTCCTAGATCCGACCGTAAAATTATGCACCTATTTCATAGGCGAACGAAATGTGATTCTAGTACATGTTTACACAGGGGTTAATTCAACGCCGCCAAGTTGCCTAGAAAAATCTTGCCGCAAGTACCTTTTCCAATAATATTTTTCGTATAACTTTTTCCACGTGTCTGTTAGGGAAGTGAATGAGGTGCCATCGGAAGGAGACTGATCTAAAGTATTAGAAAAACTAGGGTTGCCACCTCTCAATCTGCTCAAAGAATTCATTTTTTGACTTCAGTCAAAACTTCTATACATTTTAAGGTATTTTTTCAAGGGAGAGCGGCGGTTGTCCTTTCTGACCAAAATAAAAGGGGTACTAAGTAGGTACTTACGTGGATTTATGTTTGTAGCTATAGCGGTTCTACTAGTATGCTGCATGACCTATGAGGCTGAAGGCATACTGTTTTGGGAAATATTTCAACTTATGTAAGGACGTTCAGAGTAAACAAATGAAATCTTATTTCGTATGAGAACCAAGTGAGGTTATTCTCGAATACCTGTGAGCATTTTTCACGAGGTGCGACAGAAAGTTAAGTAATAATTAACGAACATAAACTCTATTAGCCTCGTTAATGATATTATAATTGGTCACCGAAAAAACCAACAATAGGCAAATAGATCACATTAAAAATTATAACAATGTACCTAATTAGTTTCGGAAAACATGCAAGGTATTAGAAATTCCCAACGGCAACGTTATAAAGATATTATATTAACTTATTGTTCAAGGTGTCATGCAGGTACCTATACCTAATTATAATGTTGATAATGTTTACCAATTTGATGAGCAAAAAAGTGCACAAAATTAATATTTTGGTAATAAAGGTACAATAGTGGTTACTTATGCATTTAATTTGGATTTTACATGACAGTGCTATCTCATAGTAAAAGAAGAATCACATTCCTGCGGCTTGATACCCAACATAAAAGTGACATTTTATTTGTAGGTACTGTATTAAAAAAAAAAAAAAAAAACTTGTAAATTACTTATGTGAGAAACAACCATAAAATCGTCAATACCTATTGATAGCTATTTTACCAAGTAAGGAAATAAATAAATCAATTCCCAATAAAATCAATGAATATGAATTCTTATATCCGATTTAGACTACGCTTTTATAAGAAAAGCAGTCAGGGTATTTGTAAGTGCATATAAGTGCATGCGATAAACACACGATGCGCACTCTTGTCCAGTGGCGGATAAAAGAATTATTTTTTTGGAAGGGGCTAAGGGTCTGTCTCCTCGAACTATTTCATTCAGACTTCAATTCTGTCACTTATGGTTGGGGAGAGGGGTGGGTTTGGGTGGCGGATGGTGGGCTGGCTTTATCCCCTTAGACCTCATGTATCTGCACTAATAGGATCTTTACCAACCAATAGATATCATCATCATTTTCAGCCCGTATCCACCCACTGCAGGGCATAAGCCTCCTCCCTATTTTGCCATTCTTCTCGGTGCCGTGCCAGTCGCATCCAGGTCTTGCCAATAGTTTTCCAGATGTTGTCAACCCACCTGGCTGCCGGACGACCCACTCCTCTTTTGCCTAACCAATAGATATACCTTCTAGAATCGAGAACAGCAATTGCTAACAATTATTGGCAGAGATTAACATCATAGTAACTATATTATGTTATAGATTTAGTATAACTGAAGATTAATGTCTCACGTTTGTGGGTTAGTAAAACGCATTATCATGTAATATGCAATTTAGATTGATAGGTCATAATAAATGTGATATAACGCCTTCTAGGTACACTGTGCCCATCGATCGATCGTTTAAATTGTAGATCAATTGGAGTATTCAGAGGTATTGAAGGCCTCTCTCCAAAAAAATTAGTGTCTAAAGATTTATCAAGATCATGTTAGATATTTAATCTTACGTATCAACCACAGAAGTGCGATTTTCGAAACTCATTCTGTGAACGCAGCAGTTGAAAAGTTCAATATTACTATGGACATATACATCTTTCTACTGCTGATTTGACTTTAAAAAATCATACTGTGCGATTTTTGAAAGTCCAATCAGCAGTAGAAAGATGCACGTCTCCATAGTAATTTTAACATTTACAACTGCTGAGTTCAACGAATGAGTTTCAAATATCGCACGCCAGGCTTCTTCGAAGGAAATACATCACTCACATCAAAATATGCGCCGTTAAATACATTTTGTCTCGTTAGTCAGCGACTAGCTTCAGCAAATTACTATTATGTAGCTAAAAAAAAACTGTCTGTAATCTTTCTCCAAAGATTCTGTCTACGGGACATCCCGTAGAAGAAGTTCCAAGAAGACTGGCAGCATCCGACCTCCGAATTTCTAGGCTTAGGGTTGAACCTCATCTGGCAGCACCGGCACCGCGGCGATGCTGCGGCGTGCGGTCGCGTTCCGTCTACCTTATTTGCTCTAGCAAATAAGGTAGACGGATTAATGACGGAGCGCGATTAATGACGTTCCTGAGTGTCAGAAAAGGATGGAGCGACAGAAAAAGGCGATGCCGTGCTGCCAGTTGAGGTTCAACCCTTATCCGCTGACGATGGAAGCAGTCTGGAGTGCAATTCTCTAAGCGCAAACATCACCAAAGAGTTCTTTTTAGGGTTCCATACCCAAAGGGTGAAAACGGGACCCTATTACTAAGCCCACGTTGTCCGTTCGTCTGTCCGTCCGTCTGTCCGACCTATTTAGTGCTGTAACTTTTGAACCGTAAAAGCTAGATAGTTGAAATTTTCACAGAATGTGCCTTGTTACGGCGAATTTGTTAACAAATAATAAAAATGTCAAAAAGTTAAAAATTAAGAGGGGTTCTCAACAAGAAACTAGTTTTTATCAACGTTTTTTCTTCACGCTCTATCGTAAAAACGGTAATACATACTAGCGTCAAACTTAGTGTGATTATACAGCAAGCTCTACAGAATAACAACAAATACTAAAAACCGGTCAAGTGCGAGTTGGTCTAGCGCTAAAGGTCCCGGACAAAAAAAGTTTTTTTTTCTAAGTTAATAATGTTGTGTTCTGTGGTTGTGTGGTACGGAACCCTCGGTGCGCGAGTAGCCCGATTCGCACTTACCGCTTTTTTATACCGGAAACATCACATCGGCGAGCTGTCAGTTCGGTATGCGTTGTGTCGTTGTGTCAAACTTAATATGAAATCTCCAAGAACATTACATACAAAAAATTTCAACCTTCTTGGAAATCTCCGTCGAAAAATTCTTCGTCTATGGAAATCTCTGACGATCTAAAGGATGCGACGATGTTTGCTGCAGTTGCTGAGAGACTGCATGCATCAGCTAGAAGGTGGTCTTTATTGTAAGGAGACTTTATTACGTTCTTTATAAGGCCTGTTATCTTGATCAATCTTAACAAGAACATACAAATAAAACTGTCCATAGTAAAACAGTTCTATTCAAATGCAAGGATGCAATTATACGGTCTATTTACATTACAATGGTGTAAAACCTATTTCAGTTGATAGTGACTTGATATTTTAATTCTACTCGGCACTTGTAGACCTTGAGCAAGACACCGCAAAAAGTAGTCTCCGTCGACATTCTCTTCCCTTATGTGTCCCGTTTATCGGAAGTAATCATGTTGATACTGGTAAAATGTGACCTCAGGCTTTGGTTGGATATTTCTTACATTCTCAGGCATATGGGTTTAGTCGAGTTTAATTTGATTAAGATGATCTAAATCGCTAGTCTTAGATTTGAATTTAACACACCTGTGTCAAATTGAAATTAACTCATAAAAATAAAATAGATCTACTGCCTAGTATATAAAAAAGTATGCAAGGTCTAAACATTGATTAAAGAATAGATCGATCAACAAAATTACAAAGTCAAAGTTGTATCTTATTTTCATTGATTTTTTTTAGATGAATTTTCAGTGTGATGCCAAATGTGGGTTTAGTACATCACACCGAAAGTAAAATAATACGAACACCTATTGAGCCTAAATTTCAATACGAGTATCACACATAAATGACGAATGAACTTTATTTTGTATATTTGTGTATGGAAATCGTAAAAGAAGTTTGGCGGACGGTCATGTAATTTGAGACTTAGAGGTCCCCGTACATGAATGAAACTTAGTAATACATGTAGAATAAAACTAAACTAACAAAAAAGTAAATTGGTTGTAACCTGTAGAAGTTGGGGGAAAGGTATTTCTCCTTATGATACCTTTTGTATCAAGTATGTGAAACTCATAATCATTCTTATTGATAGTCCACTCAATCTTCTACGCATTCATTATGTTTATTTTAATGAAAATTCAGGATACCTAACCGTACAATATTATGATAATGGAAGAAAACGAAATCACACACACTATCAGTTCAACCAAGTCAAATACGTTCCATAACGTCCAAAAAATACCTCAAGGATGATAATATTAAGTAGATGAAAATAGCTGTAGAAGTTTTTTTTAAAAATGTATAATTTTTTTCTGTTTATAATAATTATGACCGCCGTCCTGAAGGGCTTTTAGTTTTCGTAAAAATGGCTGGGTCCAAATTCGCCAAACTTCTTTAATACAAATGTCAGCCACATTTGAGTTTTTAAAATTTTACGAGCTATTGAATTAAAATTATACTTTGCACACTATCATCTTGCTTGCTTTTGTACTTTTACACTCATAGAAATACCTAAACAAGATCTAAACTTACTTACAACCACAACCCATCGGGATGGTCAGAAGCTTTGCTATGACTACTACAATGCTCATAACTATTAACTACCATCTAATTAGCATAGATTAGTATTTACATTTTTGGACTTATTATACAAGTTTCTTACTTTACATGCCTAATTTTCAAAATAGGATAGGTAGTTAGATTATTTAAAAATTACCCATCTTAATCCTTGGTCAAATAATTATCTAATAATGATAAATATGGGTTTTCCATAGCATTTTAAATTTTATAGAAAAAACGATTCTACGTATTATTCGCTACTGTAATTGTCTAGTTCCACCTATGGACTTAATTGCATTGTGGTTGAAGATTTATTAACAAAGTTGTATACCTACTTTAATAATAAATGACCCAACAGAAGGAAATCGTTTGACAATATAGTTAATGGTTGCCAGATGGCCAAGAAGGTTTTATAGAAAAAAAAAGTTGAACAACTGGCGACAATATTTGAAAAAAAACATGACCGCACTGCTATTAACTGAATTAAAAATGTAATAAAAAATAAATTGTAATGGCTGCTAAAATAATTTAAATAAAATTCAGCTATGAAATTCCTTTAATGAAGAATTTGGGTCACTTGATAGCACCAATTTTATTTTATGTTATGATAGACCGAAAATAATATAACAATACACAAAAGTTTTTTTTTTTTTTGCGAATAACAATTTACCTAGGTACTAATGAAGATGGTTTCCCACTGGTTTCCCTTTTCACATAATCTCGCCTTTTTTAGGCAAATGACGAAGAGTTAAGAGATAGTTTGAGGTGCTGGTAGAAAATGTGTCAGCAAACTTGAAACATTTGCGTAAACCACATTGGTAGCTACCACTGAGCAATAGTAATCACTACGTATCTACCTAGCAAGCAGGTAGCTATAATCTATAAACTAAAACAGAGTTATGTATATGGAGACATATATAAGTTATAATTAGACGCTGCACTGTGGCGGTCTCAAGCTGAAAAACATTAATTTTATATTTCTGTCTTCAATCAACGCATACTCAAATTCCAACGGATTTATTTCAAAATTATACAAAGGACAAAGGCAATGAAAATTACAAACCTATTTAATCGCATTTATAACGGCATCCCACTGCAGCTGCTAGTTGTGCAATGCTTGTCACAGTTCCCATGCCATCCGAATACATAACAAGCCTGATCTGTCGGATAAGGAAGAACTGATGCACCAACTTGTCGTTTCAAAATAATAAGATCACAGCCACCCGCAAAAACGTGAGCCAGCCATCTTTATTATGAAGCTTGAGGCGCTGTGCCTCACAATACTGTCATTACCAAGTTACAACATAGTAAAGTTGGATGGTTGACGAAGCCACGACACGCTAAACTCGAATGAAAGGGTTAACTATTGGGCAATCCCAAGTGGTTCTAGGACGAAACATGATGTAGGGCACAATAAAAGTTAGCTTCAATTTTAGCGACGAGTTATAATGTGAAGATTTGAGCGGGTGTTGAGAGTAGAGCATTTTTTATTACGAATAAAGTCACATCAAGCTATACAAAAACAACATAAGGTGGCCGCGCGTAGGTCGAGTAGCGTATAACGACGCGCGGACAGCTTATGTTGGTTTTGTATAGCTTGATGTGTCGCCGTGCGTACATGACTTGAACAAAAACTTAGTTTATTAAATTCTATCGCAGTTTGCAAAAAGTAGTAATAAAGGTGTCTATACACCAAAGTCACCGCCCAGATAGCCCGTGTGGGTCCATGTCACCGATAAGGTCTTATCCACACCGAACGGGTCGGCGACTTTGCTGTGTAAAGACACCTTTAGGATAACAAAAACTGTTGACAAGTTGATACTCATTTGCATTTTCGCAGATAACAAAAAGTTGCAGCAAAAAATAATCACATTCGTCAATCTTATATTGTGTCACAGATTTAATCAGAACGGCGAATATTAATTAAGACAAGAACAATGTTTTTTATGAGACATTTTTGTTCCAGATCAAACATGAGAGCAATAGGTCTATTAGTTGTCCTGGCTGCTGCAACAATTTGCAAGGCTGCAGACCCTGAACTAAAATTTGCATGGAACCAAGTGGACTATACTTGGGACACCCCCGCTGAAAAGGAGAACGCCATAAAAGACGGCAAATTTGTGCAAGCCAATAACCTGCCATTAGGTTTAGCCCGATGGAAGAACAAATTGTTCGTCACAATCCCGAGATGGAAGAACGGAGTGGCTTCTTCATTGAACTTTGTCGATGTAGACGGGCCAAAGGACCAACTATTGAAGCCGTATCCATCGTGGAAGGATAACCTGGTTGCTGATTCAGCGAAAGAGCTGCCATCGAACAGCTCTATAATTTCTGTCTTTAGAGTTTACGTGGATGAATGTGACCGTCTGTGGGTTATGGATTCTGGCTTGGCTGATATCCTTGGTAAGTAGCATCGATGTAAAAAGTATTTTATTAATGTATGAGAGGAAAAAGAGAAAACGCAAATGTGACATGTGATAGGGATTTATTATAGTGGTAACAGTTGACAGGGAAAGTCCGCACGACTCTACATCCATAACTGTAATGAGGATGTGAAACGTGTAGACTCCTTCACAAGATAACACGTTGAAGTTAAATGAGAAAAGTATTTTGTTTTTAAATAAACATTGGTACCTAGGTATTGTACTCGTATCTTTATCTATGATGTACCTACTATGTATCTATTATATCTGTGAATGCGTGATATGAGGTTATAATAATATAAACGAGAAAGCTGTTGATCTCGGTATAATCAGCCTGGTATTTATAATTTATGAGATAAATTGTACTTCAGAAATACAGTTTTATAATTGATTACTAAGATGCTTAAGACGCTATGGTAGGACAAAACGCCTTGGAGACATCTTTTATTTTCATGTTTCGACTAGATTTATACAATCTACCGAAACCAAAATCATTCTCAGTATTCTTGGATAATTTATCTAGTGAAATCATATTATATTTAATGAATACACGATTGAAATTACTTCGCTCGATAGAAAATCGTCACAAAGATGACGTATTTTCATGTATTTTTAACCATTTTTCTCACCTGAGAAGAACTTAAAATAGTTTCTCATATATTCACTATTAGTTTATCTAGTGAAATCATAAAAAAAATCTATAAAAAAAGTACTTTTGGTTAACTCTTTTTAATCGAAAATACGGCACGCGCACGCACTTTTCGGAGGGCTGGGCAACCGCGTTTCTCATAGAAATTATTTGTCTGAACCTATGGCCGCAAAATAATAGTAAGTCTCATAGCAGATTTCATCTGATTTATTAGAAAAGCTGTCACTAGCAGAGGATTTTTTTGTTGTTGGAGGGATTTGCAATAGGTAATCGCCACACTTACTCAGAGGATGCTGCTGGTGCTGCCCATCCACCCCTTGGATTGGATGAGGGTAAGCGCAGGACCGGTCGTTGTGGCGAACCTTGGGGGAGGCCAATATCGAGCAGTAGACGTCTATCGGCTGAGATGATGATGAGTGTGTAAGTTTATTATGTTTAACAAAATGATATAATTGTATTATGTATATTTTAGGATCACCAAACCAAGTAGCTGGTCCGTCGCTAGTCATCTTCGATCTGAACACTGACACGCTGATCCACCGGTACTACTTCAAAGTGACTGACATGAAGGAGGACTCCTTCTTTGCTAATGTCGTAAGTATAAATAAAGCCTTAATAAAATTATACACAAAAGGAAAATTTTATAAATGATGGTGGAGAACAAGAATACTTACATACAAAACAGTTCCGTGACTGACTGAGAGACAGATAACGCACAGTTTAAACCACTGAAGATAGAACCATCGAATTTGGAATACATTATACAATACAGAGTCCTTCTTAATATGCTGACACTTTTATATGTTCTAAAGAGGATGTAGGGGTGTACTAATAAATAACATTTTTTTTTAATGATAATCATAATACTATTTTAGATACTTCTTTATGTTATGACGTTATTTTTTAACCGACTTAAAAAAAAGGAGGAGGTTCTATGTTCGGCTGTATGTATATATTGTTTTATGTATTTTCACCGATATTTTCGTCAATTGTGAACCAATTTAAAAACTTCTTTTTTTGTTTGAAAGGGTATACTCCCGAGGTGGTCCCATTGTAATATTGTGATGATCTGATGACGCACTTCGGAGCTACATGATATAACTCCTCAAAAGTTGACAGCAAATCGTCAGCGATTGAACCATTTGCTTCTTTTCAATGTACCCTTTGCGTGTATAACTGATATCTGAGTCGAAATAACATATTTAATCAATAAAAATTATGAAATAAAAATCTTTTTACAAAAAAATAAAAACCGACTTCAGAAGTTATCAAGTACAAAATAATATTTCAGCCTATGAATTTTACGTTCGAATCTATAAGAAAATAAATTTGTTTTGTTGGAGTCGGGGTGTCAAGCCAAGCCAAAAAATTCCAAGACCAGTCGCGAATCGTACCTACCGGCTTGACAGCGACTTCGACAAAACAAATTAATTTTCTTATAGATTCGAACGTAAAATTCATAGGCTGAAATATTATTTTGTACTTTTTAACTTCTGAAGTCGGTTTTTATTTTTTTGTAAAAAGATTTTTTTAATTCTACCTACTGTGACGGTGTTCCGTTGCAGAGAAGATGCGGCAAGAAACTCTATCTATATAATTATAACTAAATCCATACTTACGTTTGTAAAAAAATTACATGCACACGCACGTACAATGTAGGAACTAGCTGTGCATAATTAGTAGTAGCAATAGTAGGAAATATAAATGACAAAATTGTCCATTCCAGATAGTAGACGTGGACAAGAACACGTGTGACAACGCGTTCGCGTACATCCCCGACCTGGGCGGCTACGGAGTGGTGGTGTACAGTCTGAAGCAGGATGACTCCTGGCGCGTGGCCCACCACTACTTCCACTTCGACCCCCTGGCCGGACAGTACAATGTCGCCGGCATCGAGTTCCAGTGGACCGACGGAGTGTTCGCGCTCGCTTTGTCCGAACCAAGGGAGAATGGGTAAGAGTTTCTGACTATTACCAAATAATTATATTCCGAGAGATAAGTGTACTTTTTGCAACCATCAGCAGCAAGGCTGATTCAGTGTTTATGGGGTGTAGAGCTTATCTGTGATGGGGATGGACCAGGTCTGCCTGCATAACTCCAGTCGGTGTAGGAGTTACTGATGATTAAAGTCTGTAAAAAATTAACTATCAGCTGCAAGGCTGATCGTATGTTATTGTTGTAGTATGCACTGTAGCTATGTGAACAGTACAAAACTGACATGGTTCATCAGTTGGTTTAGGAGATACAGCCTTTCAAAGGTCGGAACTTTGACTGGCTGTATCTCCTAAACCGACTGACAGAACTTGACAGTTTTTATACTGTTCACATAGGTACAGTGCATACTACAACAATATCATACGATCAGCTGTGCAGTTGATCGTTAATTTTTTTTACGTATCCAGGGCCCTATTTAATAAACGTGACAATTGTAATTTACAATGACAATTCAGGGTACATTGCTAGTTACTTATGACGCTAAACATGCAGTAGGTATGTAACATGTCATTCTCAGCAAAGTACCCTGAATTGTCAGTATAAATTACAATTGTCCATGGGGCTCAAGGGGGTAGTTAAATCCTCTTATAATTTAATGTAGGTATGTACATAGGTACGACGTAAATTATAGGGTCTTTCTTAGTATGCTGACGGGTTTTTAAGGTGATGATGAGATCATCAAACTGAAAATCTTTTTATATTGGTATATCGAAATCGCGAATAAAAATCAGCCGCTCCATAGAAAACTGCAAAGGTTTTACCTAGCTATTAATAAGTATGACTGTCAATCACGAAATCTATGGTGTGGGTTGGTACAATGAAACGAAATAGTAAAGTAAGGTTTTGTTATGAAAGAAGTAATACATCAGTGCTTCGAGAAGGTAATAAAATGGCAAAAAGTGACTTACCTTCCATTCTAGCCTTGTCACAGTCTGTGAATATTGAATAGGACATTCACGTGATTCTCTTCACGCTCTGTATATTATAACATCCCTATAAAATGTTAGTACCTAGGTACGTTATAATTTATTGCTATAAAAAGTTTTTAATAATATCATATTGTGGTATCTTTTGATCTAAACATTGTTTTATTTTGATTTAACTTATGTAAACTATGTAGTAGGATAATCATAGTTATATTACTTTGTATTTAATGAGTGGCAGTAATAACATAAACGTAATAATTACAATCATCGTCAGCGTTGAAAAGCTGTTTCGTTCGGCGAGAGATAGTTAGGGATATACTGTAGCATGCCACACATGAGAAAGTGGCAAAACGAGAAAACCATCATCCGCGAGACAGAGGCACATCTCGTTCATCTCGGGTGGCATGATAAGCCTAAAGAGCTGACTGACGGCCTCACATGCCACCCCCAAGAAAAAAATTAAAATCAAGATATTTTTTTTTCGTTTCTGAAAAAGAACGATGCTACTGTTATGGAGAGGGACCTGAGAAGAAGAATAATTACAATCATTCCAACCATAAACTTAATACATAGGGTCCGACCGACTGACGGACGGTTGACGATTTTTCTAAAAGAGGATGATCAGAACATCGAACTGAACAACTTTTTCTATGGAACCAACATCGAACGAAATCGCGAAAAAAACCAGCTGCCCCGAGTACGATTGCAGTTTTGTATGAAACAGCAGATTTTTTATCGCGATTTCGTCTATGGTAGATACTAACTATAGAGAAAATTGCGATGGTCTGATCATCCCATTAAAAGACCGCCAGCATTATGACACTGTCCAAGATATTATTATATATTATTAGTTAACATAAGGGTAAGGCCCAGCAGTGGGAACGATATTATAGGTTGCTGATATTAATGATGATGTTGAAATAGACATGTAAATAAGAATATAAACAAGACGGTGAGAGATATACGAGCGACGCTTTATGTAAATATGAACAAGTTATCTCTAACATTGACCCCAAAACAAATAACACCGCGAGGTCAAACAGCGACGGTCAAGGAACTGATACGATATAAAAAAATTAAGACGCCTTATACAGGCTGTACTTTTTAGTAGATTATACAAGGTGAAAGAAGGGAGACCTCTCCCGAAAACTAAAAAGGGTGAAAGTACCCATCAATATGAACAACTTTTGCTAAGGGACCAACTATGAGAACTCGAAAAAAAAAAACAGTAAATTGGTCCCATATTAAAAATTGTTCATATTCACCCCTTTGATTGTACGGACGATCTGTTTTTTTTTTTCGCGATTTCGATGTTGGTGCCATAGAGAAAGTTGTTCAGTTTGACGATCTGATCATCCCCTTAAAAATTGTCGGCATATTAAGAAGGACTCTACATTTTAGTACAAAAAATGTACTAAGGGGAAATGTCCATAAAAGGAAAGGGACGTAAGGGGAAATGTCCGTACAAGTAAATGGACGTACTAGGCAATGTCCGTTCGGGGAAATGCCCGTTCGGGGAAAAGGTCGTACAAGGAATTCGGGCGATGGACGTTCGGGGAAAAGGTCGTAACTGACCTGATCCCTTTGAGTTTTAGGTAGAGGTCTTCTTACGACCGGTATATTTTAGGAGAATCAACTCAAATATACGTTTTCTTCAAAGAAATATAAGATACTGAGATAAGAGAGGTTTTGTTACCAAACCAACCAATTTATTGATGACCAAATCTGAAATTGCATACCTATTTATCAAAAAACATTCCTTTCATACGATAAATGTTGGTAAGTTAAGCTTACGGTATTATGGAACGAGTTTTTTCTTATAAATGTGAGCATTTCGGATAACGAAGTAAATATTTTTTTTCTTACTGAGTTTTAGAGGCTTTTAAAAAATAAGTTTTATTGAAATTCTTCTTTGGTCGTTGATCTCGATAAATGTTTAGATTGTGTAATGGGCTCGTAAAAACCTTAACCTTCTATTAACCATACCTACTTAGAACTTTGTCATACTTTTGTCATAATTTGTTAATTTTGTTATATTTTATGTAATATGACTTGGGTTCTATTTCATAAACATGACAATTGTAATTTACAATGACAATTCGGGGTACATTGCTGGTTACTTATGGCGTTAAACACCAAGTGTTCTTTGTTTATGAAATAGGCCCCAGTAGGCCTAGCATGCCACCCCCGAGAAAACGACAAAATTCGAGTTGTGCCTCCATCTTTATTATTTTAAGTATGCCAAAAAGAGCGCGCATGACGGTTTTCTCGTTTAAACGCTTTGTCGTGGGTGGCATGCTAGCCGTGCTGTATTCCGAGATATAAAGGTAAAGGTAAAGACAGCAATGCCAATAAATTGATAGTTACGAGCTTTATGTGACAAAGTCCAAAAGTGATCAACGTTTTTGTTCGTATGTAATACTTGCCTAATCTATAAACATTCCTATTATTATAAACGAATGTATTGTTCCATCCAGATACCGTACCATGTTCTTCCACGCGTTCTCGAGCACCAAAGAGTTCTGTGTGTCGACCGAGCTCCTCCGCAACTACACGCACATCGACAAACATGAGGCGTTCCACGACTTTAAGGTTTGCATACTAACTCACTATATTTGCTAATACCGTTGAGTAACCGTTTTTGCATCAGTAATTTGCTCGATTTAAACCATAGAGTATTAAGGTTTTCAAATGCAAGGGGATTTTCTGCGAATCGTCTGTCTCTATTAGAACAGCGCGAAAGTTTGATTTAAAGCTGTAATAAATGATAGGCAGAGCTAAATAAAAAAATAAAAAAACAGAAAATAGGTTAAGTAGGTATATGGATACATCCAAAGCTACAGGATTAGGGGAAATTAAGAAAAAAAGTTTAGAAAGTTATTCAAACAATGATACCTCTAAATATGTATAGATAATTCAGGGCTCGCTTGGTGGCTCTTACTCTACGTCTACGGTATATGTGAGAGCCTTTGTCCAGCAGTGGGATCCCACAGGCTATAACTTACTTTTATACCTATGTACTTAGAAATATCGATTTATTAAATCTCGTGGTTTCAAATAATAATTTGAAAAGAGGCCTGTAGTGCGATTTTTGAATCTCATTCGCTAAGTTCAGCAGTTGAAAATGTCAAAATTACTGTGGAGATACGCATCTTTCTACTGCTGATTTGACTTTCAAAAATCGCACTCCTATAGTATAACTTTTTAATGTCAAATCAGCAGTAGAAAGATGCACGTCTCCATAGTAATTTTGACATTTTCAACTGCTGAGCTTAGCGAATGAGTTTCAAAAATTGCATTCCTGGATCGCAATTTTTGAAACTCACATGTTCAAATCAGCAATAGAAAAATGCATAATCTCCATAGTAATTTTGTCATTTTTTACTGTTGATTTCAACCTGTGACTTTCAAAAATCGCACTTTAAGCCCCATTTAATACAATGACGATTCAGGGTAACTTGCTGGTTACCTGGTTAATGGTACCCTTAATTGTCATTGTAAATTACTATTTTGTCATGTTTATTATTAAATGGGACCCGGGTGAAACTTTCTAATAAAATGTCGCCTTCCGATTTCTTTCAAAGCGTAGTGGCGTAAGTATATAAAGACCCAATGTCTTTAGTTAATAAAGAGTTACAAAAGGAAGTAGATAGTTACCTAAATAAAGCCTGTGATTTAACTAATAATTGTGTATTGGCAGCTGTTAGGCGACAGAGGTGAACGCACGCAGTCGTCGGCCAGCTACTTCGACCCCAAGACTAGTGTCCTCTTCTACACACAGGTCAGTTACATGCATCAATCTAATTTTAAGCGGGACTTACAAGGGACGATTTAAGTCGTGCAGCTAAATGCGATTTGAAGTAGTTGGTAAACACGGCGACACATCATTGTACCCAAAACCCAAATACACTGGCCGCTCATAGGTAGAGTATAGAGTAATGTACCTATAACGTCGCGCGGCCTTATGTTTGTTTTGCGTACCTACCTTGATGTGTCCCATGTGTACATTGTGTTATTTATGACTTATGTTTCAAGTTTGTGTCAACCAGTCGATGTACTTCAAATAGTATATTTAGCTGTACGGCGAAATCGGTTCGAAATACATTGCTTAAAATGCTATTCACGTGTTGTTGAAGCAATATATGCCGAAATTAAATTAATCCGACTTTAAGAATGAAACTAAAGTTATGTCTACAGTTTGAGACCCTTATCCCAACACAGCCACAGTACCTAACCTACCTTACCTACATTTTACACAAAAAACATTTCGATGGCGTAGGTAGGTACACATAATTTCTAGAAACTGTACCTATGTTATATTTTCCAATAAAATTCTCACTTTGCTTCAGAATAAATAAATACAATAGAAGCCCTATGTTCTGTTATTATTAGATTTACATTCAGGCAACCTAAGTTTATGCCATCGATATAAAAAATCAATGGACGGTTTAACTAACTCTTTCCTCAAACTCTAGTCTTCAGACACGATTCTTTGCGCAAGAAACGTGGCAAACAGTCGTTCTTGACTTGCCTAGTCGCCTCATCTTATTTTATCAGTAGGCACACGTCTACCAGGATTTGTGTTTACATCATTACGAAATTTATAATAAACGAGGCTGCTCTGCAGTAACAAGTTTTAAATTCAATCAAATAAATATTATTTTAGAGACAATATTTTATAATTTACATGTCTTCAATTCAATATAATTGTGTCTTCTTATAATAAGAATGTTGAACTAAGTAGTTTGCATTTATTTTATGATTGTAGGGCACCTTTACGCCAGTTACTTATGTTTATTAGACCTAAGTATATAACGTATAATGTTCAAATCAAAGTAATTTTTTACTTTGTTTAGAAAAAAACTAAACAGTATAAAATTATTTCCATTGAATCAAAAGATGTGGAAGCATCTAGTATTACAGGAAGTACTTATTGAGCAAACAAGTTGGCAAACATAATTTTTCTTTTCATTATTTCTTACTTTCTAAACATTGCTTTTCAAAGTGTTATATTGTCAATTGTACATGACAAGTTGAATGCGATCATTTTCATGACAATTGAAGCGCAGCTCAAATTGTCAAATTGCTCAAATTGTAATATCATCGCATTCAATACACTAAATGTACAGTCTAGCTAGTCACAGCCGGAACTAATATTATATCTAAACTATTATAAAACTGTAACAGAAATGTGTCTGTACATTGAAGATATTTACAAAAAAAAAATACGACATGGTTTTTACCTGTCCCTGATTCCAAATCAACAATTTTTGGATTTTTTGTCTGTCTGTTTGTTTGTTTGTTTGTTTGTTTGTTCGTTTGTTTGTTTGTTTGTTTGTTTGTTTGTTTGTTTGTTTGGGTGTTTGTTTGTTCGAGTATCACGCAAAAACTACTGAACCGATTTTGATGAAACTTTTTTTGTTAGATAGCTTATCATCTGACTTAAAATCTGGTATATAATTTATGCGGACGAAGTCGCGGGTAAAAGCTCGTATATATATAATTTTGTGAGTTGAGAGTCGCGTATTTTGAGTCCGTTTCATATAGAACGAGCGTAATTTTGTGAGTTGTGAGTCAAGTATTTTGAGTCCGTTTCATATAGAACGAGCGTAATTTTGTGAGTTGTGAGTCAAGTATTTTGAGTCCGTTTCATATAGAACGAGCGTAATTTTGTGACTTGTGAGACTTGTGAGTCAAGTAATTTGAGTCCGTTTCATATAAAATCTAGGAATGAATTGTCGATGACCTCAGCCTTTATATGAAACGGACTCACAAATCACAAAATTACGCTCGCTCATTTGGCTTCACTCTAAAGGGGGACTTTTTCTTCCCACCAACTGGTGGGACTGGTGGGAAACTATTCGAATCGTTTCACTTTCATCCCATATGTTGTGGGAACGCCAATAAAACGATGATATAATGTTATTGTTTCTTACGTTATTAAGAACTATATCTTATTGTCTTTGTAGTTAAATACATTTTCGTTTGATCCCGTCAGGTGAACCGCGATGGCGTCGGCTGCTGGAACTCTAACAAACCGTTCACAGTAGAGAACAACCCCCTGCTGTTCAGTAACGTCACACTCTACGAGTTCCCCAACGATTTGAAGGTAACCCATTATCTTTAAATTCGTGACATTGCTCGCAGAACCGAGATGGCCGAACCGATGGGGTCGAAGAGTTGTCGAGTGTCGACCGCGTTAACCGTACCGGAATGTGCACCTAGTATGGTGGGTTGGCCCCACAAGGTGGTCGACGGGTGGGAACCCGTTGGATGAGGGCATGACACCGGTCGTTGTGGCGATTTTTGGGGGAGTCCTTATAATGTCCCTATGTCCAGTATGATGATGATGATTATCTTAAAACATCTGATCTAATCCGTATACACATCAAGATTTGGATAATGAGATTGATGTCGACGAAAATGGGAATGGAAAATGGGTTGGCCCCACAAGGTGGTCGACGGGTGGGAACCCGTTGGATGAGGGCATGACACCGGTCGTTGTGGCGATTTTTGGGGGAGTCCTTATAATGTCCCTATGTCCAGTATGATGATGATGATTATCTTAAAACATCTGATCTAATCCGTATACACATCAAGATTTGGATAATGAGATTGATGTCGACGAAAATCAATAAAAGAATAACTATCAGTCGACTAAATTAGTTAGTTTGGGCGATCTGATGATATTTCATGATGTTTCACCCGATTACGTAGGTATAGATGGACCAGAATCTCATGAAAAATAGGAAAATAAAATTTTTGAGTAAGCAACACTGGGGTAATTATTAATTAGATTAGGCCCCTTTACACATGTGATTTTTTGCAGCGCAGAAGTGCTGCAATAAGCATCGATTGAGTCGCGATGCAGCATCGCGATGATGCAAACGCGATAAAGCTATAGATGTAAACGCGGTATAACCACGATGCAAAACTTTCGTAATATTTGATCAGTTATTTGTCGTCAGCCTTTGCCACAATGCACATGCGCGTGTGCATCAATACAAACATGTGTGTACTTCACTAAAATCCTGCGTTTGAATCGATACAAACTCCTGTTAATTGCTATTTCAACAACATCTACGCAAACTGCAACGCATCTTCATATTAATAGTCTCTCATATTTTTCTTATGATAAATTACAGGTCGATCCCGAGGGTACTCTATGGCTGCTAACAGACAAGCTTCCTCGCTTCATCTACAAAGGTCTGGACCCCACAGTCGAAAACTTCAGGATATACAGTATTAAAACATCGGATCTCATTGCGGGAACTAAATGCCAATAAATAAATCTCCTATTATTTCAGTTTTTTTATAAAATTCATCAAACTCAAAATTAATTCAGAGAAAAGTGCCTGATACAGAGTCTAAAACATGACAATTGTAATTTAAAATGACAATTTGAGACACATTAATGAGAACGTTAGGACCCATCATGTTTTTTATCGCCTTGATTAACCAGCAATGTACCCTGAATTTTAATTTAAAATGACAATTATATTAGATATACATTTACTGAGGATGTTAGTTAGACTGTTATAATTATAAGTAACAAGCTACACCCTGAATTGTCACTGCATATTACTATTGTCATGTTTCGGTATATGACAACCAATGGGTAGGTAATACATATAATATAATTTGCCAAAAGCAAAGCATTTCTCTTCATTCCTTATAAAATAAGCCTCATAAGAAGCCTGGAGGGTGAAGCCATTTACTCTATATCAAATCTCGTGATTAGCCTGACAATTTTTTGCGAAGTAAAGTAGGTAGGTAATTTATAATATAACCAATACATCTTCATTCAAAAATTAGCTGCAAAGACATAATGCATCAATATAATACCTACCTAGGTACTTACTCATTGTAGTTAGGGTTGCCAGGTCTTAAAACCGAATATACCAGCCAGTTTAGCCGGACATTTGGGTGAAAAAGCCGGACACCCTTAAATATTGTGGATTTTTTGTCTTGGTATAGGATGAAAAAATGTTTATATGCAAAACCAGGATTTTTTTTTCATTTACTTGTAAACTTTTTAAATTCTAATGAAATTACAATAAAATTTTTACTAATTTACTTATATTACTTACCTACTTACCTATATTGCAATTTGAAATGGAGGGCAAAATTAAATAAAACGTTCTTCACTAAATAAACTTTACTTAAATTTTAAGTAGGTAGGTACCTAACTGCTTAAAAAGTGCAGTTTTCTTCAAAATAGAGTACTTATACTGGTCAAATGTAAAAAGCCTAACAAAAGCCGGACAGGCCGGACATCGTCTAATTTGGCCGGACACACATCCAAAAAGCCTGACCCTGTCCGGTTTTATCCAGACGCCTGGCAACGCTAATTGTAGTGTAAAGTACCTACTCTTCACCCGCCTGCCTTTACTATTTTTTGGCCTTGACAGAAAGCATACAATCGATTGCCCGTCTAACACCTGCTACACACATACGGAATTCCGAATCAGAATAGGTTTTTGTATGAATTTTCCCCCTCCAGAATTCCGAACGGAATTTCATGTCCATACGAAATCGCAACTCCTTCTGGAATAATTCCGCATGTATGTGGCAGTAGCAGGCAATGTGGCCGGCCTAAAGTGTTGAGAAAATTTTGGCGACACTGATTTTCACATCGTAAACAAGGTAATACATACAAGCGTAAAACTTAGTGTTATTATAGAGCAATCTCTACAGTTTAACAAAAAGTAATATGAACCAGCCCAGTGTGAGTCTGTCTCACGCTAAAGGTCCCGGAAGTTCATATGTTGTGTCGTGGTACGGAACACTCGTTGCCTGAGTAGCCCGACTCGCACTTGACCAGTTTTATTTCCTATGCCATTAAGAAACTAAGACATCGATTTATTATTTCCACTCCTATCAATATTAGAGAGGTTCACACTCGATGCTGCAAGTGATATGATAACCATAGCAAGTATAGTTTTAAACCGCGCACGTCGAGAAACTATGTCATTCGGGAGGATAACTCTGTACAGTGCGCACGGAACACTATGGCTACGTTCAAAAAGGAAAAAGTTGGCATTGTGGGAAGGTAAGTTGTTTTACTACTTTTATTTAGTTCATAAATATATACATCGACATTATATACATCAGGTGTGGTTTCAAAACTTGTGCAGTATAGCTGTTTGCTGCTGGACTCGACCTTAATTTAGAAAGTCGTAACTTTAAACATTATTTTTAATTACTTAGATATTTAATTTAGGTACCAGGAGTGCGATTTTTGAATCTCATTCGCTGAGTTCAGCAGTTGAAAATGTCAAAATTACTGTGGAGATAGGCATCTTTCTACTGCTGATTTGACTTTCAAAAATCGCACTCCTGAAGTACCTATGATTTTTGAAAGTCAAATCAGCAGTAGAAAGATGCATATCTCCACAGTAATTTTGACATTTTCAACTGCTTGAACTCAATGAATGAGATTCAAAAATCGCACTCCTGATTGACACCTAATTAAAATACCTATCAAAAGTGTTAAAATGAAAACAGATTGGCACCAAATTCGTCGCAAAAATCATATGCATTTTTAATGAAATTTAAGATACCTAAGTAGATTAAACTAGATAAAACCGGTTCTTAAATTGATTGACTGAAATTCTCATTAGCATAGGCATTTTAATTCAATGCCTAGAAACTTCACTTTCGTTTATAAGGAATGAAGCCATAAAATGAGCAAATTGAAACCCATTAATTTGTAAGTTTTCGTGCACGAACGAATCAATATAAGGATCTACCTAGTATTGCTATTATTAATGATAAACTTTATAACTTAGGGCTCTAACAGACGAGGGACAGTTGTCTGCGACAGCTCGCGACAGGGTCGCGCGACCCTCTGCGACCGTCGCGCGACTGTCGCGCGACCGTGACGTAGACATAGTCTGAGAGCACAAGTCTTGTTCTTGAGAGATTTCAGTTTGAAGAAAACGGAGGCTAAAAAATAACATGGTTGATATTTCTGGTAGTTTTTATAAGTTTTTCGTAGATTTTGGTTTCTTTAGATAATAGATAATCCAGAATTGATTATCTTCATCATCAAGTCCATAAAATATTACAGACTGGTGAAAATAGGGCAATTATAATATACTTACATTATATAGTTATAATAATAATACTTAACAAAACACTAATAATTATAACACATAATCATAATGGCTCCACAGTGAAAGTTGTTCAGATTGATGGTCTGAAGCACCCCCTTAAGTATTACTAGGGTGCTTTGTTACACCCTGTATACGTATTTATAAATATTTATGTGTATAATATTATGTGTTATAATTATTAGTGTTGTGTTAAGTATTATTATTATAACTATATAATGTAAGTATATTATAATTGCCATATTTTCACCAGTCTGTAATATTTTATGGACTTGATGATGAAGATAATCAATTCATACATAAGGATGTAACCACATGAAGCAATAACCTATTATGACTATGACTATGACTAAGTATTACTAGGATGTTTTGTTACATCCTGTATAGGGTCCTTCTTAATATGCTGACACTTTTTTAAGGGGATGATCAGACCGTCAAACTGAACAACTTCCTCTATGGGACCGACATCGAAATCGCGAAAAAAAATTATCACTTTCATACAAAACTGCAAACCTACTCGGAGCCAAACGTATGGGAAAATGAGAATGAGAAAGAATGAGAAGAAATGAGAAAGTTGTTCAGTTTCATAGTCTGGTCATCGCCTTAAAAAGTGTCAGCACATTAAGAAGGACCCTGTATACAGGGTGTACAATAAAATGGGACAGTTACTTAAAGGGGAGCTTCAGAACATCAAACTGAACAACTTTCTCTATGGGACCAATATCGAAATCGCGAAAAAAAAATCCGCCCTCCCATACAAAACTGCAAAAATAACTCTACTGAAATGTATGGGACAGCAGATTTTTTTTTCGCGATTTAGATATTGGTCCCATAGAGAAAGTTGTTCAGTTTGATGGTCTGAAGCACCCCTTTAAGTAGCTGTCCCATTTTATTTTACACCCTGTGTAGGGTGTTACAAACTATTGGATATCGAGGTCTATCTCTCAGACTATACAACACTACGTCACGTCACGGTCTTCAACTGTCGCGCGACCGTCGCGCGACCCTGTCGCGCGACCCTGTCGCGAGCTGTCGCAGAGTACTGTCGCTGGTCTGTAAGAGCCCTTAGCATAATTCAACTATATTTACTGAAAATTCGGGGTACATAAAATATTAATATAGGTAAAAAAACTGAGCATAAAATAATAATTATACAGGGTGAAATTGATCTCATTAGCATCCTTTTAAACTAAGAGCCTGCACATCAAACTGAACAACATTCACTATGGGAGCAAACCGATATCGGAGCAAAAAAATAATCAGCTGTTCCATACTAAACTGCAATGCCTACTTGACTCCAATGTATGCAACAGCTGATTTTGTTTTTGCTCCAGTCGGTTTGCTCCCATAGTAAAAGTTGTTCAGTTTGATGGGTAGGTTCTTAGTTTAAAAGGATGCAAATGATATCAATTTCACCCTGTATACATATAATAACCTTAACTTTGATGAAAGTAATGGATATATGTATGCCCAAAGCACGTTTGCTTGAAGTACACACGGCGACACATCAAGTTACCCAAAACCAAAATAAGCTGGCCGCGCGACGTTATACATTACTATGCCGACGCGCAGCCAACTTATTTTGGTTTTGGGTACCTTGATGTGTCGCCGTGTGTACATAGTACCGCAGATTATTTAATAGTTAATTGTACACTTGGACCATACAAACTAGCACACTTGCCTATATGATGTATATATTTATATTATATATATTTGAAGTATAAGTATACTTATAACCGGTATATACCTGTCATAGATCCTTGTCGGAGTACGGATCCTAAAAAACATTTACGGGTAACTTTAGGGCGTTTTCTATAATTGTTAAATATTGAGATAATGTTATCTTCGTCTCGTATAAAGGTTAATGACGTGCCGTATAAGAGTTATATAATAACATCATAAACAAGATGATATAACATCAGTATCTACAGTGGTTACTGTTTTATAGGTATTATTTTCTCAAAGACAGCTAGGTTTAGAAGTGCCAGATGGAGGATGAACGATTCAATAGTTGCCGGTTGGTGTAATGGTTGCCACGCCGGCGCCGGACTGCCAAACCAGGGTCCTGGATTCGAATCCTGGTTCGGTCATGGATGTGACATGTTTTTGTTTGTGCCGTTTTTGTATGGTTTCCATAACAAAAAGCCATGGCTTACTTGGGATCATTACAATGTATGTGCCTGTGAGCGTTATTATATCATATTATTAATATTATACTTTAAGACACGTCTTTTACCTAAGATAGCTGCAGCCAATTAGTGCTAGGCACTCCGTATTGTAAAATTCTCCAATATCTATACAGAAGTGCGATTTTTGAAAATCATACGAGCGACTTGGCAGTAGAAAGATGCATAATCTCCATAGTAATTTTGACATTTTCTACTGAAAAGACGCTCGTATGATTTTCAAAAATTGCACTTCAGGGTGTAACAAAACATCCACCCCTTAAATACCTAATATTTAAGGGGTCGTTTAGACCAGCGGTTCCCGAATTCTTTTGGCTACGGACGGAACCTTTTTGGTTCACCGTTTTTGGGCGGAACCCTAGCTCAAGTAAGAAGTAAACTAACTGTAACATTGCTTTTTTTTAAGTGGAATCACACCATAATTACTGAGGCTTTTTGGTTTGGTTGTCGCAGCTTTTAATTGTATAGTTTGACTTTAAAAGGACTTTTTAAGATAAACAAATATTTATTTAGTTAGAATAAAAAAGATACCTATTTACTTAACTTACCTAATGTCATGAATGAAATCTTTTCATAGTTGCAGCATTCAGCCTACCCTTTGCTACTACTACTACCCGTCCCGAACTCGTACTTACCTATACATATGTAGATAGGTACCTAAACGGAATTTCGGAATACAACATAATATTAAGATAAGATAATTTGAAACAAAATAATAATTACATCCATTTATAAATTACCATACCTAAATATATCAAAGGTGAAGCGATTTACAATATCTAGCTAGACTAGAAAAGAAAAACATCGAAATCTTGAATTTTCACGGAACACCTGAGAGCCTCTTACGGAACCCCAGGGTTCCGCGGAACACCATTCATAGTATAAGAGATAAGTGTACTATTTGCAACCATAAGCAGCAAGGCTGATTCAGTGTTTATGGGATGTAGAGCATCTCTGTGATGGGGTTGACGTCGGTCTGCCTGCATATCGTCAGTCGGTTTAGGAGATACAGCCGTTCAAAGGTGAGTTATGGGTGCAAAAAACGGCCGATCAGCAGCAAGGCTGATCGTACGGTACTATTGTAATATGCACTGAAGCTATGTGAACAGTATAAAAACTGACGTGGTTCATCAGTCGGTTTAGGAGATACAGCCGTTAAAAGGTTAGTTATGTGTGCAAAAAACGGCCGATCAGCAGCAAGGCTGATCATAGGATACTATTGTAATATGCACTGTAGCTAAGTGAACAGTACAAAAACTGACATGATCCGTCAGTCGGTTTAGTAGGTACAGCCGTTCAAAGTTTCAAAAATTAATGGTAATAAAAAAAATAATGATCTCCCGAAAGGATGATCATAGGATATTATTGTAATATGCACTGTAGTTATGTGAACAGTAAAAAACTGACATGATCCGTCACTCGGTTTAGTAGGTACAGCCGTTCAAAGTTGCAAAAATTTATGGTTACAAAAAAATAATGATCTCCCGAAAGGATGATTATAGGATATTATTGTAATACGCACTGTAGTTATGTGAACAAGATAAAAACTGAGATAATCCGTCACTTGGTTTAGTAGGTACAGTCAGCAGCAATAAGTTGCATACACTTTTGTTCTACGCCGTAGTACTAAAGTGTAGTAACTTATTGCTGCTGACTGTACAGCCGTTCAAAGTTGAACAAATTAATGTTAATAAAGATGTTATGACTACCGGAAAGCTTGATTATATGAAAGTATTATCATATACGCAACGCAGTAGATATGTAGACACTATTAAAACTGACATCATTGTCTAACAATTCACCGGTTATAAACGCTAAAATGAAAAAAAAAAAACAACGGGTTGCACTCCGGGAGTGCCGGTAGAAGTGAAAAATTGAACATTAACGTTGTGCATTTTTGATATTTTGCAAAGGTTAGGGAATAATTTCGCGCAAATTGCTTTAATTATCAGTATGAAAGTATTTATGAAGTAAAATACAATATTCTTTTATTTGCGCTACCGTAAACAAACATGACAATTTATGCCGCTTAAACGAAACAGCAGGAACAGGTATACATTTTCGGGGTAGGTGACAACTCGCCAGTAAAAAATCGAGTTGCCACTCTTTAGAAATAGGAAGGGGACATGTCGCCTTCAACACAGGGCGAGTTGGGCGTTCAGAAAAAAGGTAGACCTGCCCGGATTTGTGAAAAGGGCAAATTATGAAGGGGGAAGGGTAGGTAGGTTTGTAGGTATGTATGCAGGTAGCTAGGTTTGTAAGTATGTATGTTATGTAGGTAGGTATGTAGGTATGTATGCAGGAAGATATGTAGGTAGGTATGTAGGTATATAATGTAGGTAGGTATGTATGTAGGTAGCAGTGTGGGTGTGTGTATTCGTTAATTTAAGTAACGATTAAAAAGTTTACCATGTCATTCTAAATTAATCCAAGAATCCACCGAAAACCTGGGCTGGGTGGACAGGAAACACACCTCCACATACACCCCCCTCCCGCATACACATGTCTGAATCACGTGGTTGATTTCTTTAACTTTTTAGTTACTAAATCGTTTGCTCCTGAATTCGATATAATGAAGATACGCGTTGACTCCGAACATCCCAACCAATGATATCTAATGCATCTTAAACTTTTTGTTTCTCTATCAACCGATTGCTTCCAAAATCTGAGGGTCCGCGTGGACCCCGAACATGAATCCAATGTCAGATTTGAGAAAAGTGGCCGCCATCTTGAACTTTTTGTTTCTCGACCGATTGCTTCCAAAATCGATGTCTGGGGGTTTTTGTGAATCGAGGCTGATTCAGTATTCATAGGGTGTAGGGCATCTCTGTGATGAGGTTGAAGTAAGTCTACCCGCAAGACGTCAGTCGGTTTAGTAGGTACAGCCGTTCAAAGGTTAGTTATGGGTGCAAAAAATGACCGATCAGTAGCAAGGCTGATCATATTATATTATTGTAGTATGCACTCTAGCTATGTGAACAGTACAAAAACTGACGTGATTCGTCAGTCGGTTTAGTGGGTATAGCCGTTCAAAGGTCAGTTATGGTTGCAAAAAAGGACGATCAGTAGCAAGGCTGATCATAATTTATATTATTGTAGTATGCACTCTAGGTATGTGAATAGTATAAAAACAGACATGAAAAATTTTTTTACCGCCATTAAGGCTGGTTATAAGACGGTATTGTTATATGCGCTGTAGATATGTAAATAATATTAGAACTGACATGAAACGTCAGTTCGTTCAGTATTTATAACCGGTTAAAAAACCGGCAAAAAATTTTAAGAAATCCGAACACTTCATCAGAGTAAGTATTTAATCTAAAAAGCCAACATTGAGAATGAAAATCAGCTGTTTCTCACTATTGACGTTGTCTCCATCCATACTGAAGGTTGTTCAGTTTGATGGTCTCAACCACCCCTTTAAAAATATTAGTAGGGTGTTTGGTTACACCCTGAATATGGAGAGGAAATTCTGTGTCAAAACATTAAAGATGGTAAAATTTACACTGTTTAGCTTTATTTCACTCCTTTAAAACAAAAATAAATAAATAAAATGCATTTTATTGCCACACAAAAATACAAAATAGGTACCAAAATATTAACAGATTAATCCATAATACAGAAAAATTAAAAGTAAAGGAACCTTAAATCACCATGTATGATCGATCATGTAGAGCGGATATTCGGATGCATAAATATGCATCCGAATATCCGATCTCCGGTTTAGGTAAATACCTAACTTCATTTTTCACTTTTCACAAGATTAATTTGTGTACAAGTCTTAATTTATTTATTTTATGAAACAATCCCAGGATCGTTTCGAAGACCCGGATGGCTAAAATATTTTGCTATTAGAACTTGATCGTGGTCGTGGTGTTCAAATGAACAACTCGAACAACATTAACAAATCGAACAACATAAAAAACTCAGGCAACATAAACAGCTCTGACGATTTGGTCAACTTTTTTATTATTATTTTTTTTTTTTATGTTCGATACGTAAACATTTGACCCCAATCTCACCTGATGTTGAGTGATGATGAGGCCGAAGATGCAGCATGCTTACCCAGAAAGATGCCTATTCACTCTTGCCTTGAAGAGGCCCAGGTTGTATTGCTCAGGGAACAGGTCCGCAGGCAGTGCATTCCACTCCTTAGCCGTGCGCATTGTAAAAGAAGAAGCAAACTTCTTCGTGCGAATTGCTGGTAGGTCAACGACATAAGGGTGGAAACCCAGCCTGC
Organism: Agonopterix subpropinquella; assembly: GCA_922987775.1. NCBI lineage: Eukaryota > Metazoa > Arthropoda > Insecta > Lepidoptera > Depressariidae > Agonopterix > Agonopterix subpropinquella. Next base: position 18,133,216 of record OV277698.1, read on the forward strand.
GTCTCGTCGAGGTATTAAATCGTGTAATTCCGTCGCACACTCTTCGAAATGTATCCTATAAAAAACAGATAGACAGGCTACCTTGCGACGATGCTCAAGACTTTGTAGCTTCGCCACAGAGGTTGGATCACCTATGAGCTTCCTGGCACGCCTGTCGATTGAGTCCAACGCAGCCAGCTGGTATTGGGCAGACCCGTCCCAAAGATGGCAGCAGTACTCCATACACGATCGGACTTGTGCTTGATAAAGTTGTAGAAGCTGTCCCGGAGTGAAGTACCGTCTGACCTTCGAAAGGACGCCCAGTTTTTTCGCTGCGGTTTTCGCCATGGACTCAATATACCGTCCGAAATTCAAATCGGACGATATGTTAATGCCCAGGAGCTCCAGGCGATCAGCTATCGGTATGGACACATTTCGGAAAGTCGGAGTCAAAGCGAAGGGACTCCGTTTAGTGGAGAAAAGGCACGCCTGTGTTTTGTTTGCGTTGAAACTGACCCGATTAGCGTTACCCCAGTCGGACACAAATTCAAGGGCCAAGTTTAATCGCTGCACCATGGCCTCTCGACAAGACTGAGTAACATCCAATTTGACCCCTGCACCGGACAGATATCTGTCAGAAACAGTGCTGTCGTCAGCATACCCAAAGGTTCCGGGCACAAGCATGTCGTTTATATGCAGCAGAAATAAAGTAGCTGACAGAACTGACCCCTGAGGTCATACGTCTATACAATGTTGTCAGAGTTGTCCAAGTTGATCGAGTTTTTTATGTTGTCCGAGATGTTTTGTTGTCAAAAGTACTTAATTGGACAACATGAACAACTTGAACAAGTCAAATCATTTGACCAAGTTGTCCGAGTTGTCCAAGTCGACCGAGTTGTTCATGTTGTCCAAGTTATTCTACCTACTGTTGACTACCTACGAGGTATGTTCGGATCATATCTAACTACCAAAAAGGATAGACTAAGTTTTCACTCCAAAATTTCCTTCGGCACAGTCCTCGGTTGTGTTGTGCCCCTTGATTTTTTCAACGTAATCGTAACTCAGCTCTCTCTGCTAGCAGTGATTAAGACTACGGTTTACGTTAGTAACGTTAGTATATGTATATAATTATTCTTTGACTACGAGTAGTATGTTCCTTGATAACTACTGACGGACTGACATAAATAGTAAAATGTCAGTTTAACAGTACTTACATAGCTGCACCGAATAATCAGCCTTTTATTGGAGATCGTTATTCTTTTGCAACCATGAGCTATGAACGACTGCATGTAATCTGATTGACGAATTATGTTCATTACAAGCACAACATAGCATAGTGCTTTTGACTATTTTCCCGAGGGGATTCGTCAGAGATACAAATCAGGAAGATATCAAAGAGATAAAACTCTGAACATTCACTTTGCAATACCAGAGTACCTAACGAAACTCATAACCACTAAACTACTTCTAATAATTTTTAGCACAGCAAGTTTCTTTTTAACTAGCGGTAATAACTGCTAAACTGACCGACATTATCATGTCAGTTTAAATAGTGTTAACATAGCTTCTATGTATAGTAACTACAGTGCATATTACAATAATATCCTATGATCATCCTTTCGGGAGATCATTATTTTTTTGTATCCATTAATTTTTGCAACTTTGAACGGCTGTACCTACTAAACCGAGTGACGGATCATGTCAGTTTTTTTACTGTTCACATAACTACAGTGCATATTACAATAATATCCTATGATCATCCTTTCGGGAAATCATTATTTTTTTTATTACCATAAATTTTTGAAACTTTGAACGGCTGTACCTACTAAACCGACTGACGGATCATGTCAGTTTTTGTACTGTTCACTTAGCTACAGTGCATATTACAATAGTGTCCTATGATCAGCCTTGCTGCTGATCGGCCGTTTTTTGCACACATAACTGACCTTTGAACGGCTGTATCTCCTAAACCGACTGATGAACCACGTCAGTTTTTATACTGTTCACATAGTCTCAGTGCATATTACAATAGTATCGTACGATCAGCCTTGCTGCTGATCGGCCGTTTTTTGCACCCATAACTCGCCTTTGAACGGCTGTATCTCCTAAACCGACTGACGATATGCAGGCAGACCGACGTCAACCCCATCACAGAGATGCTCTACACCCTATAAACACTGAATCAGCCTTGCTGCTTATGGTTGCAAAAAGTACACTTATCTCTCGTAATATCAGGAACAGCTGGTTTAGACCATAGGTTCTCAAACTTATTTCGCCCACCGCCCACTTTAAGCAAAATTTTTTTTCTAGGGCCCCCCAAATTGTTTTTACCAGCTGTTGCACGTCGGAAACAGCTATTGCAATTTTTTTTTATGTGTATCGTAGGATATATTCTATTTCTGAGTTTAAAGAATATCGTATAGAATAGAGCAATTAAAACGCACAAGTAGTTTTATTAGCATTAGCATCCGCCCTTCAGTTGAATTTCGTAACTGAAATAAGAACCGGAAGCAAGCGAGCGTAGCGAGCTTCAAATTTTTCGATACGGTTTCCTAGCTGTACCTATCCAAAACATTGAGGTATTGCGCAGGAAGATACCTAGTTGAAATAGGTATTTGAAGGGACCGAAGCGAGCTCGAAATTTCAGTACAATTTCTTAGCTGTAACCAGAACATTTTCAGCGATTGCACAGGCAGACAGTGAAATGAAACAGATACCCGGAGCGAGCGAAGCGAGCTCGAAAATTTTCAGCAATACCAATTTCTCAACACTACAACTTGGTAAAAGTTCTTCCTTTTTACCTGACTGCGCCAGAAGGAGGGTTATTAAAACTATATTTTTTAATTTATCCTCGCCCCTCTGGACCGCCTAAATGCCCCCTAATTTTCTCTGATCCTTCTACTGCCCCCTAGAAAGCCTCCAATGCCCACAAGGGGGTGTTATCGCCCACTTTGAGAAAGGGTGGTTTAGACAATCAAACTAAACAACCATCACTATGGAGCCAACATAGAGAACCTTTTTTTTTAATGCTGATTGGCTCAGTTTTATGTACATTGTACCTACGGATCATTTCATGGTATGGGAAATTGGGAAGTAACAAATCGGGACAGCATAAGTTGGTTTATAAAAAAAACGAAATGTTCTTTCATACAATTTAACGCGAGCCCGGCACACACTTGGCCACTTATTATTATTTGTTGTTTTAATTTGAATCATACCAAGGGTATTGGAAATCTAAAAAGTTTTTATTTCTCGTCTAGGTACATTATTATTTCCAGATTATTTCTTATTTCATACAACCAAAGAGTTTTCATTATATCTAAGAAATAGATATCTGGCAGCTATCTGTCAGAAAAAATGACGTTAAGCCAAATAATTAAATAAAGAAGAAAAAAGTTTTCTTCCTTTTTAGTTTTTATGGCTTTCGATATTTTGTTTCCAAGACATCTTGCCAGTTCACATTTAAAAAAAATAGAATCATAAAAAGTTTTAATTCCGAAACCTACCAATAATATTCTCTATTTTCTATTTTTTTATAAACTGAATTAAAATATTTAAAAAACTACGATTTACCAGCAATTTTCCTGGAAAGCTGGTGTATGGTAATAAAAAATCAACAAATATAGCTGTAATTTATAATTATTCACAAGATTTATCGGACAATTGAAAAATCTGCCCTAAAATAACAAAAAAAAAACGTGCGCTTTTCTTTGAATTGATCTCTTGAGTTGTTGAGAAATGTTTTGGCGCCTCGACAAAGGCCTGATTTCACGAGAATTCTTACAAAGAGAATGGAATCACTGCGTTTAATTCATATAAAAAAAGTACTCTTTGGTTTAATTCTTACTTCGAGAAATCTTGAGCAGAAACCCTAGTTGCTACTTTTATTTAGCATTAAACACCAGAGACCGGTGTGATCGGTAGCTACCCCATTTACTTTAAAGAAATTGTTTGTTATATCTTATTTTGAACCAATCTCAGATGGAAAATGTTCTCTTATTCCTTAGTCGCCTTTTACGACACCCACGGTAGAAGAAGGAGAGTACAATTCTATGCCAGAAACCACACTGAAAATGGTTTAGCGAAAATTCTATGGTTTATCGGCGTATATTTGTAAACTTCGGAACAAAAAATATATATATTTTCGCTTTTTTTCCAGCGGCCTGATCGGTAGATCATGGGCGATGCTGTTCGCGTCAGTTGGCTACCAGGTGACGGTGTTCGACATCGTTCCCAAGCAAGTGACCGACGCCCTGGCAGACATCAAGGTACAGCTGAAGACCTTGGAGAAGGACGGCTTGCTGCGTGGGAAGCTGAATGCTGATCAACAGATCCAGTGCATTAAAGGTTTGTTCAAATACAATCTCCTTAGATTGCAAGTTTTATTGAAAAAAAAACGAGCGAGATTATAACAATTTCATATCACCTAAAACCGTTTCGTCGTTGTCTCCATAGTGAAAGTTGTTCAGTTTCATGGTCTAAAGTTATAAACCACACCATCAACATCATAATCATCTCAGCCGATGGACGTCCACTGCTGGACATGGCCTCCCCCAAGGATCGCCATAACGACCGGTCCCAACCAACACCATTAAATATTAATTACTAGGGTATATTGTTACACCTTGTATACAGGGTTTAAAGTAGGGATGCAACGATTCGGCCATTACGATTACGATTACGATATTAATCGTTATTTATTACGATAACCGATGGATTACGATTATTTAAACAAATTTAGTTGAGATTATACTCAGAATGAGTTTTCAAAGTGTTTCTTTGCATTCTAATGAAAGATAAATCACCAAAAAAAAACTTTAAAAATTTTAAATATTTTGTTATTTTTCTACTAATTTGAGATAGAAGTCAAAGGCTTACTTGGTCAGGATTATGATTTTTGGATGCGTAGAGGCCAATTTGCTTTGAAAAACACAATTTAAATAAAAAACGTGATTCTGTATAATCTCGTTAATCAAGTGATATCTCGTCCAATTTACGTGGGAGATTAATCTTTTAAAATGTGAACGAGATATCGCGAGATCGAGAATGCATTCCTAACTTCAAACCGAGAATCAAATCATAGGAATCAGTAGAATTAAAATAAAAATCGGAGTCAAATCTGACAAAAAACAGATTTAGCTCCAAATGAGCTAAAATGGCAGCGAGAGACAGATTTTTTAAAGTTTTTTTTTGGCTCTAGAATCTAGTATTCAGGTCTGGTATTTGTCAACCACTGCAACCCGTTTGACGTTTTCAATTCGGTTTAATAATCTTACGATTATTACTACGGTGCATTGCATCGTTATTATTACGATTACAGATGCAAAACGATGCACCGCTTCGTAATCGTTGCATCCCTAGTTTAAAGGTTATTTAGGCATTACTTAAATGGGTGATTTTACTCAACTTTCCAAATGAAAAAAGGGAAAAAGAGCAACAAAAAAAAAAAACTTCATATACAAAACGTACGATCAGCTAATTGCATATTTAATATGGAAAGTCCAACATTTTTTTTGCTATTTTCCTAGGTTTCATAGGGAAAGTTGTTCAATATCATATGGGTACAAACAACCCTTAAAGTAATGCAACTGTTTACCCTAACACCCTGTACATAAATCTATGCCCCGGAGCAACTGGTTGAGGAAGGCCGAGGATAGTCTTGTGGCACGCCTTGGGAGAGGCCTATGTCACTGATCAAATCCTATGTTCAGCAGGGCTGCGTTCAGAACCTACACCCTAGGTGCACCCAGAGTGCACCCCAAGCGCAACTTTTCGCAGCCGTTCAGAGCCTCAGTGAAAGACGTTCTACCATAGAGCGAGTTGAAAAAACAACCGCACCCAAACGTCGTGAACGCAGCCCGGTGGACGATGATAGGCTGATGATGATGCCCAGAAACTTAAATTATTTTTATCAAAATACCATTATTATTATTTTTTTATTTTATTCATTACGAGCTTTTACCCGCGACTTCGTCCGCATAAATTATATACCAGATTTTAAGTCAGATGATAAGTTATCAAACAGAAAAAGTTTCATCAAAATCGGTTCAGTAGTTTTTGTGTGATACTCGAACAAACAAACACCCAAACAAACAAACAAACAAACATACAAACAAACAAACAAACAAACAAACAGACAGACAAAAAATCCAAAAATTGGTGATTTGGAATCAGGGACAGGTAAAAACCATGTCGTAATTTTTTTTTTGTAAATATCTTCAATGTACAGACACATTTCTGTTACAGTTTTATAATAGTTTAGATGTTGTTTGTTGAGAAGCATTCAGCATAATAATAATAAGATTATAGTTAGAATCTTGTAGCTCAAAAATTATTATCGACATGGTGCTGTCAATAAAGTGTGATCCCGTCTTATAATATTGAAAGTGCAAAGATCAAACATTTCTGTATCGTATTATAGTAACGATATCGATAGTAGTAATATTAAGAGTCACCTCGTACGATCTTATTTACTGCCAGCAATCAGTGGGTACAAGGTTTATGTATGTAGGTATACCTTGAAATTATTTACTTTCCTTTTATGTATGTAGGTACGAATAATTTTCAATAAACTCTGAACTTGATTTAAACTTTCTAACGGTCAGTTGTAGAAACGCAAGTTAAAATTAAGCAAAAACTTTATTGCTTCTCTTGTTTTCTCTTGAAAATAAAAAGCATTGAGCAAAAATATTAATAGTATTATTCCGCAAATAGGTATCACAACTTTTACGTACAAAATGATAATTTTTGTTTGTTTTTCGACTAGCAGAGACAGATAGAGAGTAGGTATATTAGTATACCTACTTAGATAAATTTGTTCACTTTCTAATGGAGTCAGGGCGCACCCTGACTCAGCCAGCCCTGGTCATAATCATTAGTTAGGGTTGAACTACTTGAACAAGTGCCAGAGTTTACCCGCGACATCGTATCGTCCGCACAAATTATAATAGGTACCAGATTTTAAGTCAAATCATAAGCTATCAAACAAAAGCTTCATCAAAATAGGTTCAGTAGATTTTGCGTGATGCTCTTACAAACAAACAGGCAGAAAAAAAATCTAAAAAAGTTTAATTTGGAGTAAGGGATAGGTACCTAAAAACTATATCGTAATCTTTTTCTTCAATGTAGGTACAGACACACTTCTGTTACAGTTTATAATAGTTTAGATTAGTTCATGGTTGTCACTGATGAATACCTACTATGATACTCTACCTATAAGTTTACGGAATAGGCTCTTGACTAAAATAGACAAATCGTACGTTCCCCTAACGTTCCCAACAAAATTCTGCGATGTGCTCTTGTTTAAGTTTAGGCAAGGCACAATGGCTCAGTCATCAAATGGCTTATTTCCAATATGGTTAGCAGTATAGCAGTCTAGGAAAGCGTAGGTAATTAGCACCATGGTGTATGCGATAAAGTGTTTACTATGGAAACATAATTATGTACTTAAGTACTTACTGATAAAGTTATACATACCTAATTACTTATAGACAATACTCGTACTAAGAGGGCTATCGCAGTCCAGTGGCGCCCTCATCACATTAAATCATACATCGTCCGTCCGTCTGTCCGTCTGCCCGTCCGTCCGTCCGTCTGTCCTACCTATTTAGGGCTGTAACTTTTGAACCGTAACCGTATATAGTTGAAATTTTCTCAGATTGTGCGTTATTGTCAAAAAGTTAAAAATTAAGGGGGGTTTTCAACAAGAAGCGTCAAACTTAGTGTGATTATAGAGTAAACTCTACAGAATAACAACAAATACTAAAAACCGGTCAAGTGTGAGTCGGTCTTGCGCTAAAGGTCCCGGACAAAAAAACGTTTTTTTTTTCTAAGTTAATAATGTCGTGTTCTGTAATGGTGTGGTACGGAACCCTCGGTGCGCGAGTAGCCCGACTCGCACTTGACCGGTTTTATTTAATTTAATTTAGGCTTTCTTTATTGAGAAATATTTTTTAATGTGATGAGGGCGCCACTGGACTGCGTAGCCCTCCTAACCCTTTATCCTTATCAATAGAATTGTTCTAACTGACGCGACGGAATGGTTTCTTTATTTATTCATTCATAACGTAAACACTGATAATTATACATTATCTACTGAATCAAAGAAGCTGTTTGTTCATGTTTTAAATAATGAAAAACATTATTTACTACGCATATGATGCGCTGACGTTGTTATAAAGTATTTTTGCAAATATGTATCGCAGTAAATAAATACCTATAATTAGCTTCGTGGCACGAAGCTTATTATAGATATTTACACGGTTCATTCGGAATTCAAGGAAGTCGGAGTAAGGTGGTGCCACCTTATTATCGCCACCAATCTGCACTGTGCCCTCGATAGCACTCTAAGAAAATGTCGAATTGTTTAGAAGGTTAAATTAGGTATAGCCAGTACCATCTACAGTGGTAAATACCTACACGTACTCAACCGCTCTTGCACGGACGGTACGTAGAATACAGTTCAGCACAGTTTCTATGTCAATTTCATTGAATTCCTCATTTGCTGGTAGTTTCTCCGTACTTATATTTACTTTTCTAATCATAAAAAAATAGAATCATAAAAAGTTTTAATTCCGAAACCTACCAATAATATTCTCTATTTTCTATTTTTTTATAAACTGAATTAAAATATTTAAAAAACTACGATTTACCAGCAATTTTCCTGGAAAGCTGGTGTATGGTAATAAAAAATCAACAAATATAGCTGTAATTTATAATTATTCACAAGATTTATCGGACAATTGAAAAATCTGCCCTAAAATAACAAAAAAAAACGTGCGCTTTTCTTTGAATTGATCTCTTGAGTTGTTGAGAAATGTTTTGGCGCCTCGACAAAGGCCTGATTTCACGAGAATTCTTACAAAGAGAATGGAATCACTGCGTTTAATTCATATAAAAAAAGTACTCTTTGGTTTAATTCTTACTTCGAGAAATCTTGAGCAGAAACCCTAGTTGCTACTTTTATTTAGCATTAAACACCAGAGACCGGTGTGATCGGTAGCTACCCCATTTACTTTAAAGAAATTGTTTGTTATATCTTATTTTGAACCAATCTCAGATGGAAAATGTTCTCTTATTCCTTAGTCGCCTTTTACGACACCCACGGTAGAAGAAGGAGAGTACAATTCTATGCCAGAAACCACACTGAAAATGGTTTAGCGAAAATTCTATGGTTTATCGGCGTATATTTGTAAACTTCGGAACAAAAAATATATATATTTTCGCTTTTTTTCCAGCGGCCTGATCGGTAGATCATGGGCGATGCTGTTCGCGTCAGTTGGCTACCAGGTGACGGTGTTCGACATCGTTCCCAAGCAAGTGACCGACGCCCTGGCAGACATCAAGGTACAGCTGAAGACCTTGGAGAAGGACGGCTTGCTGCGTGGGAAGCTGAATGCTGATCAACAGATCCAGTGCATTAAAGGTTTGTTCAAATACAATCTCCTTAGATTGCAAGTTTTATTGAAAAAAAAACGAGCGAGATTATAACAATTTCATATCACCTAAAACCGTTTCGTCGTTGTCTCCATAGTGAAAGTTGTTCAGTTTCATGGTCTAAAGTTATAAACCACACCATCAACATCATAATCATCTCAGCCGATGGACGTCCACTGCTGGACATGGCCTCCCCCAAGGATCGCCATAACGACCGGTCCCAACCAACACCATTAAATATTAATTACTAGGGTATATTGTTACACCTTGTATACAGGGTTTAAAGTAGGGATGCAACGATTCGGCCATTACGATTACGATTACGATATTAATCGTTATTTATTACGATAACCGATGGATTACGATTATTTAAACAAATTTAGTTGAGATTATACTCAGAATGAGTTTTCAAAGTGTTTCTTTGCATTCTAATGAAAGATAAATCACCAAAAAAAAACTTTAAAAATTTTAAATATTTTGTTATTTTTCTACTAATTTGAGATAGAAGTCAAAGGCTTACTTGGTCAGGATTATGATTTTTGGATGCGTAGAGGCCAATTTGCTTTGAAAAACACAATTTAAATAAAAAACGTGATTCTGTATAATCTCGTTAATCAAGTGATATCTCGTCCAATTTACGTGGGAGATTAATCTTTTAAAATGTGAACGAGATATCGCGAGATCGAGAATGCATTCCTAACTTCAAACCGAGAATCAAATCATAGGAATCAGTAGAATTAAAATAAAAATCGGAGTCAAATCTGACAAAAAACAGATTTAGCTCCAAATGAGCTAAAATGGCAGCGAGAGACAGATTTTTTAAAGTTTTTTTTTGGCTCTAGAATCTAGTATTCAGGTCTGGTATTTGTCAACCACTGCAACCCGTTTGACGTTTTCAATTCGGTTTAATAATCTTACGATTATTACTACGGTGCATTGCATCGTTATTATTACGATTACAGATGCAAAACGATGCACCGCTTCGTAATCGTTGCATCCCTAGTTTAAAGGTTATTTAGGCATTACTTAAATGGGTGATTTTACTCAACTTTCCAAATGAAAAAAGGGAAAAAGAGCAACAAAAAAAAAAAAACTTCATATACAAAACGTACGATCAGCTAATTGCATATTTAATATGGAAAGTCCAACATTTTTTTTGCTATTTTCCTAGGTTTCATAGGGAAAGTTGTTCAATATCATATGGGTACAAACAACCCTTAAAGTAATGCAACTGTTTACCCTAACACCCTGTACATAAATCTATGCCCCGGAGCAACTGGTTGAGGAAGGCCGAGGATAGTCTTGTGGCACGCCTTGGGAGAGGCCTATGTCACTGATCAAATCCTATGTTCAGCAGGGCTGCGTTCAGAACCTACACCCTAGGTGCACCCAGAGTGCACCCCAAGCGCAACTTTTCGCAGCCGTTCAGAGCCTCAGTGAAAGACGTTCTACCATAGAGCGAGTTGAAAAAACAACCGCACCCAAACGTCGTGAACGCAGCCCGGTGGACGATGATAGGCTGATGATGATGCCCAGAAACTTAAATTATTTTTATCAAAATACCATTATTATTATTTTTTTATTTTATTCATTACGAGCTTTTACCCGCGACTTCGTCCGCATAAATTATATACCAGATTTTAAGTCAGATGATAAGTTATCAAACAGAAAAAGTTTCATCAAAATCGGTTCAGTAGTTTTTGTGTGATACTCGAACAAACAAACACCCAAACAAACAAACAAACAAACATACAAACAAACAAACAAACAAACAAACAGACAGACAAAAAATCCAAAAATTGGTGATTTGGAATCAGGGACAGGTAAAAACCATGTCGTAATTTTTTTTTTGTAAATATCTTCAATGTACAGACACATTTCTGTTACAGTTTTATAATAGTTTAGATGTTGTTTGTTGAGAAGCATTCAGCATAATAATAATAAGATTATAGTTAGAATCTTGTAGCTCAAAAATTATTATCGACATGGTGCTGTCAATAAAGTGTGATCCCGTCTTATAATATTGAAAGTGCAAAGATCAAACATTTCTGTATCGTATTATAGTAACGATATCGATAGTAGTAATATTAAGAGTCACCTCGTACGATCTTATTTACTGCCAGCAATCAGTGGGTACAAGGTTTATGTATGTAGGTATACCTTGAAATTATTTACTTTCCTTTTATGTATGTAGGTACGAATAATTTTCAATAAACTCTGAACTTGATTTAAACTTTCTAACGGTCAGTTGTAGAAACGCAAGTTAAAATTAAGCAAAAACTTTATTGCTTCTCTTGTTTTCTCTTGAAAATAAAAAGCATTGAGCAAAAATATTAATAGTATTATTCCGCAAATAGGTATCACAACTTTTACGTACAAAATGATAATTTTTGTTTGTTTTTCGACTAGCAGAGACAGATAGAGAGTAGGTATATTAGTATACCTACTTAGATAAATTTGTTCACTTTCTAATGGAGTCAGGGCGCACCCTGACTCAGCCAGCCCTGGTCATAATCATTAGTTAGGGTTGAACTACTTGAACAAGTGCCAGAGTTTACCCGCGACATCGTATCGTCCGCACAAATTATAATAGGTACCAGATTTTAAGTCAAATCATAAGCTATCAAACAAAAGCTTCATCAAAATAGGTTCAGTAGATTTTGCGTGATGCTCTTACAAACAAACAGGCAGAAAAAAAATCTAAAAAAGTTTAATTTGGAGTAAGGGATAGGTACCTAAAAACTATATCGTAATCTTTTTCTTCAATGTAGGTACAGACACACTTCTGTTACAGTTTATAATAGTTTAGATTAGTTCATGGTTGTCACTGATGAATACCTACTATGATACTCTACCTATAAGTTTACGGAATAGGCTCTTGACTAAAATAGACAAATCGTACGTTCCCCTAACGTTCCCAACAAAATTCTGCGATGTGCTCTTGTTTAAGTTTAGGCAAGGCACAATGGCTCAGTCATCAAATGGCTTATTTCCAATATGGTTAGCAGTATAGCAGTCTAGGAAAGCGTAGGTAATTAGCACCATGGTGTATGCGATAAAGTGTTTACTATGGAAACATAATTATGTACTTAAGTACTTACTGATAAAGTTATACATACCTAATTACTTATAGACAATACTCGTACTAAGAGGGCTATCGCAGTCCAGTGGCGCCCTCATCACATTAAATCATACATCGTCCGTCCGTCTGTCCGTCTGCCCGTCCGTCCGTCCGTCTGTCCTACCTATTTAGGGCTGTAACTTTTGAACCGTAACCGTATATAGTTGAAATTTTCTCAGATTGTGCGTTATTGTCAAAAAGTTAAAAATTAAGGGGGGTTTTCAACAAGAAGCGTCAAACTTAGTGTGATTATAGAGTAAACTCTACAGAATAACAACAAATACTAAAAACCGGTCAAGTGTGAGTCGGTCTTGCGCTAAAGGTCCCGGACAAAAAAACGTTTTTTTTTTCTAAGTTAATAATGTCGTGTTCTGTAATGGTGTGGTACGGAACCCTCGGTGCGCGAGTAGCCCGACTCGCACTTGACCGGTTTTATTTAATTTAATTTAGGCTTTCTTTATTGAGAAATATTTTTTAATGTGATGAGGGCGCCACTGGACTGCGTAGCCCTCCTAACCCTTTATCCTTATCAATAGAATTGTTCTAACTGACGCGACGGAATGGTTTCTTTATTTATTCATTCATAACGTAAACACTGATAATTATACATTATCTACTGAATCAAAGAAGCTGTTTGTTCATGTTTTAAATAATGAAAAACATTATTTACTACGCATATGATGCGCTGACGTTGTTATAAAGTATTTTTGCAAATATGTATCGCAGTAAATAAATACCTATAATTAGCTTCGTGGCACGAAGCTTATTATAGATATTTACACGGTTCATTCGGAATTCAAGGAAGTCGGAGTAAGGTGGTGCCACCTTATTATCGCCACCAATCTGCACTGTGCCCTCGATAGCACTCTAAGAAAATGTCGAATTGTTTAGAAGGTTAAATTAGGTATAGCCAGTACCATCTACAGTGGTAAATACCTACACGTACTCAACCGCTCTTGCACGGACGGTACGTAGAATACAGTTCAGCACAGTTTCTATGTCAATTTCATTGAATTCCTCATTTGCTGGTAGTTTCTCCGTACTTATATTTACTTTTCTAATCATAATCGTCATCTCAGCCTGTAGACGTCCACTGCTGCACATATAAGTACTCCCCAAGGATCGCCATAAGGACCGGTCTTGCGCTGCCCTCGTCCAATGGATTTCAATTTATCTAAATATTGCGGACCAATAAAAGATTTGCAATAAAATTTCAGGATCGTCGGACCTAGCGACCGCAGTGAAAGATGCAATTTTCGTTCAAGAATGTGTGCCAGAAAGCTTAGAGCTGAAGAAGAAAGTGTTCCAGGACTTGGATAAAGTAGTGGACGACAAAACCATCCTGTCCAGTTCTACAAGCACTACGTTACCTTCTCTGTTCTCTGAAGGGTTGAAACACAAGGCACAGGTATTTGTGGATCGTCGTATCGTATATTTATTATACCTTCTGAAAAGAAGAAAGGAAGACTTTTCTTGCACCCCGTAAGGAAAGGACTTCCCCTATAGTGATAAAACCCGAGATCGTCTGGCGCACCCAGACAGTCAGTCTGACTGGCTAAACCTAAAAATATTCGTACCTAACTGTAATAGAAGTAATTTTTCATTTGTTAAATCTAAACTATTATAAAACTGTAACAGAAGTGTGTCTGTATATTGAAGATATTTACAAAAAAAAGAATATGATATGGTTTTTAGGTGTCCGTGATTCCAAATCACCAATTTTTGGATTTTTTGTCTGTCTGTTTGTTTGTTTGTTTGAACGAGCATCACGCAAAAACTACTGAACCGATTTTGATGAAACTTTATTGTTTGATAGCTTATGATCTGACTTAAAATCTGGTATATAATTTGTGCGGACGAAGTCGCGGGTTAACACTAGTAGATAATAAATCTCGTTAACGTTCTTGTTACTCGTAGTTACTTATGCATATTATACAGGTTGTAAAGTTAAATGTGACACTTACTTAAAGGGGTGCTTCAGACCACTAAACTGCACAACTTTTACTATGGGACCAACACTGAAATCGCCAAAAAAAAATCCACTGTCCCAAACAAAACTGCAAACATAACTGGACTGAAATGTATAGGAAAGCAGTGTTTTTTTCGCGATTTCGATATTGGTCGCATAGAGAAAGTTGTTCAGTTTGATGGTCTGAAGCACCCCTTTAAGTAAGTGTCCCATTAAATTTTACACCCTGTATATTATGTTAGTGTTAGTTATCTATCAATCTATCTTATCTTAATACTTCTTAAACTAGGAACTTTATGCATCTTTAATGAAATCTGTTCAGTAACATAAGTGCTTCTTCCTCCTTGAAGGTGATCGTGTCCCACCCCGTAAACCCACCGTACTACGTACCGCTGGTCGAGGTAGTGCCCGCGCCGTGGACCAGGCCCGACGTAGCCAAGAAGACGAGGGAGATCATGCTCGAGATCGGCCAGGAACCCGTCTCTCTCTCCAGGGAAATCGACGGATTCGTCCTTAACCGCATCCAGTTAGTATGTATCTTCTAGTTACTTTGCAGAGGGACATCCAGAGTGTGCTTCAGCCACATCCAAGCTCACGCCAGGAACTAATTGAGGGTCTTCGTCGACGGATACGTCGTGGAGGACAACGTCATCATTTAGTTATACAGAGTGTCCCAAAACTCAACGTCAAGCCGCAAATAGGAGATAGGTGAGTTCAGGGAAAAATAAAAAAAAAAACAAAGTTTAATAGTTTCGAGATTTTATATTTTTTTTAAACATTGGAAAAATCGCCACCCTGCGCTGAACTTCATTCAGCGGACCCAATTCAAAAAATGGGTCGGGCGCTAGTGTGGGATGCCACCTGCGTGGACACACTAGCCCCGTCTTATTTAAAGGAGTGCGATTTTTGAATCTCATACGTTGAACTCAGCAGTTGAAAATGTATGGAGAAACACATCTTTCTACTGCTGATTTGACTTTCAAAAATCGCGCTCCTAAAGTATGCTTTTTGAATGTCAAATCAGCAGTAGAAAGATGCCATCTCCATAGTAATTTTAACATTTTCAACTGCTGAACTCAGCGAATGAGATTCAAAAATCGCACTCCAGGGCACGAGCCTGAAAGGCCCAATAATTGTTTTGAAATAGGGTTGTTCGACGAGAAAAAAATTATTACTACTTCTTTAGATAAAGAAGTGCCAAGTGTGATATCATTTTGAAAACTTGATTAAAATGGCCAACTTTTTAAATTACTTGCTTTGTTACCGCCATACATTTTTTATACAGGTTGTAGTTTCAAAGTTGACAGAAAAATTTTTACCGCAGAAGTCTGACAGAAAAAAGTGTGTTCTGTAAAAAGTATGGAACTAATCGTTTATTATTGAATTGGGACCACTGAAAAAATTATTCCGGCTTGCGTATCAAGTATTTTCATGAAAAAATTTACAAATTTGTAGTAGCTACATCTAAAAGTTGAGGGCCGGGCGGCGATTTTTCCAATGTATAAAAAAATTACAAAATCTCGTAAACTATCAATCTTGGAATTTTTTTTGTATGTTTTCCTGAACAGTTATAAACTCACCTATCTCCTATTTGCAGTTTGACGTTGAGTTTTGGGACATCCTGTATGTATAGTCGGTATCTGGTAATTTTCCCCGGCCAAAACAGCTAATCTGGATTGGGCAAGACTGTTTGACTGAGATTTTCTGGGTATGCGTGCCACATCCTCTGCTTCATATAGCCTCCATCTGGTGATATAAATGTACTGCAGGTAATTCACTGCTCCGTAAAGTGACTAGGTAGTCACTAATAAAAATATAGGTTTAATTTTGTAGAAGTCAAACTAAAGTTCTACCTATATAATTACATACAAATATCAGAATATCCTTAAACTAACTATTTAAACGATATGGTAAACAAACAAACAAACCTAAACAACCTTCTAATCCAATAGCCCAAGTAATTATAGGTTAATATAGTCACTAATTAGTTTCTTTTCCCTTAGGTACGCTATCCTGAACGAGGTATGGCGCCTGGTAGCCGATGGAGTAGTGGACGTGAAGGACATTGACAAGGTCATCTCTGAGGGTCTGGGCATGCGGTACGCCTTCCTCGGCTCTTTGGAGACTGCGCATCTTAATGCTGAGGGCATGCAGAGCTACATCGAAAGGTTATTATTGTTCTTTGACCTAATTAGTATTTATTTTGCAGTATTTTTATCGGACCCTGACGATATCATATCATCATCAGCCTATATACGTCTCACTGCAGGGCACAGGCCTACCCTCAGACAAGGTGAATGGGCATCATTAATCAGGCCTTCCGAAGCCCGAAGACGTTTGTGATGAAATACCTATTCGAAAGAAAAGAAATTAAGAAAATCCACCACGCGTGCCTAATTCGGATTAGTAGATGTTACGATCTGAATTTCTTCTTTAGCGTAGGTACGAGTATAATGTAGGTTTCCTCACGATGTTTTCCTTCAACATTTGAGAGCTGGTTCATGTCGTCCGTGCAGATTCGAACTCAGACCCTTATAATGTAGTATCCATACCTCTTCGCAACGCGACACCATGCTCTCAAAATAGTACAGTCAAGAACACATCAAGCTTTACACTTGCAGTTCGATTGTAACGCTTATGGCGCACTAAATAAGAACGGTACAAAGTCCAAGTGTCAAGCTTGACGTGCTCTCGACTGTACCTAGGTATTTGTATTTCCCAGGTACGGAGACACAATTCACCACGTCAGCACTACTATGGGGCCGATTCCCCGTATGACCCAGAGCCCCAGTGCAGCCAGTATCTGTGACCAGCTGAACAAGATGATTCCTATCGAAAGACTGCCCGAGAGGCGCGCGTGGCGGGACGCCTGCCTCACCCGCCTCTCCATACTTAAGAAAGAAATGAACCAGAAATACAAAAATTAAACAGACATCGACCAAGTCATCTTATTGTTATCTAATTAAAGCTTTCTTATTATTTGTTTCACAAGTATTTTTTTCCTAGCACTATCCTAGCACAGAGTACCTACTATATTTTCCTAGTATGAAATCCTATGTGTAGTAGCACGTAGTAGTAAGTAGTAAAAAAATTGCTTCATTCGTAGCTCCATTCAAAACTTGATACTTTTATTCATAGTCATAGAAACGACCGATAGATATTGACTTGATATCGACCGAGAGAAGCGAGCTCGAAATTCGGCCTGGATTGCGATTTTTGAATCTCATATGTTGAACTCAGCAGTTGAAAATGTATGCAGATACGGAGAATTTCGTTGGGCAGTGGGCACCAATATCCTCCCCTAATTGTACGTACCCTACGGCCCTGCAAGCCCTTAAGGGGCTTATTCACTCAATACACTGCAGTCCGACGTCACGTGTAGGACTACAGCGTACTGCGTCTGTAGTCACAGATGCAGTTTCATGCATTTTGCTCAAGGTTGTCTGACGCCATAGCATAGGACTGCGACAACATTTACGATCCGATATTAGCGTCGGACTGCAGTTAATGGGCCCCTTTGGCATTTGCTTGCCCATTTTGCTTAAAGGGGCACATTCACAGTAGTCCTACATGCAGGACTGCGAGCCCACACACTGTCCCGCAAGTAAGACTAGGTATACAGACGCAATTTCATACATTTTGCTCAAGGACGTTGGACGTATTGATGTAGGACTGCAACTCTGCAAGCGCCCTCCCGTTGACTGCAAGACGGACTACTGTGAATACAGAACTTTAGGATAAAGATATAGATTGCTCGCACTTCACTCTCGCCGAGAACCCTCGGCGAGAACTTTCAAGGAAAATTACTATGGCTTACGACGCCACGAGAACAATGAAGGGCATCCACACTCTCGTTCTCGGCCTGTCTCGCCCGTTCTAGGCGAGAATGAAGAGCCGGTCGGTGTAGCAGGCACTTCTCTCTCGCGAGAAATTCTCGGCGAGAACTTTCAAGGAAAATTACTACGGCTTAAGCCGGCACTTTATTCTCGCCGAGAACGGGCGAGACAGGCCGAGAACGAGAGTGTGGATGCCCTTCATTGTTCTCGTGGCGTTCGTAAGCCATAGTACAATAATTTTCCTTGAAAGTTCTCGGCGAGAGTGAAAAGCGGGCTCTACGACTCATAACGCCACAAAATCCGAACGCCATCATAAGCCATAGTAATTTTGCTTGAAAGTTCTCGCCGAGAACTGTCGGGAACTTTCAAGTGTTCGGAACGTTCAGTGAAGTGCCGTCTTTATGATGACGCCACGAACTACGAAGAACAATGAAGGGCATCCACAACTCTCGTCCTCGGCTGTTCTCGGCGAGAATGTAGTGCCCTGCCCGCATATCTTCCGCATATAAATGCGTCCTTTTCTTTCTCTTTTAATTTTCAATCATAGACAACCACAAATGATTGTGAATCACATGACTTGTTAGTGAGTCAACTCCAGTCAACTCACAATGAATTTTATCAAAGTAGCGTCTCTATTATAGACTTATTGAACCATAAATTCATTCATTCTCTCTGATTTCATTCATTCATTTATTGTCTTGTGGTTGGTAGCGCGATGTTTTACTGCTCGAATTTATAATTTATTTACCTTCGTTTTGCAAATAAAAGAAGTTAATTTTGTATGTTTCTTTTATCCATATGCGGAGAATATAAATTTTGAGAAATGTGTACCATAAAAGCCAGTAAAATTGTTTTGTAACTGCTAATACCTCATGACAAAAGGCCTTGTAGATTCGCAGACTGTTTTCCAAATGTGTTGTTTTGATAGATAATGGATCCAAGAATGTGCAGGAAAATCAGTAGTAGTGAAAGTCTTCCAGATGAAAATGTCGAATATGAAGTTTCTAACATTATCGCGCCGCAAGAGAGCGAGGAGAACTTCCTTATGGACGGGAGCCCTGGCCCGCTCTCGGTCACCTGGCTGGACGACGAGCAGATTGAAGACCTAGATCTTAATTTAGACCAAACTAACCTATTTTTCCATAGAGTTGATAGTGCAGATATAATATACAGGAGTAAGAAGAAAAAGTGTAAAATGGTTGGCAAATATGTGATGGGCGATGTGCTTGGCGAGGGTTCTTACGGGAAAGTGAAGGAGATGCTGGACTCTGAGTCGCTGTGCCGGCGAGCGGTGAAGATCCTGAAGAAGAGGAAGCTGCGGAGAATACCCAACGGGGAGCAGAACGTGCAGAGAGAGATACAGCTCCTGCACATACTTAGGCATAAGAATGTGATAGAACTAGTCGATGTTATGTATAATGATGAGAAGCAGAAGATGTACCTTGTTATGGAGTTCTGTGTTGGTGTGCTGCAGGTATGTCACCATTTATCTATCTTAAACTATTATAAAACTGTAACAGAAGTGTGTCTGTACATTGAAGATATTTACAAAAAAAAGATTACGATATGGTTTTTAGATCTATGTCCCCGATTCCAAATCACCAATTTTTTTGATTTTTTGTCGGTCTGTTTGTTTGTTTGTTCGAGCATCACGCAAAAACTACTGGACCAATTTTGATGAAACTTTTTTTGTTTGATAGCTTATGATCTGACTTAAAATCTGGTATGTATAATTTATGCGGACGAAGTCGGATGGACTGCATGGAAAATGGACGGCAAGACGGAAGCATGTTCAGTCCTACAAGCGCGACTCGATCAATCGTTGACATGCTGAAGATTGGACTGCGCAGTTTTCGGTTTGCACGGTTTTACTTGTGTGTATGGACGGGCAATCAGGCCGTGCCTCAGTCCGCGCTTCAGTCCGTAAAGTTTTTTTAATGGAAAAATGTTTGTAAATGCCTGATAATGGATGATATTTCTATTTTAAGCCTATAATCTGTTTCATAAAACTGTTTTGTAGTTCGGCATAATATTTTGTAGTGAAAGTACTTTGTTTTTTGAAAATAAAATCATCATCATCGTCATCTATTGACTGTCTGTTTTTTTTCAATCGGCAAGCAATACAATTATTTTTGAACCAAAAAAAATCTTCCGTCAGCTGCGATGCTAGAAAGACTTTACTTGAGAATACTGAGGTTTGCGCAGACTTGTGCGAAGGCTTACTTGTGTAGTGTGGACGGCACCTCCATGTTCTGTTTTGTGTTCAAGTAAAACCATACGGTTTTAACTGCGCAGACAAGAAGGTGTGTGTAGCTGGAGCTTTACAGAGGTGTGTCTGTACATTGAAGATATTTACAAGAAAAAGATTATGATATGGTTTTTAGGGGTCTCTGATTCCAAATCAACCTTTTTTAGAATTCTTGTCTGTCTGTCTGTCTGTCTGTTCAAACATCACGCAAAAAGTACTGAACCGATTTTGATGAAACTTGTTTTGCTTGATAGCTTATGATTTGACTTAAAATCTGATAATGTATGGCTAATGATAGTGTTTTCCAAAAACAACCCTTGAAGTCACCAAATATTTATAACCGTACAATGTTAAGCACCTTTGCTATTTAAACTAGACATTGGCAAAATCATCAACACTGAAATGGACAACACAATTCTAAAATCAGAAATGAATAGAAGTATTTTTAATTCATAGTCACATGGTCTCTCAGTAATTCCACCTGATACTCAAGCATATCCATATATGGTAACATATCTATGATTGTATTCAAGATAACGGATAATGAAACAATAATCTATTCACACTCAAGCTATGAGATAGCTCACAGTTATTATTTTAAAATGTACACTTAAATACCAAATCATATTTCTTACACAACATACAATATTATAACAATAATACGAAAAAACCAGCCACCATAGAATGCAATCATGATAACGGTCCTAGAGTTTTTTTTTAGTTTATACACTGAATCCTGGTTTGCATACTATCCAGTACTTATTGGAATATTTAAATAAACTTAGGCTTGTTACACAAACCTTTTTTCTTGTCATGTTAATGCACTTCCCACAGCCTAGTTGAAAATGATAATGAACTAGCCTTAACCTATACAGGTTGAAATTGATATCATTATAAACTAAGATGTAGGCAACAGCAGATTTTTATTGCTCCAATCGGTTTGCTCCTATACTAAAAGTTGTTCAGTTTGGTGGGCAGGCTCTTAGTTTAAAAGGATGCTAATTATAATAGAAGTTACAGTGTAAGCTATACTCATACCTACAATCCTTTTTTATTCCTTGGAATCTTTCACTAACCAGAAGTAATTATTAGCATTGAGTATTTACCAATTTTAAATAATTCAAAATAAATATGTGCTCCTGCTAGCAAAGTTAATAAATGAGCAGTTTGTATACATATAAGTAGTCATACCTAGATGTACTACTTATACTAATATTAGTACATGTGTTATCAAGGTTAAACACAAATATGTTTAACATCTTTGTCTATTTATAATTTTGAATGTTTTGTTCAGAATCCATGCAATATTAATTTAATATTATGTTGAAAACTGATCAGTTCCATATGAATATATTTCATAATATAATATTGAAAAAATTTTGAGAGAGCTGCATCAAAATAAATCCAGTTTCATGAGAAATAATGCTATGTCATAAATACAAAATTCCGGAGTCACATTGCAGGTTTTGACACAAGCACTTGTCTCGCGTGGTGTTCGCGAGTCGCGTTTTTGCTTGCCACGAAGCTCCGCAATACTCAATCTCTTCTTGTTATTGATCAAAAACAATCCCTGAGATTGGGATAGATACTCCCACACAAAGTATTGTGTGGCCGCCAGTGTCAAGTATGACACTGGCGGAAATGCAGTGCTAACGCACAAGCAAGAGTCCATTAAAGAAATAAAAAAAATAAAAAATTTCTTCTGGTAGTAAATATGAACTCTCTCCCTAAGTTTTTTTTGTAATGGCAAACAGGTGGCTTGGTGGGCTTGTAGGGCATTCAGAATAACTAGAAAATTCCATTATTGTCCGTCTGAATCATTAAAGAATCTCTTTCACTCCTTGTTCTATTTACAAGGCTTAATGGTTTACTTTTGGTTTGCTTAAAAAAGTTGTGGTGGTCTAGTTGCGAGTACCCATGCCTGCCGTGCAGGAGGCGATAGTTCGATCCTCGTCCAGGCTGACCCGTACCAAGGCATGTGTTGTACCCACTGCCCATTATAAGTGTCGATGGGCTCACTACTCATCACACTGGACAACATTTCGGTACTAATAGTGAAACATGGATGTTCTGAGTGTAAAGAATTTCTCTGGCCCTATTCCTCCTCTTTTTGATTGATTATAGTAATGAAAATAGTACAACAATTACTAATCAGTATTAAATGTCGACAGGATATGTTAGAATCAAGTCCCGGCAAGAAATTTCCTCTACGGCAAGCTCATGACTACTTCACTCAGCTGCTTGACGGCCTGGAGTACCTTCATGGGCAGGGAGTCGTTCATAAGGACATCAAGCCCGGGAACTTACTCCTCACCCTGGACCAAACGTTGAAGATCACCGACTTTGGTGTGGCTGAGGTAAGAAACATTTTCAATCAAAAACATTTTTATTTCACGATGTTGATGTAGGCTTCATCACAATTTTTTTTTAGATTAGCATATATCATTTCATAGCTGGGCAAATCACATTATCTTTCATAAAAAGAGTAAATAAAAAGAAACAATTTTTATTCAAAATAATAATTTTGTGATATATTTTGAATATAAAAATGGTTTCCTTTATAGATAAGTAGAATTTTTTTGACGTGTTGCTCTGTAAAAATGCGGTCAGAAACTATAACACTCATATCCATAACTCTGTCAATGGCAATGCACGAAATAAAATCCACATGCAAACTTTGTCAAAACAAAAATAACTAATCAAAATTGGCCTAGTCTTGCACTCTGGCTCAAAAGTCCCTAAAATGCTGCATTGCCCCTCTAGATGACAAGAAATCAGATTTCAAGTGTGTGTGTGTGTGTATGTGTGTGCCATTTTTTTTAACAACAATAACAGCTAGCATGCAATCACAGAAAAAAATGGCACATCTCAAAATGGGCTCGTGTGCTAGGCTTTCTGTTTTCAATTAGAGTCTCATAATAACATTTATTTTTAGTAGTGTGTTAGATATTTCATTCTGATTGCAAATATAGAAAGAATGTACTTAAAGGTGAAGGTTAAATAAGGTATTTACTGATAACAGTTTATTGTGCCTTTATAACTCAGTAAATATGTATAATGTATTTTACAAATCAAGCAAGTTGTGAAATGAAACTTAATTTTTACAGGCATTAGATTTGTTTTCCCCTGAAGATACCTGCTATACGGGACAAGGATCGCCAGCTTTTCAACCACCAGAAATTGCCAATGGCGCTGAACAATTTGCAGGCACCAAAGTTGATATTTGGAGCAGCGGGGTTACGTTGTAAGTAGGGAATTACAAAGTAGCATTAATGTGATAAAAGCAAACAAACTAGATGTTGTTTATACAGATTCTGCACATAAATAATTCATATTGAAAGATCCTAAAGTGATATTTTAATGCTTTGTAAATGTGTTTACAAGATGGCTAGGAATCTAAAGTACCTAGGTATATTATTGAGCTGTTTGTTGTGTTATACAGTGTCATTATTATCATCATCAGCCTATAAACGTCCCACTGCAGGGCACAGGCCTACCCTCAGAGCCTGCCTGAGGGCCAATAGTTCACCACGCGTGCCCAATACCGATTTGTAGACTTCACATACACCTACTTCACTTACACTTCACTTACATACACATATCAGAATTTCTTATTATTATTATAACACTTTATTGTACACACTGACATAAAAATACAGAAAATTGAGAAAACATGTACACACGGCGACAGGTCAGGTTACCCTGTTTGGACTTTGAACTATTAGAAATTGAACGCTGCGAATCGTGCGAGAGGGTGCGGTATGTTGTTGTTGTTTTGTCTCACAGCACGCTGCGCCCGCGCCGGCAGCCGCGTCTATGCAGGCTCTCTACCCCACTATTTTGTGTTTTGTACGTAGTGTAATTATGGGTATATAGGGTGCGTAAAATGATGTGTCGCCGTGTGTACAAAGGGCGATGTTTCTTCGTCAGCGTATGCAGGTTTCCTCACGATTTTTTCCTTCACTGTTTAAGAGCAGTCGGTATTACGAACGTAAGTTAGAAAAACTCATGGCATGCTAAATACAGACACATGTAATAGAGTGTACACTCACAAAATGAAGGAACAAAAAATTATTCAAGTGATTTACAAAAAGTGATTAAAGGTGCTATGAATCATGCTAAGGAATAAATACCTTCTTTGGGACAGTGACACAATTGCCCTAAATGCATTTTGCATTTAAATTGTATAGTTGACTAGAATGATCCAGTAATTTACATTGAATAATTTAATTTTCAAGGTAGTGGTCATTTTAGTTTTGTTCTAATTTCAACAAGTAGAATGTAAGTGAAGGATAAATGATTCACTACTGTGGTATTGGATATGGTTTTTAGCTGAGACTCCATGTTTTAGCCTTTCCAGTATTTGTTGATTCCATTGAGAAAGAGGTTTAGTTTGATGGTCTGATCATCCCCTTAAAAACCGTAAAGGGGTGGTTACGACCATCAAACTGAACACTGCACTAGAAGCCAACATAGAAAAAAATACTTACGTTCCACACATTGGAGTCGAGTCTGTACTACAGTTTTGGAGGAAAGGCCACTGGCTCACTGGGCACCTTAGTATGAAACTTATACCCACGACCTACAGAAAAAAAAGTATAGGATGTTTAGATAAATGTTCATATATGTCGTATTAATGCAGACCATGGGATTCAGGCCAAAAACTAATAAAGAAAAATGTAATATTTTGGTACATTTTTTACATTTTCGTACATTTAATACATTTCCCTACAACATTTTAGTACGTTTTAGTAAATTTTGGTACATTTTCGTACATTTTGTACATTTTTGGACATTTTGTACATTTTAGTATTATGGTACCTACATTTAGTACATTTTCCCATGGTTTAAAAAATATTTAACTACATAAAATTGAATGTGGGTTAATACTAAACATTTTAAAACCAATTTGGTTTTAAAAATTTAGTTAGCTGAGTCAGATTTCGCCCAATGACCTTTTATTTCAATGTTGGCTCTCCATAGTGGAATTTGTTCAGTTTTTTATCTACTACTTTACTAAAATACCCCTTTTGTTACACTACACCATGTAGGTATGTATGTTTCATTTTATTTATAAACTAGCGACCCGCCCCGGCTTCGCACGGGTGCAATGCTGATACAATGCAGATAAAATATAGATATAAACCTTCCTCTTGAATCACTCTTATCTATTAAAAAAAACCGCATCAAACTCCGTTGCGTAGTTTTAAAGATCTAAGCATACATAGGGACAGACAGACGGGAAGCGACTTTGTTTTATACTATGTAGTGATTAATTACGTTTTGCTTGTGTCTGGCACTGCATTTCTGCCAGTGCTAAGTAGTTTGTTTCTTATCTATCCCAATCACGAGGATTGTTTTTGAACAAAAACACATTTGAGGAGAGAGATGACAGAGCCTCGTGTCAAGCTCAAACGAGAAACGCGCGACACAACTACCCCTGGACAAACTTGCAACGTGACTTGTCCATGACAGGGTCTTTCTTAATCTATGGGACCAACATCGAAATTGCGAAAGAAAATTCTGCCGTTCCATACATTTGGCTTGTGTAGATTTGCAGTTTTGTATAGAACGGCGGTTTTTTTTTCGCGATTTCGATGTTGGTGTCATATAGAGAAAGTGGTTCAGTTTTATGGTCTGAACATCCTCCAGCGTATTAAGTTGGAGCCTGTATGTTATTATTGAGTATAAACCTATAAACGTTCACAGGTACAATATGACGACGGGGCGGTACCCGTTCGAGGGCGACAACGTGTACCGGTTGCTGGAGGCGATCGGCCGCGGAGAACCAGCACCCCCTCCCCCCTCGCTGGGCAACACGCTGGGGGCGCTGTTAACACATATGCTGAAGCGGGACCCCGATCAGAGACCCACCGTCAACCAGATTAAGAGACACGCGTAAGTTGATTCTTTCCTTGAAGTTTATAGTTAGACGCCCCCCTCGCTCGGCAACACGCTGGAGTCGCTATTTTCGCGTTTTTCGATCCATGAACCATAGCGAAAGTTGTTTAGTCTCATCATCTGAATACACCCTTAAAATTTTGTTGGTGATTAAAAAATATAAGTGTATAGGCTGATGATGATGACTGAGTGAAAATCTTGAATGGGAGGGTGGCACGAATGTGTTGATTACCATCATCATCAATACAAAAACATGTTTTATCAAACCAATTACAATCCTGCATGCTAAAATCAGCAGTTTTATCCTCAAACAGTTCAATTTCTGCCGACTGCTACCTTTTGCTTTTGTGACAATATTCCTATGAAAGTCTTCTGTCATAATCGGTAACCTTTTTTTTGTGATTAAATAGTCCCGAAGCTACAGTACAGCTTCGGGACTATTTAATCACAAAAAAAAGGTTACCGATTGCCGTTTTAAAACTTATAAATTGTTGTGACGATAATCAGTTCTGTGGCTACAGTACTATAAGTTATAGTGCGTTCGACGTAAATTGGAAAATAGCTTGATTAAAGTGCATGTAGAACGAACATTAGGTTTATAATCATGGAAGGCACTAGCTGTTAATCCTCAAGGACATTTAACTGCAAATATTATGCTGTGTGCTAATGACGAACGCATACAACTTTATCAAACAAGACTTTGTACTTTACCTTTTTTATTCGTTGGAAAACCTTTAATTTGAGAGTGAAGTCGGGAGTGTTACGGATATTTAGTTTCAATAGGAAAACCACAAACAATTTTGCCAATTATTAGCAGTTGCACGTTGCACGTCGTGCATTGAATTTTGATTCGAAGCAGTATTTAAATTTATGATTATGAAAATTATAGTAAATGAAAACCGGCCAAGTGCAAGTCGGACTCGGGCACCGAGGCCAGTTCCATTACTTTATGAGGTGATTGTGCCCATGATACTGAACAACTTTCCTTAAGAAACCTATAGGTAATTAGGAAAAAATTTACTTTCCATACTAAATTACATACATTACATACTGTATTTATATTGCTGTTGGTTTTCCAATAAAATAAATAAATAAATACAATCGTCTGATCGAGCTGCAGGCTGAAAAGATTACAATTATAGATATTCTGTCGGCGTTGCTTACTTTTAAAGAAAAAATTAAAAAAAATTAAAAGAAACAAAAGGCTTTTTTGCTGGTAATTTTCATCAGCAAACATTTTTTATTTTATTTATGATGTGATTAAATTTTTTTTAAAGTTTTATTCTGATTTATTGGACATGAAGCATTCGATCATCATGACACGCTTCCATTCTTATTTTACTATTAGGGCTTGTTATTTATATGAATAAGTTGAAATGTGATTGCAAATCGTAAAGTAACTGAAGATAAAAGTAAGAAGAATCAACGATTTAAATGTCTTGCCGGTTTTGTTTATAGGTGTACAATTATTATGTCTAATAGCTTGTTTATCGCTGTGACGCTTCTCGCCGTGTCGCGTCGTCGTGATTAATGTATACGAGGATGTTTTTCCGTTGGAAGCGGAGGCTATTAATGATTAAATATTTATTATGCCTCGAACTATTTATAAGTTATACGCGATTATACTGTTGTTTCACCTCTATTTCTGATATTATAATTGAATAATATTATTTGTTTTGACTACTATTAACATGTCTTGAACTCGTCAATAATCGTAATGTGATGTTTATGTTCTTCAGAGTAGTATATTCTTTCAAAAAGCATGCATTTGATGCTCTCGTCTATATTCCCCGATGGGGTGGTTGTCAGAGATATTGAAAACTCAGAACATCAAAGTTTCACTAGTAGTACAGAAACTCTGTCCAGTGTCGTTCTAGATCCAGTGTGACGGGTAGTGAGCCCGTGTCGCGTATAATAATGAACAGTGGGTACAAGACATGCCTCGAAATTGAGGCATGCAGGTTTTCTCACGTTGTTTTCCTTCACTGACAAGCCAGTGGTGCTACAAATCGTCGGCGTACGAGTCTGCCTGGACGGGGAATGAACCATCGCCTCCTGACCGGCAGGCATGGTTACTCGCTATTAGACCACCATGAGTTTTTCGTCGTCGTGGTGTCTTATAGCGCGGAACGAGGTTAGATATAAAATCCAAATACGACTTAAACAACTATAAAACCTACAAAATTTAAATCTCTTGGCTTCTAGGCTAACTTCTAGTTACTCCTCAGAAAAGGTTATTTTCGAAATTCAATTCCTACATTTGTGAAAATGGGATGAAACATGGAGAGGGCATTAGTAGCGATAGCGAAGCAGTAGGTATCTAGCTAGTTATTTTATTATGTCATTTAATTAACAATACCATAGTAACTAACAAAGAGCGTCGGTGGCGGGTTGCGGAGAGGAATGGATGGACACTCAATCTTGAGAGTTCGAATCCGCACCGACGACATGCCATGTACCAATGAGTTTTTCTAACTTATGTACGTAATACCGACTGCTCTCAAAAAAGTAAAGGACAACACCGTGAGGAAACCGGCATATGCTGAAAGAGAGATTCCGATGCGTATGTAAAGTCTACCAATCCGCATTGGGCACGCTTGGTGGGACACACCCTTCCTGAGGGTAGGCATGTGCCGTGCAGTGGGACGTATAAAAGCTAATGATGGTAACTAAAGTACATATTTGTCCGCAGATGGGTGCAGGCGACGCCGCCGCTGGAGCCCGGCGAGCGGATGGTAGGCGTGCGCTCGCGTCGCTCGGACGAACTGCACAGCTCCACCGTCATACCCTACCTCGTTGAACGCCATTACGCGTCGGCGCAGGAGTACTTTACTGAACGCGATCTGAGGCATGGTGAGCAAAACATCATTTATTATGTATAGTCTGTACAAAATTGTAATATGCTCACGACTATATTCCCCGTGGAAGCAGTTCGTAACAAAGCTCGGGAATTTAGCTAATTTACAGGGATATTATTAGATTTATTCGCTATTCGGCTGTTCCAAAATAAAACTCTGAATATGCCATTTATAAAACGTTTACTCTTTTTTACAAATTCATGTACACACGGCGACACATCAGGTTACGCACCCTATATACCCATAACTACACTACGTACAAAACACAAAATAGTGCGGTAGAGAGCCTGCATAGACGCGGCTGCCGGCGCGGGCGCAGCGTGCTGTGAGACGAAACAACAACAACATACCGCACCCTCTCCCACGATTCGCAGCGTTCAACTTCTAATAGTTCAAAGTCCAAACAGGGTAACCTGACCTGTCGCCGTGTGTACCTTAATAACAGAATTGAGGATCCTTTTTTAAATATTTGCGCAATATATAAACAGAACTATCCACAAATCATTTAATATATCATGTACAGTTAGTAATTGATACAAAATAAATTCTTGAAAGTGGCTCTGGTGTAAAATTTGTGAGTGGCGTATTCAGTGTTTTATTTTGGAACAGCCGTATTATAACAAACTAGGAAAGGAAAAGTGCGTAAGGCCTTACCATGTATATGAGGCGAAATACGTGTCAGAAACTTAGAGAATAGCCACATGACTAAATAACCCACACAGACATCGCTAATAGGAGTGCACAAAACCGCGTGACCTAGTGACGCATAACGCCCATAAATTGTCAACTATCAGAGTTGGTTTTTCCACGGGCGGCCTGTAGGTGAATTCATCGGTGAAAGGTCACGCACACATCGCAGTGCCTTGTAGTAGTGTACCAATCGTAGCGCGATTGTATGACGTTTTGTATCTGTGGGGTATTGACTCAAGTGTTATAACACTTGAAGTCAATACCCCAGCCTCGCTATAGCGAGGCTTAACCTTTGTCTACAATGTGTGTGTCTAATGTGCGAGCTATGGATCTCCAATGCTATGCTTGATGCTTCTCTGAGAGATCATATCAGGAATTAAGTCAATCAGGACATCGGAGAACTAAAGCGGTTGACATAGCTCAGAAAATTTGCAAGCTAAAGTGGCAAAGGGCTGGTCATATCTGCCGAAAAACTGACAAGTGACAATCGATGGGGAGACTGAGTTCTAGAGTGGAGACCACAAACTGGCAGGCGTAGCTTGGGACGCCCTACGGCCCGCTGGTCAGACGACCTAAAAAAGGTAGCCGGGAGCGACTGGATGAAGAAGGCCGAGGATAGTTTTGTGGCGCGTCTTGAGAGAGGCCTATGTTCAGCAGTGAACGATGATAGGCTGATGATGATGGAGAATGTATGCAGGATGGATGCAAGATGGAAACGTATGTCATTGGAAAATAGTTACCAATATGTTCATTATAAATCGTTAGTCATTTTAGCGGGCAGGTCGTAATAGTCACAGGTCACCTTTATTAATTAGTAAGATAATATATTGCAATAGAGTTGTTGACTTGTTTTTACTCATTGACTCATCCCTTCATTACCTATGTATGTGTCATCTAGGTGTCATCACATCGAATCACTGGGTATCGCACGGCAATACATACAATAATTGAATCAATCGAATAAACTTTTTACAAAAAAAAAATAAGCTGCAAAAAATACAGAGAAAATTCAAGACTTACAAAATCAGGCGGTCTTGTTGCTAAAAATTGATTTCTGCTATACAACCTTAGGGTAGAGAAAACAATATATATTTACTAAGCGTCATTATAATCCTGCACGACTAGCATACCACCCACGACAAAGCATTTAAACGAGAGAAACGTCATGTTCGCTCTTTCTGGCAAATACGTAAAATAATAAAGATGAAGGCACATCTCGATTTTTATCGTTTTCTCGGGGATGGCATGCGATGCCTGCTGGCTATGAAACTAAACAAGGCAAGAGAAAATTGAGGTCGAGGAACGACACCACTGACTGGTTTTTTATACAGGATGGTCTTGTTAAGGTGGTCCAAACGAAATGAGGTGAAGCAAACGATCAAACTGGACAACTTTCACTATGGGACTAACATCGAAATCGCAAAAAAAATCTTAACATTTGTGTCTAGTCTTTAGCCACAGGTCCGGCACTTCAAACAACGTTTTAGATTTAACATGATGACGTTCGCACATGCGCACTTTGCGAAAATTGTGCATGACATATGTGTAGGGTTGACTTAACACGCATCGTATGAACTACATTATACATTTCGTTACTTTTTATAGTTCATTCTCTTATTAAAATAGTTTTTAAGCTGAAGAATCGCAGAAAATGTGTATTTAGCGTTATTTTTCAACGTTTATTTTTATTATGAGGAGAAAAATAAAATATATTTTATGTAATCAAATCCAACGGGTGCGCGCGCCTGACTGCATTCCCTTGCTCGGTTTCCCTCAAGTTACCACAGAGAGTGTGAGGGGAGGTGGGGTATCTGAAGTCAGAGGGGGCGGGGAGTGGCCGTTCTGTATGTAGAACTATATACTATTTACCTATTCTGTGCTTTAGCTTTGTTGTGTAAGTTTTGTATGGAACAACCGAATTATTTTTCGCGATTACGATATTGGTCCCATAGAGAAAGTTGTTCAGTTTGATAATCTGGTTCACCTCATTTCTTATGGACCACCTTAGCTCGAACACCGTGTAATGCTACACTCACGTTTTGCTAATTAATCAATATTCACTTATTTCAAAAGTTTAAAACACGCTTTACTAAATAAGGGATTTTACGAAAGCCTAAAACACGCTTTACTAAATAAGGGATTTTACGAAAGCCATTAAAAAAATTGTTCCAAATGGTTCGATAGATGGCGTTTTGACGAAATATGCAGATAATAAAATACAAATAATAGTAAAAATTTGTGTTTTAAGTAAGCAGAATAATATGAACATATACTTCGTCAACGGATGCGTCTGACTTAGAGACATGTATTTTTCCCCTGACTTTTTAGCCTTAATTTTCGTCATCGCATGAAACGCCATCGTGGTATGTTGGAACACAAGCTGTCAGAAAACCCCTCATTAGATGGGCTCTAAATATGTAAATGTTAACTTTCAGAGTCGGAAGAGGTCCTTGTAGCCGGTTGCGTTCGCGCTCGCATTTGTTCCTTGAGTTAGGTTCGTTGCATGCGAGTGCCTGATTTGACCCCATATAATGAAGATTATCATGTACTTTCATTAACAAGATTTGAAGCCAGTCAATGCATGTTCTTTCAATAGTAACTTCAAACTTTTCGCGACTACACTCAAGAGTCATTTTGGTTCAGTGTGGTTTACTTTAACCAAATCTTTCCTTAATTGAACTCTTAGATTCTAAGAGATCAAATAAGGAATAAGAAGTCAATTCATTTTTTACAAAATCTGAACTTAATTACCTATGTTAGTTCATTTTCATGTAGTTTTTCTTGCGTCTGCAGTCTATACAGGGTATAACAAAACACCCTAGTAATAATTAAGGGGGTGCTTCAGACCATCAATCTGAACAACTTTCACTATGGAGCCAGTATCGAGGAAAAATAAAAAAAAATCTGCCATCCCATACATTTGAGTCCAGACTGTACTGTAGTTTTGTATGAAAGAGCGGATTTTTTTTCTCGATTTCGATGTTGGATTGTTGGATTTGAGATTGTTGTAAAAGTTGTTCAGTTTGATGGTCTGCAGCACCCCCTTAAGTATTACTAGGGTGTTTTGTTACATCCTGTACATACAGGGTCCTTCTTAATAATTATGCTGACACTTTTTTAAGGGGATGATCAGACCTTCAAAATGAACAACTTTATCTATTGGACCAACATCGAAAACGCGAAAAATCTGCTGTCCCATACATTTGGCTCGAGTAGGTTTGCAGTTTTGTATGGAAGAGCTGTTTTTTTCGCGATTTCGATGTTGGTGCCATGGTGAAAGTTGTTCAGTTTGAAGGTCTGATCCTCCCCTTTAAAAAGTGTCAGCATATTAAGAAGGACCCTATATAAGCTCACCAATATTGATAAACATCCTAATCGAACGACCGGAACAATCAGTGGAAAAATGCGCGTCAGATTTGTTTTGTTTTCTTTTACTTTAACTGCTAACCTGGCCCGGATGCGCTTACGCAGTTCGATTAATATTCCGAGTTGCTTTTAAATTATTCACTCAGCAGAATTGATTGAATTCGTAAAGTCGGACATTTACTTCCTTTAATTAGCATTAACCGTGAATTGTTCTCTAATATTAGTCATAGTTGTGCAATTCGGTATGTCAAGTTTTTATTCGTATTTTTGTAGATAACAGACATCCATTTATGTTTCGATCTTTGATCCTAATTTCTAAATGCAAATGGTCGCGAGAAAATATCTCAATGGAGAAAACCTTTGCACAGATAAAAATAAAACCAGTCAAGAGCGAGTCGGGCTACTCGCGCACCGAGGGTTCCGTGCCACACCACCACAGAACACAACATTATTAACTTAGAAAAAAATACGTTTTTGTCCGGGACCTTTAGCGCAAGACCGACTCACACTTGGCCGGTTTTTAGTAGTTGTTGTTATTATATTGAGTTTGCTCTACAATCACACTAAGTTTGACGCTTGTATGTATTACCGTTTTTACGATAGAGCGTGAAGAATAAACGTTGATAAAAACTAGTTTCTAGTTGAGAACCCCCTTAATTTTTAACTTTTTGAAATTTTTATTATTTGTTAACATGGACAGACGGACGGACGGACGGACAACGTAGGTTTAGTAATAGGGACCCGTTTTCACCCTTTGGGTACGGAACCCTAAATTAAAGAACACTGGTCTTCCATTTCTAAATCAATGCTGGAAACAAAAACGGCAAAGATCAAATGACAAATTCTGACATTGTAAATAAATAGATAAATGTTTTCTCAATGGCCAGTTATTTTAAGTATAGCGTGGAGTTTACAGGTTGACGAGTGACGTCAAACGTTTTAATGAAAAACTGAATTATCATAATCCTTTCAGTCTCCAAACAGTTAACTCCAAACACAATAGGGGATCGGACAGTCCGGGACGATTAGTCAAATTAGCAACTTTTAATCTAACGTCAAACCGCGCGCGATGTATGAAAGATTGTACTAAATACCCACAAGTGACGTCATCAACATTTCATTACTTTTTATAGTTCATCATGTTATTAAAAATAGTATTCTAGCTTTAAAAAGCTAAAAATGTGAGTATAGCGTTATTTTCAAAGGTTTTTTTTACTAAGAAGATAAAACTAAAATATATTTTATGCAGTCCGCTCCCCTATTGTCTCCAAACGGTTTTCGATTCAGCCCTCCAAAAAAACTTTACATACCGAATTTTGAAATTGAATCATGCATGGTTTTCAAACTGATTGACCAACTCCTGGCCGTCTAAAGACGTGGTTATGTAAATTGTTTCAGAGTTGGGTGACGGAGGGTCGCGCACGCTGTCGACGGCTGAGCTCTCTGACGCGGACTCCTCGCGGCGTAAGCGTCGGTGGCACTCGTCCTGCGGCCGCCTGCCCTCCTGCCGCCTCACGTGATCCCACAACGACAGCGACACCCCCCCGTCCTGCGGTAACATCTAACTGCGACCAGCAATTAATTCTCTGACCGCAAACATCGTCACAACCTAAAATTCGTTGTTGAAACATCGACGAGCTGACAATTCGGTATTCGCTAATGTGCTATGTGTCAAACTCATATAAAAACTTCGACGATCTGAACGATGCAAGAAGGATGTAAAACATAAAGGTATTATACTACGTAAGAGAGGCATTGACAGCTGAGAGAGCGAGATGTACCTAGCGACATCACTGTATAATAGAAAGAGATACGTGACGCGAGGCAATAGAACCGTTTTTGGGTATGTAGAGTCCTGGTAAAAATTCGGTTTCTGTGAATAATCGGGAACCTAATGTGAAATCGTTGATAATAATTTTGTGAAATATACTAAGACTATTTCATTAAATTATCCACGATTTCACGTTAGATTGAGAATTATACACAGAAATCGAATTTTTACCCTGCCGAGGTTTCCTAAAAACGTCCAAAAACGGTTTCATTTGACAACTCATGTCACTTACTCTATTCCGTAAGGTATAATATCTTTATGATAAAATTGGTGAGCTTGTCGATGTTTTCGACAGCGATGTGACGCTTAGAGAATTGCACTCCTGATACTGTGGACACATACTGTTTATTATTAGGATCTTTTCACATCATGAGCGTTGACTGTAAGGGTTGAAACTCATCTGGCAGCACGGATTTTTCACGCTCCATCCTTTTCTGTCGCTCAGGAACGTTATTTGCTAGAGCGAGAACGATAGCGGGAGAATGCGGCAGCACCGGCTGTGCTGCAATGGAAGAGGAAGGAGAAAATTTTTTATTTCGTGCTCCCAGATGAGGCTCAACCTTTGACTATTCATTATAAGGACTGGCCTTGCGGTAGCATTTCCCCTCTGCCACGGTATAAGAACAATTGATCATGTGGATTTACATTCAATTTTATACCTTATCATTAAACGAGACAGCCTATAATTGCGAAACAATAACTACGAACTTATGATGTTTGGGGTTCACACGAGACTACTTTTCATGATTTTGAACATTCAAAATTAGAATCTAAAGTTATGAGGAATAAAATCCTCATTCATGTTACCCCCCCGCAAAAAGTGGTAGAAATGTTTGTTAGAAGAATGACACGCGTAACTAGTCCCTATATAAGTAGTCAAAGGGCTCAACCCTTAACCACCTGGTGACCCAGGTGACATTTGATTTAGTTTGTTTTGGTAAAAAGCCTGTGCAGTATTGTTTGTTTCATTGGAAATCAAAATCATAGTCGTAGATTCAATTCCTTACGCTGAGAGCACAGTACTGAACCTCGATAATAAATATTCTTTGCATACAACAGCACCGGTTAGTTCCGCGGAACTAATGGGAATAAACGCAAAAGCGGACTCTTGGTCGCTTTATTTTTTGCAGTGATAATTAGGCGTGCTTTACACAAATTCGAGTCGGAAAATTCGGCTCGATTTTTCTCTTTAACATGAAATTAGATTTATTGTTACAGCACAACAGTTTAACTACATAATGACATTTTTTAGAAGATAGATTGTCTTAAAGCTGGACCAGAAATATCAAAAAACCTGGTTTGGGGGCGCTACAATCGATTATAACCTTTAATGTCAGTGTTCCAGGTACAAAAATTAGTTCCTATGTTTTTTCGCAACATGGGTAGGATTTCAATTTTTCTGGTCGGGTTTTAAACCGAGTCATATGTATGGGCTCACGGCTCGAATATGTATGTACAGCTTGGCAAAAGAGAGTTTGAAATAATTGAGGGCGCTTTTAGCTTCTCACTAAGATAATTTCTCCAATAATATTGTTTTAGAAAAAAAAAAATTACGAATTTTATGTACAACATATGCGCTTTGTAAAATTAACAAGCCAATTGACAGAAAACTAGTGTAACGATTGGTGAAAACCATTAGGTCCACATTGTCACCACGTCAAACCACATGAGTGATCCCTACTGAGGACAAGCTCTCTAACAACGTAGAAAATTCATACCTAAACCCATAGGGTTGACACCTGTTGCAAGTAAAAAAATTGGCCAAATGTGGTATGAGTAATGTTATTCAACGATGTGAAGCAAAGACAACAGACCGAGGGCTGGTTAACCACAAATATAGCTCGAAAAAGCGCGAGTTTTCCCTATATATTGACTACTTGACGAAAACCTAAGCCGAAGCCCTCCCCCCTGTGACCAAGCATTGTATTTTGAAGACTATTCGGGGGGGATATTTAATCATGTGGTCTGACTTTCTTTTGCCAGGTTGTAAGCACGCCTTACTGATAGATAGTTTTACAGGTATTGAGAAAAAGTCCTGAATACTTGGTTATTTCTCTAATGAATGGAATTATTTTTACAATCTAATAAAATACGAGATATTTCCGAGGTTTTATGACAAATAACTGAGCGATCTGGATTTTTCTTGAGGTCTCTTTGTATATTATGCGTGAAGATAACTCTCTGCAACATTACATGTTTTATTACGAATCTACAAAGGTTTGCACTAAGTCTTGCTTGAATTTTTAGTATTTGTACCATGAACGAAGGAAGCATGATTTGTACAGAGGTGGTGTTTCCGTGAGTCTAATTCACGTAAAATATCATTGATCCACGTATCAAGTCTTGAGTTTTGCTGTTTTCATTTGCCAAAAACTGTTATTACTATTATTTGAAACAGTAGAACAGTTAGGGTTTTTTCAACTACACAATGTTAAATTTATTGGTGACATGGATGATCATTTAGTAATGCTCACGCTGTACAGTCGCGTATGTTTGATTCAGCGCTTTTGATAATTAAGAGGATATAGCCGTTACCTGTTAGCGCGCTCGATACAAACGAAGTTTAATTATATTTAAATATTAGCCGAGATCGGCTAATTAGATAATTAAGTGTATTTTTTGAACTCTATCTAGAAACTAAAATCAATGTTTCAAAGTTACAGTGGCTCAAACATTTCCATAAAAATCTTAAATTAGGCCAAGCATTGAACTTAGGTGGTGATCAGACCATGAAACTGAACAAATTTCTCTATGGGACCAACGTCCAAATAGCGAGAAAAAAATTCCTGTCCCTTACATTTTGATAAGAGTATGGTTTCCAGTTTTATATGAAACAGCTAATTTTTATTCACGATTTGGATGTTGATCCCATAGAGAATGTTGTTGAGTTTGATGGTCTGACCATGCCCTTACAAAACCGTCAGCATATTAAGAAGGACCGTATATATTTCAACTAAAATCTGACAAAACATATAGGTACGACCAAGGTACGACACGGATATTTAGTTTATAGATGGTGTTTAAAAAGTGCCATAGACTTTAATTGGTTAATGTTTAAAATGGATCAAACTTCGTTTGTATGTAGCGCGCTCGGGCGCCCTCGCAGGTATTTCCTCAACATGTATCTGAACTCACGTCAGTATAAAATTCTTTATTTATAATTGTTACATTCGTTTTTGAACTTAGAAAGTTTCTTTGCAATAGTTTTATTTTCTGCAATCTATAATTATCTCTTACACGTCGCAGTTCAAGTGGTGTAATGTAAAATTATAATAAATGTTAT
This sequence comes from Agonopterix subpropinquella, assembly GCA_922987775.1. Classification (NCBI taxonomy): domain Eukaryota; kingdom Metazoa; phylum Arthropoda; class Insecta; order Lepidoptera; family Depressariidae; genus Agonopterix; species Agonopterix subpropinquella. The sequence goes on from OV277698.1 coordinate 18,171,733, forward strand.
GGTTTGTAATAGAAAGAAATTCTATGTAGTAAGTATATTAAAATACATCAACATAACAATTTAATTAGTAATTATGGATGTAACCAAGTCGCAATGCATAATTAGTACTTACTAAAGTAGAATCAAATTGGTATAGTGGCAATAAAGAAATAGAAACAATATTTTTGTAAAATTGGCATCACATTTCTCAATATGATAATGTAAACATTGAACAAAAATGTGTCAGTCATTCACTTTTTAGTAGTAGTTCATTATATGGTAGAACCGTTTTGATACGCCAGCATAAGCCAGCATACGGTTTCTTGGCCGTTGGTAGAGTTGCCTATCGATACTATATCGATTTTCTATCGATACTGTATCGATTTTCTATCCATAACACAACTCGATCGGCCTATCGATAGTATCGGTTCTGATCGTGAAAATACTATTGACAGTATGCAGTACCGTGATAATAATGCCGTACCGTTACCATACCGTTTAATATGTTATCGTTTATACTACCGAGGTTATGAAAAACAATAGTATAAATATAACCGATACCATTGATAGTCAAATACTATCAATACAGGGTGTTAGAGTAAACAGTTGCATTACTTTAAGGGGTGATTCTAACCATGATAAAGATAAATTTTTCCTATGGAAAATTCTAAAAAAAAAAACACTTTTCATACTAAATGCACTCAGCTGATCGTATGTTACTCTTTGTATGAAAAATCGTTTTTTTAAGGAATATCCTATATGTTTCTTAGGGAACGTTGATCAGTATCGGTATCAGGGGTACAATAACTCCTTGAAAGTAATGCAACTGTTTACCCTAACACCCTGTGGTATAGATAGTTTTTAAAACTTCAGTAGTATCGATAATTTGATATTATGATTCATGAGCAGCAATGCTACCGATAGTATTGATGGTATTGCACTCCGTCAGTAGTATTGTGACGATCCAAGCAATCGCTACTGTCGATAGTGTGGCTGTTTAAGATGAAAACTATCGATTGTAAAACTCAATAGTTCGGCAACACTAGCCGTAAAGTATCGTGTATGGTTTCATTCATATTTTATAATTATCGATGTTACACAAACTTATGCGTATGCTATCAATTTGTTAAGTAATGAAAAAAAATATGCCGATCACTTTTGCCTGTATTTGTAATTTTCTAGTATTGTTTGGACGCTTCGCATTTGATGTGTTTATTTAGTAGTTAGTTTGATATAAAGTACAAGTTGCTGCGGTTTTTGAATACGCGACTCCTTCGGTCCTTCTTAATATGCTGACACTTTTTTAAGAGGATGATCAGACCATCAAACTGAACAACTTTCTCTATGGGACCAACATCGAAATCGCGAAAAAAAAATCAGCTGTCCCATACATTTGGTTCGATTGCAGTTTTGTATGGACGAGCAGTAATTTTTTTTGCGATTTCGATTTTGGTGCCATAGAGAAAGTTGTTCAGTTTGTCAGTCTGATCATCCCCTTAAAAAAGTGTCAGCATATTAAGAAGGACCCTATATTTAGACATAGGTAACTGATTGTCTATACAGGGTCCTTCCTAATATGCTGACGATTTTTTAAGAGAATGATCAGACCTTCGAACTAAACGTTATTCTCTATGGGACCAACATAGAAATAGCGAAATAGAATCTGCTGTCACATACATTTGCGTCGAGTTAGGTTTCTAGTTTTGTATGGAATAGACATTGATATCTTTCTTTATACATATACAACGTGTTAATGAATTAGCGCAAAACCTCATACACCCCAACAGATTTATAACAAAATAATTAGATTGCAACAATAATTTCATTATTTTTATAGTTAAAATTTAAAGTTATTCGCATTTTAAGTTTTGAGGCAAAAATGATTTATTATCATTTCAGCACTGAAAGAAAGCGCTAACGTACTCATGAATACATTTTTATAATCTTGTTTTGGTAGTAAGTAGGTTGAGTGTGCCCGTGCGGTGGGTTGTCGTCCGGTTCAGAAAATTTTGAATTTTGCAAAAAATTTTCTTAAATATTTTGAAAAAATTACCTATGTTGAAACCATGATAATTCGGCTCTGCCCTCGATTCTAAACAAACTACTTTCTAGTTTTGCGTTAATTCATTAACACGTTGTATACAGGGTGAAATTGATATCATTAGCATTCTTTTAAACTAAGAGTCTACCCATCAAACTGAACAACTTTTGCTATGGGAGCAAACAAATTGGAACAACTAAAAAATCAGCTGTCCCATACTAAACTGCAACGCCTACTCGACTCAAATGTATGCAACAGCAGATTTTTTTTTTGCTCCGATTGGTTTGTTCCCATAGTAAAAGTTGTTCAGTTTGATGGGTAGACTCTTAGTTTAAAAGGATGCCGATGATATCAATTTCACCCTGTATATATACATATATAAAACAAAGTCGGGTTTGTTCGAACACATATAACTCGAGAACGGCTGGACCGATTTTCATGATTTGTTGTATTTATCTGCGTCCCGAATAGCAGAATAACTATTAAAAACATTGGAAAATTGACAAAAAAATAAATAATCCACGCGCACGAAGTCGCGGGCAACAGCTAGTTTTATGTATAATAAATAAGGTCAATGGGAATAGTAGATAGTTCGCGATTTCGAAGTTGATCACATAGAGAAAGCTGTTCATTTTTATGGTCTGATGATCCCCTTAAAAACCGTCAGCATATTAAGAAGTTCCATATGTTTGTGTTATTAATTAAATTAATATACCTCGCGGCACGAAACTCTAGCGCTCGAATGAGTGTATTTAGACGAAAATAGTTCATAGTGTCTTATACATACGGTCAGCGCAATCAAGGTCAGCGCTAGAGATTCGTGCCGCGACTTATACCTAAGTTAATGTATTGTGCAGGTGGTCCATAATTCAGTACGTTGATTGATCTGCTCTGAATTAAATGAAACTTGAGACTATAGCAAATCTCTTTTTGGTATGATTGAGGGTTATTCGCATCGAAACATTAGTAAATAAAATAGATATTCGGGATTTAAGGAGCAAAAATAGACTATGTTATAACGAGAAAAATAGAAAAATTAATAGCATTTTCACGGTTGACAAAAAAAGGCAATTATATACTTAATACAAATCTACTTAGACCTCACTTTTTAAAAGAGTTAAGGTTTTTTTACATTTATTTCTGTAAAGTTATGAATATGTATTGTATTTGTAGTGTAGCACTTAGTGAAATAAAACTAGATATTAATTTAAACAGGGCGATTTTTTTTCGCTCTCCAAAATTACACCCCATGATTCAGTCCATCAAACTGTACAACTTTTACTATGGGAACCAACCAGTGATAGAACTGCAATACCTAATTCACTCAAAAGTAGGAAAATGCTGATATATTATTTTTAGATTTCAAGTTTGCTCCCATAGTAAGTTGTTCAGTTTGAGAGTCTCATCGATAAAAATATTAGTTCTAGGTAATTTCTATCTATGATGGGCTGAAACCCTTGAATATTGGGAAAGTGGTTAAAAAAATCACCTGTAAATTTACTTTTCAATTTGAGTACATAATATAGTTATTGGGTGTTTGAAATTTGTTCTGGAACATAATACTTTACAACATGAGTACCGCAGGTTGGTCTTGTAAAATATAACATATTATTATTTAGGTGTAGAACAGGAGTGCGATTTTTGAATCTCATTCGCTGAGTTCAGCAGTTGATAATGTCAAAATTACTGTGGAGATATGCATCTTTCTACTGCTGATTTGACATTCAAAAATCATACTTCAGGAGTGCGATTTTTGAAAGTGAAATCAGCAGTAATAAGATGCATATCTCCACAGTAATTTTGACATTTTCAACTGGTGAACTCAGCGAAAAAGATTCAAAAATCGCACTCCAGATCGACAAATAGCGTGGGCAATGAAGTGAGCCCCAACAGAAAGTTAAGGGTTGAACCTCATCTGGCATCTCGGAATCGCAATGACGTTCCAGAGCGACAGAAAAGGATAGAGCGTGAAGAAATGCGATTCTGTTCTGCCATTTGACGGTCAACCCTTAGGCACCTTCAGCGGCCCAGTTATTTGGCGGCACTCTAACTTTGTTAACTAATAATTAGTTCTGTTCTAAATTCTTTCGTATTGTTTTGTAGTGCAATAATCAAGAGTCATATCACACAAGCGGTTTTTGAGCGAAGGCGATATAGCAAATGCAACGCCGGAACAGAAACTGGATCTGCGATATCGCCGCTATATTTCTGAATTCAATCAGTGTCGCGGCGGAATCGTGGCGATAACGCTCATTCAACGCCTGGGCTTAAAAATCGATTGAACTCAGAAATATCGCGGCGATAACACGGCGATATCGCGACGATATCGTTCCGTCATCGCCTACGCTCAAAAATAGATTGTGTGATACGGCCCTAAGATATGATTCTACTATAGTTACTCACACTCAGTTGCACAAACGCTCATTAATGTTAATCCTCCATTAAATCTCTTGCTGTCACTTTGTCTTGTTGACGCAGTAAAAGCTAGCAAGAGATTTAATGGAGGATTAACTTTAATGAGCGTTTCTGCAACTGAGGGTTAGATTGTTAGATTAACTCTTTAGTTAAGCCATATGTTAATGAGATTAAAGCGTGAAAGATCTCTTCGCGCCTAAGGCGTATCTTTATTGCAGAAAGTATTTAATAGGTATAATAGATTTCCTTGTTCGTAAATTGGCAATTATTTTTAAAAAGTGAGGTCTTAAATTACTGTTAAATACATAAATATGGTAATGGTATAATCATGCAGTGCCTCGACTGATAAAGCAACGTGAAAACTGAAAAAAAAAACAAAGAGAATATTAATATATTGTAAATAAAAAAGTCAGAATTAGTGTCATTTCTTTTATTTATAAACTCCGTTACTTTAGAGACTAAATAATACCTCATGATTGTGGAACGAAGTCAACGGAAACGGCGAAATATCCGTTGGTCGGAAGTCCTTATCGAAATGAAATCAAAAATCTGTAGACTCAAAAATAAAGTAATAACAATCAACAAATAGCCTTGTTTCTTAAAGTTTTTGTATAACTGAGAATTTGAATGAATGTGAACAATGATTGATTTCAAACCCTTTATCACAGAATAAATACTAGTAGGTACCCGTACCTTTATAAAATACGAGCTTTTACCCGCGACTTCGTCCGCATAAATTATATACCAGATTTTAAGTCAGATGATAAGCTTTCAAACAAAAAAAGTTTCATCAAAATCGGTTCAGTAGTTTTTGCGTGATACTCGAACAAACAAACACCCAAACAAATAAACAACCAAACAAATAGACCGACAAAAAATTCAAAAATTGGTGATTTGGAATCAGGGACACGTAAAAACCATGTCGTAATTTTTTTTTATAAATATCTTCAATGTACAGACACACTTCTGTTACAGTTTTATAATAGTTTAGATAGATTTGTTCTATGGAATCCATATCTCCATACATTTTCAACTGCTGAGTTCAACGTACACTCCTGATCATCCCTTTAAAATATTGTGCATTATATCAGAAGTACTGAAGGAAGGAGGTGCTAACAACTGCACGCTTTAAATAAAAGATAGTAGGTAGTTGGTAGTTTGAGTTGTAGCAAAAGGATCACTTAAGTAAATATGTATGTATGCAGGGTGTTACAAAAGTAAAAATAAAAAGAATTTGAGCGAATTTAGACCCAGCCATTTTTACGAAAACTAAAAGCTCTTCCGCTTGGCGGTCATAATTATTATAAACAGAAATTAAGGCATTTTTTAAAAAACTTCCACACTCCAGAAGTTCGGGTTCAAAAGTAGAAATTACTAGTAAAATAGACAAATCTTCCAAAAAGCAGTATCAAAACGCAACCACGACAGCTATTTTCATCGATTATTATCACTGAGGTATTTTTTGGTCGTTGCGGAATGTATTTGGCTTTGTTCAACTGATAGTTCATGATTTCGTTTTCTTCCATTATCATTATATAATCGTGAATTTGCATTAAAATAAACATAGTGAATCCGTAGGAGATTGAGTGGACCATCTAATAAGAAATATTATGAGTTTCATACACTTGCTACAAAAGGTATCATAAGGAGAAATACCTTTCCCCCAACTTCTACAGGTTACAACCAATTTACTTTTTTGTTAGTTTTGTTTCACTCTACACGTATTACTAAGTTTCATTCATGTACGGGACCTCTAAGTCTGGGTCTCAAATTAAATGGCCGTCCGCCAAACTTCTTTAAAACTCTTAAGGGAGTTGTTTGGAGTTTAGACCATCAAACTAAACAACTTTCACTTTGGGACCAAAATCGAAATCGCGAAAAAAAATCTGCTGTCCCATACATTTAGCGCGAGTAGATTTGTATTTAGTTTAGTATGGAACATCCGTTTTTTTTCGCGATTTCGATATTGGTCCCATAATGAAAGTTGTTCCAGTTGTTGTTTATAAACCACCCCCTTAAATGTTTATCCGTATTTTTGTAAGCACCGTGTATAAAGTCAAGCGTAAACTCATCGTGGATAAAAAACGAAAACACTCATAGAACCCATGAAATTCAAAATCTTAGTTTGTTTGCATAGAACTTGATATTAGGGATCCTTTTACAGTTTAGTAGTGCCCACATCACAGTTTCTTGATTGAAAAATCTTAAATATTGCGAAGAGGGCGCCACTGAACGGTAAATTAAGAGGGCTATTGCAGTCCAGTGGCGCCTTCATCACATTAAAAAAGATTTCTCAATAAAGAAAGCCTAAATTAAAAAAGTAATTAACACGAACACTACAAAAGCCTTCAAGCTATTTTCATAGAATACTTTTATAGGTTTTTTAAAGGTCTAAACATACAAATTGGGAAAAAAGAAAAAAAACGGCCGCTTTTGTTTTTATTCGCAATTGTCTAAAAGTGGAATGTTTATAACCTATAAAAGTATTGTATAACAATGGCTTGAAGGCTTTAGTAGTGTTCGTGTTAATTACTTTTTTAATTTAGGCTTTCTTTATTGAGAAATCTTTTTCAATATGATGAGGGCGCCACTGGACTGCGATAGCCCTCTTAAGTAGTTCAAGAAATCCAGCCGTAATATTTCCCATGCTGTTTTGCATTATGTACTCTATAAGATGGACGTCTAATTATTCAGTATGTTCTAGTTATAACGATCTATGCACGCTGTGGCATGTCGCAAGTGTCACTGGTGGCCCGGTTCGCAACCACAATGCGCGGAAGTGCGTGTGGACTGTGGACCACGGTGCCACGCTGCACCAACTAGCCGCCTTCCGCCATATCAGGTGTTACCTACCCTAATTAGACTGATACCAATCGACCTGCGGCACCTTATTCTCGGTTGGAATATTAGTGTTTTCTGGACAAAACGCGCAGCGGTCAATAATAATTAAAAAGACACGTCTGCAAATTGAAGACTTGCAATGTCGTTGTTTTTGGTGCCAGGTTTCATTAAAAATCAAAGAAGTTTGGCGGACGGCCATGTAATTTGAGACCCAGACTTAGAGGTCCCATACATTAATGAAACTTAGTAATACGTGTAGAGTGAAACAAAACTAACAAAAAAGTTAATTGGTTGTAACCTGTAGAAGTTGGGGGAAAGGTATTTCTCCTTATGATGATACCTTTTGTATCAAGTGTGTGAAACGTATAATCTCTCTTATTAGATAGTCCACTCAATCTTCTACTCATTCATTGTGTTTATTTTAATAAACATTCACGATAACCATACAGTATTATGATAATGAAAGAAAACGAAATCACACTCACTATGAGTTCAACCAAGCCAAATACGTTCCGTGACTACCAAAAAATTAGTCAGTGATAATATTAGATGAAAATAGCTGTCGTGGTTACGTTTTGCTAATGCTTTTTGCCTTTTTGGATGATTTGTCTATTTTACTAGTAATTTCTACCTTTGAATCCGGACTTCTGGAGATGTGGAAGTTTTTTTAAAAAATGCATTAATTTTTTCTGTTTATAATAATTATGACCGCCCTCCTGAATGGCTTTTAGTTTTCGTAAAAAATGCCTGGGTCCAAATCTGCCATTCTTCTTTATGCGCGTGTTTTTAAAATAAATTGTTATCTAGACTACAAAAGTAATATTTCATTTAAATCGTAATGAAAAAAATTCAAGTACTTACCTATCTAAAACTGTGGTATTCCGTAGCTATTAAGGCTAGATGCCTACGTAATATTTCCCATGCACCTACGAGCAATTTAAGTTATCATGAGATTCATGAGTTAAGTAGTTAGTAACTAGTAGAATATATGTATGTGCAAGGTAATTACGGGTGTTAAAGTTGTTTGGAATGGTGTCATCGACGCTTCGTTATTATACTTAAGTGAAGGGTTGAAGGTGGCTCATTACAGTTTTTCTCATTGTCGGCCGGTATAAAGTTCAAGGCGCATGTTAACACGTTATAATTCCGAATGAGATTGCTACGCTACGCATGCATTAGAATTAATATTTTGAGATTAGCCTTTTCCTTATCGTTGATTGCATGTGCGATTTACTTTTAAAATGTACCTACAGTCGCCATCAGATATACAGATATCAGAACACTTATTTGCTAACTATGATATACAGGGTCCTTCTTAATATGCTGACACTTTTTTAAAGGGATGATCAGACCATCAAACTGAACAACTTTCTCTATGGGACCAACATCAAAATCGCGAAAAAAATATCAGCTGTCTCATACATTTGGCTCGAGTAGGTTTGCAGTTTTGTATGGAAGAGCACATTTTTTCCACGATTTCGATGTTGGTCCCATAGAGAAAGTTGTTCAGTTTGACGGTCTGATCATCCACATGAAAAAGTTTCAGCATATTAAGAATGACCCTGAATACTGAAACGGTGAACTCAGACCATCAAACTGAACAACCTTCACTATGGAGCCTACCTCAGGAAAAGCGAAAATAATCAGCAGTCCCATACAAAACAGCTGTGCCTACTCGATTTAAATGTATGGGACTGCAGATTTTTTTTCGCGTTTCCTGAGGTAGGCTCCATAGTGAAAATTGTTCAGTTTGATGGTCTGAGTTCACCATTTCAGTATTTGCTAGGCTGTCACTTACACTCTGTATACTGATGGCGACTGTACCTACAAACAAAAGAATTTGTACCTAAGTATAGGTATTTGTGTGACTTTCCGATTATGATTAGTAAGATTTTGTTTCTCTGTAATGTAATCATGTGTGGCTAGACCTACTATGGTCTTTTATATATCTGGGGTCTATTTTTTGTCATCTTTCAGGTACGCTATTTATTCATTTCAATTTATACTATTACCTACAACCTAGGTAGTTACACGAAAATGTATTTCAAATACATACAGCCGAACAAAGAACCTCCTCCTTTTTGGACGTCGGTTAAAAAAAAACGGCCTCCAAGCTAGCTCCGTTCAGGAGTGTGATTTTTGAAACTCATTCGCTGAGCTCAGCAGTTGAAAAGGTCAAAATTACTATGGAGATATGCATCTTTCTACTGTTGATTTGACTTTCAAAAATCACAATCCAGGAGTGCGCAATTGGCAGTCCAAAAAAGTGTAACGTTATTTTTCATTTGGATTTTCAACGAATTGATTTCGTGGGAGTATCTACCTACCTATATGCTTTTTGATTCAACACTAAGCAAATAACAGCTAGGCATATAATACTGAATACGTTTCGTTGTATAAGTACTTCATTCATAGCTTCTCTCGTCTCGTAGGACGTGAAAGGATGGGCCGAGGATATCGACTAGTCGCTTTAGTCCTTGACGTAGTAAACGGATACATGAAACTTGTACAGAAACGACTGTGCAGGCATGTACACGTACAGTCCCCTTCTTAAGGAACAGGATATTATCTAATGAGAGGATCAGGAGTGCCATTTTTAAAACTCAGCAGTTGAAAATGTCAAAATTACTTTGGAGATATGCATCTTTCTACTAGGTACTTACTGATTTAACTTTCATAGAATGCGATTTTTGAAAGTCAAATTAGCAGTAGAAAGATGCATATCTCCATAGTAATTTTGAAATTTTGTTCTGCTGTGTTCAAAAAGTAGCTGCCTGTGTGTCGTGTCGCTGTGGCAGACCATCTTTTTAAGTAAGTATGTAACTTTCTATAAATTATTCAAAATTAAAAAATAAAATGTTATTTCTTAATGAACCTGTACACGGGGTGTTAACTTAAATGCGTTGCAATTCGATTGGTGCGCTTCAGAGTACCAACCTGAACACCTTTTACTATGGGACCAACATTGAATTCGTGAAAAAAAATCTGCTGTATGTTATTTTAGATTGATGGTCTGAAGCACCATGTTCTAACGAATTTAATTTTACACCCTGTATAAGTTAAGTTAAGTATTTTGGCAAATAAATATATTTCTATTTCGAATCAAACCAGAATCACATAATCTATTATATCAGTTGTAAAATTCGTCAATGGCAGAGCACAAGCGCAAATACCTATAGTTAGGTACCTACCTAATTCGCGTTTAAGCTTCTTCAAACCATAACCCTGCCCTGCCCACCCACGGCCTGCGCACAAAAAGTACTCATTTTGTGCTAGACAAGAACTTCTAACTTTCCAAGCAGGATAGTTTCATGCTGCTGCTTAATGAGGTAGGAACGTAGGTAGGTACCTTCTTTAGTTATCTGAGTAGGAAGGTACCTATACCTCATATATTTCGCTGGTGACTGTACTTACTAACTTGAGTACAATTTGAACATTTGACATTGACTTTAATATCATTTTGCGCTTTTGACCTCTACAATTAAACACGGGAAAATGAGCAACGGTCAAAATCTCAAAACAAACGTAAAACAATTTAAACCAACGCTGCATTCTCACTCAGTCTAATTTGGACCTTGCCCCTAATGCATTTTAATTGCTTTTGTCGTAGTTATCTAATGTAATGTGGTTAAATATAGCTCGTTCGTAAAGTAAGAACGTGAGAAAATATCCGTACTTTATGACTTTTTGACCATAAAATAGAGTGGTTTTTAGTCTACTATACCAACAGGGACACAGGGCTAATTGGCTAGATTTTCACCCCCAAAAACACTGCACATAAAAAAGTAACATAACATAACCTAACTTCGAAGCCTCAAATAAAAAAAATTACTGATACAGTATTTTTTTATATAGGTAGAAATTCAGTTAAAACAGTTTTAACTGAACTTACCTATACCTAGTAAGGCAGTTTATGATAGGTATTGCGTAAAAGTTTAAATTTTCTTCTCGGTTTCCACCCGTCCGTTTTAAAGTATGGTATTACTTATTATTAAGTTATTTATTTAACATTTTCCTAAAGACAAAATAAATCATTAGTTAGGATCACCTGTCTCTTCAAGGTACCAACACACCAAAATTATTGATTTATGGTATTCATTACCTATCATAATAGCAGGAACTTAAATCTCATCCTGATTGAAAACGTCAGAAAATTAATTAATGCCACATGTTGTAACTGCAATTGATTAAAGGGCAACAAGAACTCTTGTCATGGCAAAGTTAAAGATTAACAATGGCACCTATGGGGCCCTATGGCGTTGTGTCATCCTCCAAATGGTATTCATTTCCCAGCCGAAGCAGAGGTCAGGCAAATGTCAGGCCCGGCATGGCATGCGGAACCACGTCAACACCACAAAATTCATTGCTGTGATCACTATCAGTGGTGTTTCCTTAATGAACGTTTATTTGACTTTTAAATAACATTTATATATCTGCTAAACAAATAGGAATATTTTATTTACAAAACTTTTTTTATGCTTATTTTTTTATGTTAACAGGTCCGGTAGACCCAGTACAGTAGTACACAATGGATCCTGCACCCGGTTAGACGTTAAAGGGTATCCACACTCTCGTTCTTTGCCTCTCGTCCGTTCTCGGCGAGAATGTAGTGCCCACTTTACGACGTAAGACGTAACGGCAACGACATGACACACCCAATGACGTAACACCTGCATGTAATGCGGGCACTACATTCTCGCCGAGAACAGCCGAGAACGAGAGTGTGGATGCGCTTCATTGTTCTCGTGGCGTCATAAGCCATAGTAATATTCCTTGAAAGTTGTGGCGAGAATTCTCGACGAGAAGTTCTCGCGAGATTGAAGTTCCAGTCTACTTTTTGAAAGCATCGTCGATCTACGAGTTGTTGTTGTGTGTGGTGTTGTTGTTGTTGTTGTTGTTGTGTGTACAGTGCTGAAGTTGTATTCAAAAAGTTATTCTGTTTTTAGATGTACCTATTAGGTACATACATAAGTATATACTAACATGTTTTTATCTAGTAATCTTTATTTAGTACTTAAGTACTGTAAAAACTTGCGTAAAACTGCAACGGTTGTCGTTAAGTTTAAGTCGGAAGATATTTTAGATTCTTTAAAGTTTCCGGTTTTGCAAAAGTACTGGAATTTTCTTAATTAAGTGTGACTACAGGAAGTTATGAAATATTTGGTCCCAGCTAATTTAAGTAGGTAGAAGCAAATTTTAATTTTAATTTGTAATGTAATATTTCATAAATGACATATTATATGCAGGCAAGTTAATAAGACCATGCCGTGCAAGAATATACCAACCTACCTAATTACGTAGGTACCAGGTATTAGCGTACCGTATTTACAATTACTAACTTTATCAATGAGCATTATCATCATTATCTCAGTCGATGGACGTCCACTGCTGGACACAGGCAATGAGCATACGGTACAATTATTTATTAAGGATGTCAATCAGCCCTTTGGAAGCTCCATCACCAGATATACCAATATCTTGGATTCAGGTTCTTCGAAGAGCACAGGGTTATTGAGAAAGCTTTCGGCCATCTGCTTCGAAAGTTATTCCGTAAAGTTGTCTAGTTTAGTCTTCTATTAGTGCGATAAAAGCATATCAAAGCAATACCTATTGCACAATGCACAGTATACTTAACAGGCACGCCTTTTAAAGTATGACTGAAAAGAAAATACCTACCATTTTGACACCCTCCACTGCGAGATTTTTTCAATAAGCATGTTTCTCAATATGTTCGCAATTCTCTGTGCCAACCGGTACAGCACAATACCTACCTGTCTCGATTCATCTGTAATTGATGGGGTCAAAATAGCAGGCAAATGCTCAATAGGTGACGAGGAGAGAAGGTGAAAGCGAAGCAATTCTATTGTAAACGTGATTGATTCGAACGATTGATGATAACTCGCCGTATCGTACGAATACTATTGTTCTCTTACTGGTTTTGATACCAAAATGCATTGAGTATAATTGATGGATCGAGTGCGATCGCTGTGCGATACGCAACTTTTATTGTTTTCTGTGAGGCTTCACGCTGATGCGGTAGTAGATTAACAGTCTTTTTAATGATTATAAAAAGATACCGCGTAACGGAAAGCGCAGCGTGGGTAGGCCCCTCACACGGTGGACCGACGACCTGGTGAAGGCGGCGGGAAAACGTTGGATGAGGGCAGCGCAGGACCGGTCGTTATGGCGATCCTTGGGGGAGGCCTATGTCCAGCAGTGGACGTCCATCGGCTGAGATGATGATGATGATGATAAAAAAGATACTGTACATTGTGTTAGGGTAAACAGTTACATTACTTTAAGGAGTGATTGTACCCATAATACTGAACAACTTTCGCAAAAAAACCTAGATAGGAAATTCGCAAACAATTTTTTCGACTTTCCATACTAAATGCAATCAGCTGATCGAACGTGTATGAACATACGAAGAAGAAGAACGTGATGAAGAGTCAATTTTTTATTTGCGAATTTCCTATTGGTTTCTCTAATGTTGGGTAGAATCACCCCTTAAAGTAATGCAACTGTTTATATACCCTAACACCCTGTAAACCTAGTTTAATTTATCTTTGAAACAAACGTTTAAGACCTAATACCTACTTTACACTAGGACAAAATGATTTGGACAGAGTTTCGGTACTACTAGTGAAACGTGGATGTTCTGAAGTTTCAGAATATCTCTGACTACCCCCTACCCCGGGGAATATAGTCGCTGAGTTCAGCTGTTGAAAATTTCAAAATTACTATGGAGATATGCATCTTTCTACTGCTGATTTGACTTTCAAAAATCATACTTCAGGAGTGCGATTTTTGATACCTACTATCATTATTAAAATTTTCCTTAGATACTTTAGAAATAATAAAATTCGTATTTTATGTAAAAATTATATTTGCAATTGATTCATTGATTGTAAGTATTGGAAACCATTATTTCTGAGTACTCACAAGAAATTCGATAGACGAGTATATTGTGCAAGTCGATGATGAAAACCTTAGTTCCTACGAGCTACAACTCAACATATCACGTGTGCACGAATCTAATTAGATGAGAGGAGTTTGAAGGATAATATATCTAGGTATAGGAATAAATTATACAGCCATAAATCGAATTACTATAGTATGCCCTAGCTAGATACATTTAACTATAGAGGGTGAAATTGATATCATTGGCCTCGATTCGGAGTGTACTACGACTAAACTAAACTAAATGTATTCCTGTCACTTTCTAAAATAAGATTAAGAAAAGAGACAGAAAACCAACAGCTGACTTTAGTGCTGTCAAAGTGACGTTAAACGCCCAAAAACGACTTAAATAAGATGGCGTACATTATGATGGCATCTTATTTTGCGCATTTAACGTCACTTTGACAGCACTAAAGTCAGCTGTTGGTTTTCTGTCTCTTTTCTTAATCTTATTTTAGAAAGTGACAGGAATACATTTAGTTTAGTTTAGTCGTGGTACACTCCGAATCGAGGCCATTAGCATCCTTTTAAACTAAGAATCTACTCATCAAACTGAACAACTCTATGGGAGCCACAAAATGGGAGCTAACCGATCGGAGCAACAAAAAAATCGTCTGTTCCCTTAGACAATTTTGCTGTTCCATACTAAACTGCAATGCTGCAACAGCTGATTTATTTTTTGCTCCGAGTGTTTTGCTCCCATAGTATAAGTTGTTCAGTTTGATGGGTAGACTCTTAGTTTAAAAGGATGCTAATGATATCTGATGTCATTATCCAGACATTTATTACTTACATAAAGAAAATAAAAAATAAAAACGGTCAAGTGCGAGTCGGGCTACTCGCGCACCGAGGGTTCCATACCATACCACCACTGAACACAACATTATTAACTTAGAAAAAAAACTTTTTTTGTCCGGGACCTTTAGCGCGAGACCGTCTCACACTTGGCCGGGTTTTAGTATTTGTTGTTATTCTGTAGAGTTTGCTCTATAATCACACTTAGTTTGACGCTTGTATGTTTGTACGATAGAGCGTGAAGAAAAAACGATGATAAAAACTAGTTTCTTGTTGAGAACCCCACTTAATTTTTAATTTTTTGACATTTTTATTATTTGTTAACAAATCCGCCGTAATAACGCATAATCTGAGAAAATTTCAACTATCTAGCTATTACGGTTCAAAAGTTACAGCCCTAAATAGGTAGGACAGACGGACGGACGGACGGACGGACAACGTAGGCTTAGTAATAGGGTCCCGTTTTCAGCCTTTGGGTACGGAACCCTAAAAACGATACAAAGCACATTTTGTCGCGTTGATTTAGGTGTTTCAAAAAGGTTACCTATGCCTAAAAGTACCCTACCGGATGAGATCAACTATAATTTTTCATATCGATAGATACAAATTCGTCAATTATTTTCGAATCGGTATTGTTTCGATCAATCTAACCATTCACATTACATTCGTTCGGACATTTATTGCGCAAGAGTAGTTTTTGTATCTCCTCGTGTGTGGGAATCGATAGTTCGTGTTCAGTTTAACTTATTGCTATATCTAAGGTGTTATTATAAGTAACATATTGGTTTATTACAGTTGTTATTTAGTAATTTGAGAGTTTAGATGTTTGTGTAACTTCGGTCGGTTATATTTTAACTTTGACGTATTCTTGGTGTAATTGGTTGTTAAAACGATTTAGCTGTCCATCGTTTGCTGTAACTTTGTACTCTATAATTTTATATACAAATATGTGTGCTTTATTTCTCACGTAATGGAAGAGATAACTTTCATAGAGATATCGATAGAAAACGATTAAAATAATTCTTACAAGTATTTCCCATGCGATTGAGTGACGTAGGTAACTCTATTATTTTTAAAAGAAAATATCCAAGGGTTCACCCTCGGACCTTTACATGAAGAGGAGGATCTTATTTAGTGTTTGCTAGTCAGTATAGTTACAAGACTTATCATCGTTTTCGAAAAAAATATATTTATTGGTATTGGAGTCATCCGGTAGCTCGAAATCGAGTTTTCAAACGATCGCATTCAATTTGAGCATTCAATATAATGATGATATTGTATTGAATACTTAAATTGAATGTATTGAAAGATACGGTATTGATATAAAATTTGAACATGACGCAGTAGAAACACCGGGGATAGGACAGCAGTATGCATAACTTGCTTCTTATCTGTCTATATTCTTTTAGGTTGATTCAAAATATACCTATAGGTACCCCATTTCCTCCCGTGACCATACTAACCGTATTCCCTGTTTCCTCCCTGGATAATGACACTAGAGCAAACATTTTTGTACCATAACAATGCTTTGTAGAGAAGTGTGCCAGATCAAATCAAGACCTTCCTTTATTATAAAGGCCAATGGATCGAGCCCATACAGCCATGTCAAACGTAATAAAATGATTCGAAAATAAAATATTCCATTAGCAGCCACCTTCCGGTGTTACAATAAAGAATTTATAGCATCATTTTGATCATCTTTTCCTTCTTTATTAGTTTAAGGAAACACATTTTCAAATGTTGGCCTTTATATACATAGATATGTTACCTCTGCTATGTCCCTATGTTTTTTGCTTTATTGCATTTATAAGAACTTCGAAAATGACCCGTTTTCAGACATCCAGGAAACAATACCTACCTACAGTAGGAAAAGCGATCAGGAGTGCGATTTTTAAACATCACACGTTCAAACGAGTAGTAGAAAATTTCAAAATTACTATGGAGATTATGCATCTTTCTAGTTATCGTTTGAACGATGATGATATCGTTAGTGATGTTCAAAAATCGCACTCCTAGACTCCAAATTTCCATTTCAGCCCGCTTATCTGCATGCTAGATGTAGCAATGCTTGTGACACACCAAAAGTGATTATAGTCGTGAGTTTATGTATGTAGTATGTGTCAAAATATGGATTAATAATTTGTCCTAAATGTGTTAAAAATAATGATATCCAATTATCCACCATTCTCCGGATATGGGAAGTTGCGTGCTCTGCAAATGTAAGCTATATTGTGCTTCACGTAGTCTCACGATTCAAGCTATTTTGAACTTTATCCCCTCATCATAAGGGTCCGGGTCAGGGTTTTAGACTAAACATAGCTGCAGTATGCAGCCAATGTGCGTGTCATTACGACAATCAACGCAAAAACAAACGATGCACCGCACTGAGGCACCAGCCAAAGAAATGATATCTCTTTTTACTGACAAAGGAAATCAACACGCGATTCTCTTCTTGCTAACTGATTGGGAGCTAGATTTTGAACGGGAAATGTGAGAAAAGCCTTACAGGTGATAATTTTAAGTCCTACTATGAGACAATCAACTTGTGACATCCATCGTGGTAATATTTAGTTGCATAAATAGCCGAACAGCAAAAAAAATCTTCTGTTCCATAGAAAAGGTCAATAGCTCAAAAAAAATCTTCTGTTCCATAGAAAAGGTCAATATAGTAGTCATAATAGCTCAGTCAGCTGCTCGATTGTTTTTTTCGACATTTCCATTTCCATAGTAAAAGTTGTTCAGTTTGATGGTCTGAAGAACCCTTTTATTGTATTGTTATTGAACGCATTTAAGTTTACACCCTGTATACTTAAGGTATTTTAATAGTAGGTAGGTCGGTGATTCTCGTTCTTAAGAGGGCTATCACAGTCCAGTGGCGCCCTCATCACATTAAAAAAGATTTCTCAATAAAGAAAGCCTAAATTAAAAAAGTGCTCAACATCAAAACTACAAAAGCCTTCAAGCCATTGTTATACAATACTTCTATAGGTTCGAATCTAAACATTCCACTTTTAGACAATTTCGAATAAAAATAAAAGCGGCCGTTTTTTTTCTTTTTTCAAAATTTTTATGTTTAGACCTTTAAAAAACCTATAAAAGTATTCTATGAAAATAGCTTGAAGGCTTTTGTAGTTTTGATGTTGAACACTTTTTTAATGTAGGCTTTCTTTATTGAGAAATCTTTTTTAATGTGATGAGGGCGCCACTGGACTGTGATAGCCCTCTTAATATTTTATTGTAAATTGTATAGTATAGACCATCTCCTTGTGTTTGGTCGATGGCACAGTTATAGAGTTTTATTCCATCATGGTTAAAAGTTGAGTAAGTGATGATGATTATCGGAATAATGTAATATAAGCAGGGGTAATTTCACTGTTGTTAAGCAAGTACTTGCTTGGTACCTACTTGCTTAGTTTTATAGTAGTTATTTCTCATACAATTTTCTTTGACACCCTGCAACCTTTTGATGTTGCATATTAGGTATATACTTACGACTATTATAATGCTAAACGACCAGATAATGCAAATGTGAAATGTTTCACACGACACGACATTTTGTTTAGCTTTAGAATCATCAAGTATCAGATTGCGTTGCACCAATAAAAATGACGACCTCAATTCGAAGATACACAAACGAGCTATGATGATTTCGACAGTACAAATTGAACGCATTACATTAATTTTCGTGTCGTACTTATTTGACATTTGAATGAAGATACCCATCTTCCACCTATTGACCCCGAATGCCAAATAAGAAAGGTAGATCAGAGATGTGTTTTATCCTGGGAGAACTGTGAACTATGTGCTATGACAGACTGTTTGTCACTTTTTCCTTATTATCAGCATTAGGCTGCCTGTCCACTGATACGAGCTGGCTGGGCGAGCTGTGTAGCTGTGTAAATATTAACCAATCAGGAGCCCGGCCGATCTCGGCCGACAGGCAGACAGCCTTATCAGGCCTGCAATCCACCAAAGTGGAGATACCTTGATCCCTGGTGGCTTGGATGTATCCACTGAAGCTGAGCAGAGCGGAGATGTGATAAGCCCACATCTCCGCCAGACCCCGCCCGATTTGTTTGCGCCATACAAATATGAGAAATCTCTTCTCCGCTCCGCTTGAACCGCATCCACTGAAACTGAGCAGAGTTAAAGAAATCAAATTGGTTATTCACGACATCACGACACATCTCTGCTTCGCTACGGTTCGCTTTTGTGGATTCCGGGCCAATACAGAGGTTTAACTAAATTGAAATAAAAATACCTACTTGACTACTAACTAACTTTTCTCTTTTATTGGAAACGTGGATGTTCTGAGGTTTCAGAATATCTCTGACTGTGACTACCCTCTCGGGGAATATAGTCGTGAGCATATGCTATGCTTATATCTATTTAGAATATGCCTGTCTCTGAATTCCTCGAGGAATGTAATCATGAACATAATCTATGCTATGCTCTTTTCTTAACAGACAGAATTTCCTGATATACGTGAGTATAAGTGCTAATAAAACATGTAGGTGTTCGTGTTTCATAACTTTACATAACTACACCTTTATTTAGTTCCCATCAAGTCAGAGGTCTTGTAAATGTGTTAAACAACTTTTGTCAGCTGTGACTTGTTACGGAAGCCAATTCCTAATAAGGTTCACAGCGACACCGAGTCGAGTCAAGTCACTCGGTGCTCAGCCAATCAACCATAGTACTTACATCTAGGTACCTACTTGTGTTATACTCGCATAGTGTAAAGAATGACCAGCGTGCCCAGTTTTATCGTCCAGAGTTCTTAGTTCTATGATTGCCTGCATACTTAGGGCCATATCGCACATGCGATTTCCGAGTATAAGCGTTGACGGATCAATATCGCCGCAATTTCGCCGCGATTTAGCTGCGGTGTTGCCGTTATCATATTGTTCCGAATCAAGGGGTCGACAATATCGCGGCGGAATCGCTTGGATATCGCGGCGATGTTTCGGCGATAACACTCAGTCACCGCGATTCAGTTGCGACGTCGCGGCAGTGCAGTTGCGAAGTCGTTGCAGAGCAGTTATGCGAAATCGCTTGTGTGATAGATGTTTTTAGAAGAATCTTTAACCTACACAGAAATACTGAAAAATGTTGTTCAGATTCAAGGTGAATATCGATGAAATGGCATTATCTTTATTGAGATGAGGCTTTTTGCAATCGCAATCACATCTGAAACTATGAATAATGCACAGAGGTTAAACTGCAATAGACCGCGGACCGTATTGATCGGAGAAATTCATTGGTATTCCCTTTGCAGCTATTACACTGTGATGTCTTCACTGTGGGTGGAGGTCAGATGCAGGTCGAGAGCGATGCGCCGGCGCAGGCGGTCGCGGAAGCGCAGAGACATGTCTCGGGAGGGGGTCGCGAACTCGTGATATACCGCGGGTGAAAGCGCGTCTGCCAAGTTATCTAACTCGGCCCTAGGGACCGCTAATTTCACGTACGTTCCTTGTACTTTCGACTGTCGGTTTCTGACCTACACGACCTTTCTCCTTATTAGGGTTATTGCTTCTGATTTGACAAGGTAACGGTCATCATCATCATTTTAGCCAATAGTCGTCCACTAATGGACATAGGTTTCCTCTAAGGATCACCACAGCGACCGGTCCTGCGCTGCTCTCATGCAACGGGTTCCCGTCGCCTTCACCAGGTCGTCGGTCCACCTTGTGTTCGGCAGCCGAAGTTTTTTATTTATGTTACTAAAGTCGGTAGGTATTTATTAATTGTGTGTCTTATTTTTAAACCATTGGTAAACTTTGTTTAAAACAATATGTTAGTCTAAACCTGTATTAATCTTTTTCATCAAACAATACGTCGCATTGTTGTAAATTCAATGCGTCTTGATGACATTGGATTATGTAGGTATCTAATGAGTGATCATGTTTGTACAAATGTAACCTATGTCGTATGGTTCCCACAATAGACCACGGTTCTTTCCGTGGGGGTATCGTACGAGGAGAACTTGCTAAAGGAGGTTTCTTTTACAGTGTAGGTATTCGGTAGATCCTGTCCACCCTGACACCTCAACCCACAAAACAGAAAACTACATTCCAATTCTGCGAGCCTAAAGTAAGTATAGTTGATATTATAGCACAATTTCTGCCCGCCCCGAAATAAAATACGGTCGTGAGTTTATAATGTAGGTATGTATTTTAAGGTGGATTTAGACCAAATGGACATAGAGCTGGAACGGGAATCAAAGCTTTCGTAATCTTTTAGTGTAATCGACAATATAGAGCTACCAGGGCCTCTACCCGCACATTCGAACTTCGGAATTGCGCGAACGTTTTCGTTCAAATGTCAACTCTATTACAATGAAGTGCAGACCGAAACAGTGGCGATATATCGAACATCGAAAGTCCGAATACAGGGCCAGAGCATTCATTCGTAAAACATACATAAATTCACGACCGTAATCCCTTTCGGGGTGGTCAGAAACATTGCTGTAACTTCCAACTTTCCGTTTAAGAATGTATTTAGCAATTTATTCATAAAAAAATATTAAAAAAATGTAAAGAACCTTTGAAGAGCGCTACCGTATGCGAAAGTAACTGTTCGACCATTACATCTTATACGGCATTTACATCAAACGACCGAGCATTTTTGGAACATTCTACGTGATTATATTCTCTTTGCATTCTACTAACATTTTGGCGCATACTTGCGAACTCACATAACAACGAAAGAATACTCGTTATTTGTTTACACCGAAAGAGCGTCGCCAGAATTAGCATTCGCTTATTTGGTCCCAATCTTAAAATGCAAAGTGAAAGATTCAATATCCTTGTAGAAACGTTTTCTCACTGGGGTGTTTGAGAAAAACCTTTTCGATTAGACCTCTTTAGTAATCGACCTAACCCATTCACCTTTCGGACTATCTCTTCATCAGTCGACCGACAAGTTATCAGGGTCATCTGCAACTCGTTATGCATCGAGGGCATCTCTAGTTCAGTAATTAAAGCTAAGCGATCAATTAATTATCTTAACATAATTCACGTCAGCGTTTGCGCAAGGGATGTTGACTCGGGTCATCTTCTTTGGCACATGAATGATATATGTTGCTTAAGATTTGAATAGTGTGACATCTTTATTGAATTGTGGACCTTATTTGGGTAACCTTAGCTGCTTATTTATCTGCTAAATGGAGCTATTGCTCACTGATCTTTTGCTATGGTGAATAGGGTGAATAGGCAATTTGTGAAAGTGTCCTTAACGTCTGACATATCTCGATTAGTCTAGTTACGGTAGTAGTTATAGTACACTGTGAGTCTAGTTAGTTTACTGAACTTATAATGTGAAACTGATACCTTTTTTTTGCTTACCTCTTTACGTTTCCGCTCCTAGCGACCGGATATATGTGGTATAGGCCTCCTCCATTTAATTGCAAGATCCTCTATCTTTTGCTGTAATTAATCCAGTTTTCTCCTGCTACTAATTTTATTTCTTCCCACCGTTCTAGTAGTCTAACTTACCACCTCACCTCCACGTTGTACCTCTTGCTCGTTTTCCTGGCGGTTTTCACACCTATATACCTGCATAACTAAGAACCTGTAATTATTACAAATTGGCACCTCAATGTTATAGAATTTTAAGTAAAATATTTACAAAAATCCGTGCAATATTTGTTAGTCGGGTAGTCTAGTCGTTAGGTGCACGCCTGGGGGGGCAAACATTATGAAATCAAATTATTTAAAGCGTGTTGTAAGAGCTGTTACCCGCGACCTTCGGCAGCCGTGAGAAGCATCGGTGGCCTGCGTGCGACCAACATTGTCTCCAGTTAAATAATCGACAACATGCACACATTGCTAAATCTTAACAACAATCCGTGTTTTTGGCTAGTCGCGTGCGTCTAAGCTGTAAATTTTCGGTTTGAAAGGAGAGTCTGTATGCAAAAAATAAATACCTAATGCTAATGTATTTTTTACTGGATACTTTAGGTACTTGAAAAGACTTTGTTTTTATGTTCTATTGTGTGAAGAGAAATGTGTACAAATGAGTGAGCGCAGATATGACGAGACGATTTATAGAGATAAATATAAGAAAGATAGATAGATAAACAATTAATTTGCATAAGTAACACACACATAATATTACAGTTCACAACAAGATTACTAAACAAGAATACAACGAAACAGAGAATAAATAAAAAAAAAAATAAAAAAAAAACGTCAATAGAACAACGTATTATTCTAATGCTACAGCAGCAAATAGGTGCATAATTAATGCGATTTCATAGCGGTGACGACCCCCAATAAAGGAAGGAATGAACGTTTTTATTTCTTTTTTAATTTTAGTTCCTAAAAAACTCGACAGATGACATGGTTATTGCTCCATAGAGACGTAGGCGAGATCCTGTCAAAATCATGTCAAGACTGTGCCTGACTTTTTTTTAAAGGCCAAGGAATCGAGCCCACACAAACATGTCAGACGTAAACAGTTTCATATTTTCGATTAAAATGATTCGTAAATAATGAAATATTCAATCAAAAGATGCGTTGGCATATATTTGATCATCTTCTACCTCTTTATTATTTTAAAGGAACACTTTTTGATATTTTGACCTTTATTCGCACAGACCGTAACGCCATCTATCGATCCACTAGAAAACCAAAAGAAAAACGCTCATTACTAAAACAAAATTTTAACAAAAAATTAAAACCGCCTTCAAAAAAACTAAAAAGTGAAAAAATAATATTGCAGCCTATGACTTTTTCGTTCGCATCATAAGAACATTAATTTGTTTTATTGAAGTCGCTGTCAAGCCGGTACGATTCGCGACATGGCTTGCATTTTTTGGCTTGGCTTGACACCGACTTCTATAAAACAAATTAATGTTCTTATGATGCGAACGAAAAAGTCATAGGCTGCAATATTATTTTTTCACTTTTTAGTTTTTTTGAAGGCGGTTTTAATTTTTTGTTAAAATTTTGTTTATTTCACAATTTTCAGTGGTGAATTCATTAGTTCGATTTAATAGGAGTGCTTTAAATTAAAAAACGCACTAGTCGGCAGTACAATTTTCGAAGGTTCCCCTCGATTTCTCTGGGATGCCATCATCAGATCCTGGTTTCCGTATCATGGTACCACCCTCGGGACATCTCCTTTCCAACAAAAAAAGAATCATCAAAATCGGTTCATAAACGACGAAGTTATCCGCGAACACACATAAAAAAAAAAAAAAAAATATATACGGTCGAACTGAGAAACCTCCTCCTTTTTTGAAGTCGGTTAAAAATAATAGGACAACCCAACCCGACATGATAATGATACGATCTAAGCTCGTCCGAGGACAAAATATGAACCAGAGATTTTCGTGATCTCATTGCGGATGCAAAAATATGACGCTCTATTAAAATAAAACGAGAGTCAATTAGTTGTACCATTAAAAGTAGGTATCGTGGTAAAGTCAACATTTCCGGAATGCCAACAAAGTTGCATTAATAATGCTAAAATACTTACCAGCTATTTAGATCATGAGATTTGTCCATATAATTTTCACAACACGTAACACTTACCATGCAATTCTTAACGCAATTACGCCTTAAAACGTCAGAATTATCATCACCGCCCATCATAAAACCGTAGAATTGTGAGAAAGCTCTAAGAATAGATGCCCGGAACGAAAGTGAGATGGTTGTCTATTGTCGGCTCTCGGCCTCCGGACTGCATCAACTTTTACAATGCTATTGCAATTACCTATTTAGCATTTCACCTTTTTCGCTGTATAATAAGTTAGGAGACTGAAATACTATTATTTCTATTTGATTGAGATAATATTCATCATCATCATCAGCCTATCATCGTCCACTGCTGAACATAGGCCTCTCCCAAGGCACACCACAAAACTCTATTCTCGGCCTTCCTCTTCCAGTCGCTCCCCGTGCTACCTTTTTTAAAAAGGGACCACCGATGGGGAGTCCGATTTCTAGAGTAGAGACCTCGAACAGGAGTGCGATTTTTGAATCTTACACGTTGAACTCAGCAGATGAAAATGTATGGAGATACGCAACTTTCTACTGCTGATTTGACTTTCAAAAATCGCACTCCTGGAGCATGATTTTTTAATGTCAAATCAGCAGTAGAAAGATGCACGTCTCCATAGTAATATTGACATTTTAAACTGCTGAGTTCAAAGAATGTATTTCGAAAATCGCACTCCTGGCAGGCGGAGTGTCTGAACGACACGGCGACGACCTAAAAGAGAGTAATATTATTGTGGCTTAGAGTCTTGAGAAAACCTGCATACGCTGAAGAAAATATTCTGATGCGTATGTGTAGACTATTTATACCAACCGCATTGGGCGCACGTGGTGAATTAACGCCTGAGGGTAGGCTTTTGCTCTGCAGTGGGACGTATATTAGGCTGAAGATGATTAATTCAAAATTTTACTAGGATTTAACGATAATGAGAGAAAAATAATTATTTAAACAGACCTCGAATCTCAGATTTAACCTTCTATTGACATGTTTGGTAGCATCTGAATATTCATAACAATTTAATTTGAATAATATGATTTCAATTGGTCTAGTAATAGTAATTAATTGAGTATAAAAATGAAATCTTTATTACTTTAATAGCGTTCCTCATTCTATAAATCAGAAATATGTTGAACACTTTAAAACGTTTTACAAATGAGGATGCAAAAACGAGATATAATTTTGATAGTCCGTAATAAAGGCTGCTTCCTGCTATAATATTATCTAGATTGGAATCAGAGTTCCGTGATGAAGTCATGGGGAACATAAGGATGTTTCTTTCAATTACATCCTTAGATTTTTAACCAAAGTAATGTATAGGTATGTAAGTACAAAGTAGGTACCTACTCGCAAGAGGATGTTTTGCTGTGATGTAATTTCCTTTTAATGCAATGAGTAAGGATAACCACTAATGAGATGATGAAGTCGTGAGCGAAAACGATGCAAACAGTTTCTCGATTAAAGGTATAGAGTTATCGTTTTCTATGCAAAGCATGAAATGAAAGCAAAAGCTGAAAGCTCTTGTATAGAACTGATATTTATGATAAGAATTGATAACAGGAGTGCGATTTTTGAAACTCGAATGGGTTTCAAAGAATTTTGAACTCGGCAGTTGAAAATGTCAATATTATTCTTTCTACTGCTGATTTGACATTAAAAAATCATACTCGATGAGTTAGATTCTTGAAAGTCAAATCAACAGTAGAAAGATGCGTATCTCCATAGTAATATTGACATTTACAACTGCTGAGTTCAACGTATGAGATTCAAAAATCGCACTCCAAATCGACATACACATTTTTTAATTAGATTAAAGAATATTATACAATAAGTACTTTAATTTCCAGAATATGGTACAAACATAGGTCTTCAAAATCCAGCATGTTCTGCCATTTAAGGCGTGAAAATATTAATATAAAAAGGACATCTGGCACATAATACCCAAAAATGTATAACCGTCCTTCTATTTTTATTATGGACTATGGAACACTAGAAACTAACTGCAGGCATTAGTTTATTTTATAATGATTTATTAGTTTTAATCATTTTTATATAAAAAATCATTGTGCTTGCAACATCTCCTACCTCCTCCTACTAAACAACATTGACAGCCATGTTGGGGTTGCTGCTTTTTTATAATTTATTAATAATAAATGATTAAATAACTCGTTAAATAAAAATAAATGATACTATCTGAGTCGTTTTTATAAAACCTCATAATTTATTACACATTTGACTTCAGTCAAAACTTCTATACATTTTAAGGTATTTTTTCAAGGGAGAGCGGCGGTTGTCCTTTACATTCATTCGTGATCATGAGAATAATTTATATGATTGTCATAAAACTTCGAAAACCGATGCTATTGTAAAAAAAGCTGTTTTTCACAACGCTATGTCAGTCAGCTATAATAATGTAATTCAGTTGACGATTCTAGACCTAGATCTAAGTCTAGAATCTAGACTATTCTGTGAACATTAACAACTTCTTAAAATATGTATTCAATGACAGAATGAAAACACCGCTCGGTTAGGATCTACTAAAATTAAATACACAGCATACGAAGGAGTTTTGACTTTAGCTCCTTTGTAAAATAGTAACACACTAAAAGCCTTCGAAACATCTAGCCTTAGGCACGAACGAACTTAACTAATGAGTGAACTAGTGATTGAGTCTGAGGTCTGAGAGCTGTGAGCGATCGCCGGCGCTTCCCACGCTCGCTTTATCGCTCGCCGCCTATCTGGCTCATCGCAGGAATCGTGCCTGGCGTGGCACAGGCACCCTGGCGTTAACCGACACTTCAGCTTCTTGAGAACACGTCATTTCGTAACATTTTGAGTTAGATTTAAACGAATTTGGACTTTTTATATAAGGGTCGTCTCGTCTGTGTGAACGACATTGTAGAATTAGACGTCTATTGATTCAATTGTAGAATTAGACGTCTATTGATTCAATTCGTTCTGCCTATATTTAGTTTTTATAATGTTTCGTAAAAGAGATATGGAAGGCGAAAGATGAGCGTTATGTAGCAGCTACAATATCTACCGATGAATTTGTTGAAAGACAGGCGTCAGTTAAATTTTTCATTTCCTATAAGAATTGCTACAACATTACACATTTTTAATAACGCAAAGTGCATGGGATTACGTACGTTCTTATCTCATGTGGCATTTAACATATTGTAGGTGACACGTTGCACAAACAAATGAGTTTTGTACACCCACTACCTACTTCACTGGTAAGACAATGGTATCTGGGAACATTTTTGAAAGACAACAGTTTTCTGTATCTAAATTATTATTTTGAAACCATGCGTGTTTATGGCTGATTTAATCTCGGTATAGTTTTGTATTCAGTTTTACTGTGTGTAAGTGCTTTATTATGTCTAGTTGGTGGTAACAAAGGGTACCACTTAATTAGTATAATGGGTAATAAATTAATAATGTCAGATTCTCTTATTTTATTTGCCAGTTTTACATATGTGTTGCCTGTATAATATAGGGACATATAGCTAGGTATATACAGCGTTCTTCTTAATCTACTGACGGTATCTTACACGGGTTGTTAAGACCATCAAACTGAACAATTTTCTCTATCTATGGGAACATCGAAATCGCTGCTGGCTGATGCAAAACTGCAAACCGACTCGACCCATATGTAAGCTAAAATTTTTTTTCCTATTTTGATATTGGTACCATCCATAAAAAGCCGTATGGAGTTTTGATAGACAGTTTTTGTGAGATTTAGATTTTTTTAATTGTGTTAATTCGATTTTTACTGCAGGTACAAAATTAGGTATACCTATACGGTCTCTAGTACCTACCGCAGATTTTTTTCTTGAAACATAAATCTACCTAGGTAAGTAAAGCATATCATATGAACACGACTATAAATTTCATAGGTTAGAGATATTATGAAAACTCAGAACATCTACGTTTCACAAAAAGTACAGTCAGTTTCAGAGAAACCGGACCTCTATCTTAATTTTTTATAAGCGTAAGGTTAAATTTCTCTGATACTGACCGTACCTACCTACGTACCGTTAACCTAAGTAAAATCGTGTTAAAATAATAAAAAAAGTGCATTGTTTTTATATCAATCAAGAATACTTGTTGTTTTTAACTACCTACATCATTGTTATGAATAGGAATAGCAATTGTAATCGTGAACTTTCGTCATGTTCGGCGATTCAAACAAACGGACAGGTCGATAAGTTTCGTCACTAATGAAGAATAACAATAGATCATCACGGATTCCCCAACAGGTTGCTTCAGTTTGTTCGCTCCTCGTTCCATCGCATCCGTCCGGTGAAGTGTTGCCAGTACTAGGAAAACTTCCCATTTTGCGGAAAAGATTTAATTCAAGACAGATTCTTGGTTGATGTTTCTGTACTTACGACAAAAAATATATAATTCTCCATCATTAGATCGCACTTAAAAAAATTCTTATAATTTCACTGATTGAGGTCTAATTTTTAATATAATCAGTATTAAGAGGGCTATCACAGTCCAGTGGCGCCCTCATCACATTAAAAAAGATTTCTCAATAAAGAAAGCCTAAATTAAAAAAGTGCTCAACAGGAACACTACAAAAGCCTTCAAGCTATTTTCATAGAATACTTTTATAGGTTTTTTAAAGGTCTAAACTTACAAATTTTGAAAAAAGAAAAAAAACGGCCGCTTTTGTATTTATTCGAAATAGTCTAAAAGTAGAATGTTTAGAACCTATAAAAGTATTGTATAACAATGGCTTGAAGGCTTTAGTAGTGTTCGTGTTGAGCACTTTTTTAATTTAGGCTTTCTTTACTGAGAAATCTTTTTTAATGGTATGAGGGCGCCACTGGACTGTGATAGCCCTCTTAAACGCTAGCACCCATTTAATTAGAAAACTTTGGTCGTTTTTCTCGTAAAGTTACTTTTCAACACTTTCACTGCGGAGTTTAAAAATGGCTTGTTTTGCAATGGGAAATTACTCGCTAAGAGAATAAAAATGTTATGTTAGCAACGACGATATGAAACGAGTAAAAAAATATTTCGAGAAAAAGTGAATTCTTAGTAATTGTATTCTTTGCTTTTTTATATATTTTTTTTTATATTATGTGTATTCTATATCGTTGTCTAGTCATCAGAATCCAGGCTAGATTCTGGTACCTACTTTAAATGTGACTAGATAATTTGTGTGACATTGTCCAAGATATTTATTTATTTATTCTCAATATTAGGTCCAATCCATTTTAAAGGAATCGAAGTCAAAGTAAAGGAATTAAAAATATCGGTAAAATTAAAAATGAATGTTGGCACCACAGCTCTGGCGGTCCCCGGCCCCTGGTCATACACCATGAAGAACATTTGGTTCAAGGCTTCGGCGCCGGCGCATCGCACATTGTACCGGTAACATACTGATATAGTTATGGGAGAAACAAACAAACCATACGATTGTTTTTATTTTTTTGTAATATCTGGTGCAATGCGCAATTTGTTTGTACTGATATTTTGAAAATAGTACATACCCTGCTACCTATGTAAAATCATCAATACTGTTAGAAAACTATAAATAGTAAGCCATTTCAAATAAAAAGTATTAGGCATAGGATTAGCATGCCAAAAACGAATAAATCGATGTCGACGCGGTTTTCAGTGTTGAAGAGACTATGCTCAATTAAGAACTGTGATAAACGATGTCCACTGTATAACTAAACTACGGGTGACACTCGGGCCCTGTACCCACACTTTCGATGTTCGCTATATCGCCACTGTTTCGGTCCGCGCTTCATTGTAATAGAGTTGAATTTGGAATGAAAATGTTCACGCAATTGCGATGTTCGAATGTGCGGGTAGACCCTCAGTTGTTTTCGATATAATTATCGTGATTCACGATCGTGAACGTTTTTTGTTTCGTTGAAATGTCAATTTTATTCCAATGAAGTTCCGATAAAAACAAAAACGATCAACATTATACAGGGTGTAACAAAACACCCTAGTAATACTTAAGGAGATGATCAGACCATCAAACTGAACATCTTTCAATATGCAGCCAAAATCGAGAAAAAAATAAAAATCTGCTGTCCCATACAAAAATGCAGTACCAACTCGACTAAAATGTATGGTACCAGATTTTTTTTATTTTTTCTCGATGTTGGCTCCATAGTGAAAGTTTGATAGTCTGAAGCATCCCCTTAAGTATTACTAGGGTGTGTTTTTGACCCTATACAGGTCCTTCTTATCCATCCGTTTCTTAGTCCCTTTTTATGCTGACACTTTTTTAAGGGGATGATCAGACCGTCAAACTGAACAACTTTCTCTATGGCACCAACATCGAAATCGCGAAAAGAAATCAACTTTTCCATACAAAACTGCAAACCTACTCGTGCCAAATGTAGAATGGGACAGAAGATTTTTTATTCGCGATTTTAATGTTGGTCCCATAGAGAAAGTTGTTCAGTTTGATGGTCTGATCATCTCCTTAAAAAAGTGTCAGCATATTAAGAAGGACCCTGTATAGAACATAAAAAATCCGAATAACGGTCCAGTAAATAATTAAAACTAAATATCATAAGAACTATATTGTTATAGTTTCCTAAAACTAAAAAGTACGCTACACAGTTAATAAAATAAGGAGGTGCATAATACAAGGTGCTAAAAAGTCGAACAAGTTTTTATTAACGCATCGGTAAATGCTAATTAGTGTTGTCTATTGAATCTACTACTGAGTATCGGAAATAGAAAGAAGGAAATCAGTAGATAACAGCTATCACGGTAGTTCAGTCGGTTAATAGTTTTTTCCGTTAACAAACAAAGTAAATCCTGGGGTTATGTTATGTAACTATCTGCTTCAATCGGTATCAAATCGATATGGTGTTTTTGTTCTTAGCGATTAAGATATCTACAGGGTGAAATTGATATCATTAGCATCCTTTTAAACTAAGAGTCTATCCATCAAACCGAACAACTTTCACTATGGGAGCAAACCGATCGGAGCAACAAAAATATCAGCTGTTCCATACTAAACTTCAATGCCTACGCGACGCAAATGTATGCAACAGCTGATTTTTAGTTTGCTCCGATCAGTTTGCTCCCATATTAAAAGTTGTTCAGTTTGATGGGTAGACTCTTAGTTTAAAAGGATGCTAATGATATCAATTTCACCCGTACATCAGCTAGAAAAACTCATTGTCACATGGTAAGAACATTGTTATCGAATCAATTTCACCCTGTATGTCTTAACCCGGTGAGCTCCGGAAAAAGTAGGCTAAGGCTAAACTATGGCTTATTTCAACAAAACTAAGGTTTTTTTTTAACTTAAGCCTTTTTACCCGACTGCGCCAGAAGGAGGGTTACGTTTTTTAGAGAAATTCTTAAAAATTTCATCATACGTTACGAATCGGAAACTTACACTAAGTCCTACTAAAACCGTTTATAAATATCGATAAAAGAATGCTTTGATGTGCGGCTAGTTAGCAACTTAAATAGAGTCATATGAATTGATAATTATTATAATCTACCTAACTACCAATTCATATTATAAAGTCAAGCTCTACCTACAGGTTCTAGGTAGAGTTCTATCGGGTCTGAAACCTTAATCGACTCTCTTCCGAGATCTTCTATTAGAAAGTCATAAATCAGAAATTTTTACAGTAAGTAACTATATTTGTTAATTGTTATATACTAGATACACCTCCTTATTCCTGAAAGTTCAAAGGAAAAAGTGGCAAAATACGGTCGGCATAAGTAAACATCGCGTTGTGCTGTGGACTTGATCACAGATAAAAACTATAGGTGTACGTTAAACAAAATGCAGTATAAAATGCACATTGACTTATCTGACCCCTTGAATACCAATCGTAATACTCCCGTCCCATGTTACCAGTCGTACATTTTGTCATGATGTCCCCTGAAATAAGGCCTTTCTATTCTTATTGCCTAGATTTTAGAATCATATTAGAGGACTTCTTTACGGAATGAACAGTCGATTACATCAGTGAGGCTAGCAGTGAAGATGAGCAGTAATTGTTTTTTGTCTATAACTATATTCGTTTACTTGTAAGTTAGTACAAAGTTTCATTTGGTATTTGAAAGTATGAAAGTTCGTGACTTATGGTCTGCAATATTATAAGCATTATACGGGTGCCATTGTTAGTGTTCGTTCCGAAGAAAACATTATTGATCTAGTGTTACCTATTTGTTTGGAAATTAGCAAGAATTTCTTAAAGGTTCAAGATTTCTTTTCCTGAAGTATTTTTTCATTTCGAGTTAACCTTTACATTTTTTTTGCTAATGCTTACGTATAAGAAAGAGTATTAGACAGTAATTAAATTAGTGATCTGATCACGGAAAGGTTTTGGCAAAACGTTTCTATCGGCTCAATCTATTATCATGAAAATGGAGCCGAAGATGCAAACAGAAAATGCTCTTAAACTTTCCACTGGTTTAATTGCATCTGCTGAACAGTTCGGAGTCCAAGCAGAATCCCATAAATTTTCTGCAGAATACAATGTCGAGTCCAATGTAATAATAATATGACAGTCTGCGGTTTGGGTATAAGGTAGTATTACGTCTTAGGTCATAAAAGTTTGTATCCCATAACTCGTACATAACATAATTTACATTTCTTTGTGAAATATATTTATTGAAGAGAAAGACAGTAATGGTTAAAAGTAAGAGTAAGTACAGGTTGTAACAAAACACCCTAGTAATATTTAAGAGGGTGCTTCAGACCATCAAACTAAACAACTTTCACTATGGAGCCAACTTCGAAATCGCGAAAAAAAAAATCAGCTGTCCCATACATTTTAGTAGAGTCGAGTCGGTACAGCAGTTTTGTAAGGGACAGCTGGTTTTTTTCTTCGCGATTTCGAAGTTGGCTCCATAGTGAAAGTTGATCAGTTTGATGATCTGAAGCACCCCCTTAAGTATTACTAGGGTGTTTTGTTACACCCTGTATAAAAGACATGAATGTATAAAAATCTAAACTATTCAGAGAATCCGCCGCGGTTCGTTTCTGGCCTAAACGAGCCTATGACGCTTGCGGCAACCCCCGTTGGATGGCTAAGGCAATATGTTCGACCAGAACATTACATATCAAATGAAATAGACAAAGGGTCAACGAAGAAGTAACATTCTTTATGTAAATTGTGATCAGTTGAAATTCGTACAACGCTTTTTCAACTTTTCTCACAAAAAAGAAAAAGTAACAAAGGAGGATAAATTTTAATGGAAAGAAATCCCAATTAACTAATATTACCTAAACGATCAATTGATCAATAACGTGAGTCATCCAATAAATACTAAGTGGTATTATTGACTTGAGTCGATTGTATGGGCGGATCAAGCATTGGCAAAATTTAATTTGCATACAATGAATTTAAACTATGATAGAGGTAGAAAAAAAAATTCGCAAGATTTGATTAAGTAATTTGAATTCGCTGAGACAAACGCTCTTTAGAGACTAGGAAAAGGTTTATCTTTTAACTTCAAACTTTGCTAACTTTACAAGTAAAAATAAATTTATGTTAAACCATCTGGTGTTGTGTTAAATATCTAAAAGTCTAAACCTCAGAGGAAGGATCTCTTGAAGCATCTCTTTATTCTAAAACATAGAGTCCGCATCAATTTACGATTGAAGTTAGTCTCTTTCGTCTTATGACGTACCTTTAATAGTAGAAGGAGACCAAACTATAGATATTTGTTTATGCGTCTGTCCACTTTTTTTTGTGCTAGTGTGTGTGAAAAGTGGCCGTAAACATTAGGGCAGTTGTCACTTGGTCATCTTTTGTCCATACTACTTATACTTATGACACCACACACACAAACACAAACGTCAAAAAAGTGGACATTCTTGTAATGGCCAGGTCTACCCAATATCAAACTGTACAAAAACATGTATAGTCATTCCTTGCAGTCGCACACGGATTGCCATAAGAGTGACAGAGCTAGATTAGACGTAAATCTGTTACGTCTGTTAAACAAATGTCACCACTTTTTAAGCAAATTCAAGCAAAATTCGTTCTTAACGTAAGGAAATAGCTGAGTCTTCCAGCTGGAGGTCTGGTGACAAAATGGTTCAAGACGGTATCTATTTACTATTGACATTTCACTTATTCTAATGGGCGGTTGTCATAAGTGTGAATAGATGTCAAGTAGCGTTTCTATGTCTTGTTTTATATTATTTATCTACCCCATAGATATAGTAACTAGATGAAGCCATACCGTGGCCGCACATGAAACAGCAATAGTGTGACTTTTGCATACAAAAAAACGGTTTGTTTGGCAAGATGTCATCAACATTCCATAGGTTTGACAGGGGTTTGACATCTTGCCAAACAAAAAAACCGGCCACGGTGACTGAAAAAAAAAATAATATTTCTGTCTTTTTTGTTTACATAAGTTTGAATAACTGGCTATCTCGCTCTCTCATTTCTTGACTACATCTTTCAGCGTAAGCGAAAAGTTTTTAATCTAAGATCTACCCCTATATTTTATCTTTGGGTATGGCTCACTCTATGCCTTTAGGTATAATCTCTTTGGTTTAAACACGAGATGGTTAGTGGATGAGCATTGTATGACAATTCAAGCAATAATTCATGTATTGCACTGAAATGCAATGCAATGTTATTTTAAATGTGCTAAAATCAAAGACATATATATTACTAGCGTAAGGACATGGCCTATGAGCTTGACTATTGTCCCCAGTTCGTTGGCTCTAAAATGCAAGGAAAAATGTCAATTTAGAGCACTCGAAAATATATGACACGATATAGTTCGTATACGAGTTATGACAGATGGCGCAAATTTTTGTTTCTATGAAGAAGGTTTTTGTAAAATATTCTGACGGGCCTATCCTTACGCTTAGTAATATATAAATCTATGGCTAAAATAAAGTCACATTCATTAGATTTCCTTTCAATGCTCTGTAATTTGTATGAACTATAGAATCGTACGTAACCAAGTCACACTGTCTCATTTGTGCACTTAGTTAGCACAAAGGGCATTGTTAACAATTAATGAATGGATAGATAATCAAATTAAACACTTTTTGTTACTCGCTAGATCACTGATTGTTCTCTGTTGTTCACTATTTGATTACACCACCATGTAATTATACATATAAGAGTATTATATTATATTCTATTATACTATACAAAAGTTCAGATCACGAATAAGGTCTATGACTGTGGTTCCCAAACCTTTGGATAGTTTGGAAAATTAACGAACTTTTATTGAAAAATATGCATTGAACGGTATATACATATAATTGTGATGACATTACTAACTATAACAGCTTATTATTATTTTATTTTTTCTTTAAATATGAACCATAACATTTAGATTAAAAAAAGGTTTAAAAGATGAGCGAAGATATAGTTTTTTTAAATAAAAATTCCTAAATAACATACATATGAGACTATTTTAGTGTTCCGTACCAAAATAGGCAAAACGGAACACTTATTTTATTTAACAATTATATTTTAATGAAAGGTTAATACCTGCCTATACTTAAGGGCATGTATCCCTACTGCAAGCGTCTCTTTCTAACAAATAAAATTTTTGCAATTAGCCATCCCGCTTCAATTGAAAGCAAAATCTATAAAAAACACATTTTTCATCAAAATCTTTTCTCTTGGGTTTTTGGGGAAATATCCAGCGGGTAGAATCACTGCTTTAATTAATTACCTTTCAAATGATAATATTCAGTAGAAATGGTGTAGGGTGATTCTTGTAAATCTGAAATCGAACTTACTTTACTCCTCTTACCTATCGAGAAAATTTAATAGAATCGTGTTTTCAACGGTTAGATTCACTGCAGAAAGAACGTATCTACACTGTTATGTGAACTATATATGTTCGCGACATCGAGCTGCCGGATTCGCGCGTCGGCGCGGGCCGCTACGGTTTTTCCTCGCGAGTTCAGACACCCAACGTGATCAGTGCAAATTCCAATTAGATTATTGTTTTTTTAGTGTTTATTTGTAGATTATTGCTTGTGGAATGCACTGGTCATGTTGGGGGTAACGTATTTGTACAGTTCGTTATAGTTTTGTATAGTTTTTCACGTGTTTAGAGTCGTAGTTTTAAGTTTTCTTTATTATAGTTTTCTGATATTGTTTTATAAGTTATAGGTATAGTTATAGGTTTTCCTAATAAAGTTCATCGTTTTTGATAGTTAGAATAGGTTAGAATAAGTTTTTGCATTGTTTAGAGTTGTTTTTTAGGCGTTTTACTTCTGATATTTTCATACCCTTATTTCTCAAGATAGGTGATGGGTGGATCCTATCTAACAGCTTAGGTACACAATAGTAGATGATCCTTACCTATTTCACACACAACATATAGACTAGAATAGTTAGATAGAAAAATATAGCAGTTTTAAAGTTCAGTTTACACCTTGCACTTTGACCCCGTATTTTACATAATAGATATATAGATAGAAACATAGAAATAGGTAGGCTAGGTGAGGATAACCCAGGTGCACTTAGTCAGAACCCTAGGTCATAGATAGAGTGCCTAGAATAGTCTAGAAATAGAATAGTTTGCAATAGCGCGGCAAAAATTGTGATATTTTTCCGCTTTATTCTGACTAGGAAACCTGGGTATCATACCTAGTATAGATTGTTATATGTCAAAATACGGGTAATTGTAAGCTCTTTCTGTAGAACATCGTAGCTTTGAACTACCCCTTATAGTTTTTAAGATATAGCCAAAAATGTCAGAACTTTGTAATGAAAATGTACAACCAATTTGAACAATAAAAGCGGCTCTCCTTACGGTATTGCGCTAGGTAGGACATAGGCGCGCAAAACAGCGCAGAATCAATCAGTCGCAACAAGTCCTCCAGCGCAACATCGGAAGAAAAGCTAGCGAAGAAAACTGAAGAACCTCTTTCATTGAAGAACCCTGCTCCCTGCTCCATCAAGATCAGCTGCCTCAGCCTGCTCTCTGCGGTCTACGATCTGCGTCCCACTCTCACAGTACCGCCGTAATCAGGGCGTCATCCGGCGATAGTTAATAGTTAGTTAAATGTGCTAGACCAGGCGTTTTCATATCGAAGGTGGTCGCCCACATTTTTTGGTCCTTCGAGCCGGATCACGTCCTGAGCGTACTGTGAGACCTGGGTGAAGACTGCAAGAGCTGCTGTATAGAAGATGCCGGTGACAAGAAGCATGAAGTCAGCGCCGCGTCAAGCCGGACCCCCGTCCCGTGAGGAGGAGTCCACGGCACGTCCTGCTGCATCCGCGTCGGGCACCCCGTCCGGCTCCGAGCCGACGGCGTCGTCCGCGACGACCACGGAGTCGCGTACGGCAACCACAGCCCCGGATACATCAGCCACGTCGACTGACGCCACCAGGGCGTTGAAGAGCCCCGTTCCAGAGAAGCCTGAACGGACACCGGCACGATCCAGAGCATCGAGTAGAAGACGAGAGCTGGCGGAGGCCCGGCTGGAGCTCGCCAGGGCTCGAGTCGAGTTGGCCGAGGCCAAAGTCAGCGTCCTAGAAGAGGAAACTTCAGACGAAGAGGACTCAATAGATGAAACGGTCCGTGAAGAAAGAACGTCGGAATGGGTCGACAGAAGCACTCTCGCCCTCACGATGGAGCCTCACAACGTGCCTGAACATAGTTCGGAACCACCACCCGCCGTGCCGCCGCCACCACCGCCGCGTGACGACGAGCCCGGGTGCCGCGTGGACGCCGAAGCACGAGGCCCCATTCATAGTCATCCGACGAAGACCTCGGAGGAGAGGCCCTACTGCCTGGGCCTCCCCGGGGGCAACCGCCAACTTGTCGTGTTGCAGGAGCCGCCGCCACGACAGGAGAAACTGATTATAGAAGATAGAAGAGCGGCCCTGGCGCAGGGGCCCTGGAACCATACCACCGGGGAGCCACGCCAGCCTGTAGCGCCGCACCATTCGCCTACGCTACAGGAAATACGGAAGACTATAGAAAATAGAAGATGGGAAACGGCGCAGAGGCCCCCCGGTGGGGACGTCGCCGGAGACCCACACCTTGACGCGCCGCGCCAGCCGCCTACGCGTCAAGATAGCAAGCCGAACGAGTTGGCGATCCAAGAGCTCGCCAGTGCCATCACTCTCGCCGCGCGGTCGGCGGCGCAGCCCGCAATAGCATCGAGGGTTCCTGGTCTACCCTTCTTCAGCGGCCAGTCGGCGGAGTGGCTACCATTCAAAATAGCGGTGGAAGAGGCAACAATACAGCTGACGGAGCAAGAAACCATAGCGAGACTGCGGAAGAGCCTGCGCGGGCCGGCGCGGGACGCCGCCCACTGCCTATTTGTGGGCCACACGTCGACGAGAGAGATAATGCAGCTTCTTGAGGCCAGGTTCGGACGACCCGACGCGCTCGTCATGGCTGAAATGAAGAAGCTGAGGGAGCTGCCGCGCCTCACAGAAAATCCGAAGGATGTCTGCGTCTTCGCGTCGCGTGTGGCGAACATCACCGCGACGATAAAGGCGCTGGGGCGGTCGCACTATCTGTACAACCCAGAGATAGTGCGGGCCGTCATAGAAAAGTTCCCGCCTACGCTACGGTTCCGGTACTACGACTTCGCTCCGGAGCAGCCTACCTTCCAGCCTGACTTGGTAACGTTGACCAAATTTTTAGATCTCGCCGCCGAACGGTGCGGTAACTTTGCTCCCCTCGAACATGTGCCGTTCGACCGGCGGGAGCAAACACATCGAGGACCAGCGCGCACCTACCACGCCGGCGCCGACGGACAACGAGCGAAGCCAGAGCCCTGTCCGGTCTGCAAGAAAGGCGAACATAAGGTAAACAATTGTGAAGTGTTCAAGAAAGAAAGTGTGTCGGCGCGCTGGGACATTGCCAAGGAGAAGCGCCTGTGTTTTAAGTGTCTACGTGTTCGCCGCAATCAACACATGTGCAAGGCACGCAGGTGTGAGACGAGCGGGTGTCAACATAGCCACCACCCGCTACTACATAGCACGCCGCAATCGAAGCCGCCGCCCTTCGATCCGCCGCCCGAGCAAGAGGAAATAGTGTCGTCTGCAAGGAACAAGACGAAAACGGCGCTGTTGAAAATAGTTCCTGTCATCGTTAGCGGCCCTAGGTCACAAGTTGAGACCTACGCACTGTTGGACGACGGCTCTACGTGCACCATAGTAGAAAGAGACATCGCTAACAAGGTGGGTGCAACAGGGACAGCATCACCGTTTACGATAGAGGGCGTGGCGGGTGCGCGGATCGACGCAAGCGAGTCGACGCGCGTGCGCGTGAAAATTGGCGGCAAATATAGTATAGAAGAATTCGACGTAAATGCGCGAACGATGGACAAGCTTCATTTATCGCCACAGCGGGTCCCACCGGAGCTCATCTCCGGCCTCGATCACCTCAAAGACATAGCCAAGGAGGTAACATATGAAGGCAAGCCGACGGTGCTCATCGGACAGGACAACTGGCAGCTGTTGTTAACCCACGCCGTGCGACGCGGAGCGGACGATCAACCCGTCGCCTCCCTGACCGACCTGGGTTGGGTCCTCCACGGCGTGAGACATCGACCACGTGAGAAGATAGTTCACCGCATCAGCTACTTGTCAGCACCTCGGCTCGACTCCATAGATGAGATAGAAGAAGTTTCGACCGACCCACTGTGCGACGAGCCGAGACGAAGCTGCGACGATAGTGAGAAGCATGCGCTAACGAATCTGAACGAGACTACGCGTCAACCGGCGGGAGATGTCGAGATCGAGCACCTGGAGCGACGTGACGACTTCACGCCGCCTGCTAGTGACCCCCGCCGCCTCGAACATATAGAAGACGTCGCGGTCGACACGACACGAACGTCGGGCTGCTACGAGTCGACGCATCGCCGCCGGTTCATCGGGCCGCCTCTCCTACACCTGACGGAGAGCGAGTGGCCACTGCAAAGTGAAGATAGCGAACCAGATGACGTCGACCATAGTAACGAACGCCTGCATGTGCCGAGGCCAACGTCGCGCCTCACCGAAGCCCTACCCGACGTCACACGGTTCTCCGACTTCAGTCGACTGCTACGAGCGACCGCACCGCCACGATGTACTGCGGCCAACGGACGAACTACGAAACATAGTATAGACAGCGATTCGACGCGTAAGAAGATAGAAAATCGCCCGCGTCTAGTAGTGCGTAGCCGCTACACCTACGGCTACTGTAGTGAAGAAGACACTCTTCGTGCTTCACGTCAAGTGGCTTTCATAGTTTGTCGAGGAAAGCTGCTCTGGTCGGACCAGGGCACCCACCTGCGCGGCGCGGACATAGAGCTTCGCCGCGCGATCGACGGGGCGACGCAAGAAGAGGCGTCGCTGCGCGCCATCCGGTGGCGCTTCATCCCGCCGAGCGCCCCATTCATGGGGGGCGCATGGGAGCGTATGGTGCGGAGCATCAAAACCGCACTGTACACCACACTCAACGAGCGCGCGCCGAAGGAAGAGGTGCTCGCTACCCTGCTCGTCGAGGCGGAACACACCGTGAACAGCCGCCCCCTCACACACCTGTCGACGGCCCCGGACGACGAGGAAGCCCTCACGCCCAACCACTTCCTCCTGGGCGGGCCATCACGCGTCCCACAACCCGGGACGTTCACCGACGGCGACATCAGCGGGCGCAGGGATTGGCGAGTCAGTCAGCGGCTAGCCGACCACTTCTGGGCGCGCTGGGTGCGCGAGTACCTCCCCGAGCTGCAACACCGGCGGGAGCCCCGCGCCACGGGTGGCGCGATCCAGCTGGGCGATCTGGTCCTCATCGCAGACGGGACCCTGCCTCGCAACATCTGGCCGCGAGGCGTCGTGATCGCCACCTTCCCCGGTCCCGACGGCGAGGTACGAGCAGTCGACGTGCGCACCAACAAGGGAGTCCTGCGGCGGCCCACGAAGAAGCTGGTGATCCTGCCCACTGCCAACGAGTCGCCCTGATGATCTACGGGTCTACCTGCCTGCCGCTCACTCGAGAAGTTCCAGCTACGAGAGCTGCGGCGGGAGATAATGTTCGCGACATCGAGCTGCCGGATTCGCGCGTCGGCGCGGGCCGCTACGGTTTTTCCTCGCGAGTTCAGACACCCAACGTGATCAGTGCAAATTCCAATTAGATTATTGTTTTTTTAGTGTTTATTTGTAGATTATTGCTTGTGGAATGCACTGGTCATGTTGGGGGTAACGTATTTGTACAGTTCGTTATAGTTTTGTATAGTTTTTCACGTGTTTAGAGTCGTAGTTTTAAGTTTTCTTTATTATAGTTTTCTGATATTGTTTTATAAGTTATAGGTATAGTTATAGGTTTTCCTAATAAAGTTCATCGTTTTTGATAGTTAGAATAGGTTAGAATAAGTTTTTGCATTGTTTAGAGTTGTTTTTTAGGCGTTTTACTTCTGATATTTTCATACCCTTATTTCTCAAGATAGGTGATGGGTGGATCCTATCTAACAGCTTAGGTACACAATAGTAGATGATCCTTACCTATTTCACACACAACATATAGACTAGAATAGTTAGATAGAAAAATATAGCAGTTTTAAAGTTCAGTTTACACCTTGCACTTTGACCCCGTATTTTACATAATAGATATATAGATAGAAACATAGAAATAGGTAGGCTAGGTGAGGATAACCCAGGTGCACTTAGTCAGAACCCTAGGTCATAGATAGAGTGCCTAGAATAGTCTAGAAATAGAATAGTTTGCAATAGCGCGGCAAAAATTGTGATATTTTTCCGCTTTATTCTGACTAGGAAACCTGGGTATCATACCTAGTATAGATTGTTATATGTCAAAATACGGGTAATTGTAAGCTCTTTCTGTAGAACATCGTAGCTTTGAACTACCCCTTATAGTTTTTAAGATATAGCCAAAAATGTCAGAACTTTGTAATGAAAATGTACAACCAATTTGAACAATAAAAGCGGCTCTCCTTACGGTATTGCGCTAGGTAGGACATAGGCGCGCAAAACAGCGCAGAATCAATCAGTCGCAACAAGTCCTCCAGCGCAACATCGGAAGAAAAGCTAGCGAAGAAAACTGAAGAACCTCTTTCATTGAAGAACCCTGCTCCCTGCTCCATCAAGATCAGCTGCCTCAGCCTGCTCTCTGCGGTCTACGATCTGCGTCCCACTCTCACAGTACCGCCGTAATCAGGGCGTCATCCGGCGATAGTTAATAGTTAGTTAAATGTGCTAGACCAGGCGTTTTCATATCGAAGGTGGTCGCCCACATTTTTTGGTCCTTCGAGCCGGATCACGTCCTGAGCGTACTGTGAGACCTGGGTGAAGACTGCAAGAGCTGCTGTATAGAAGATGCCGGTGACAAGAAGCATGAAGTCAGCGCCGCGTCAAGCCGGACCCCCGTCCCGTGAGGAGGAGTCCACGGCACGTCCTGCTGCATCCGCGTCGGGCACCCCGTCCGGCTCCGAGCCGACGGCGTCGTCCGCGACGACCACGGAGTCGCGTACGGCAACCACAGCCCCGGATACATCAGCCACGTCGACTGACGCCACCAGGGCGTTGAAGAGCCCCGTTCCAGAGAAGCCTGAACGGACACCGGCACGATCCAGAGCATCGAGTAGAAGACGAGAGCTGGCGGAGGCCCGGCTGGAGCTCGCCAGGGCTCGAGTCGAGTTGGCCGAGGCCAAAGTCAGCGTCCTAGAAGAGGAAACTTCAGACGAAGAGGACTCAATAGATGAAACGGTCCGTGAAGAAAGAACGTCGGAATGGGTCGACAGAAGCACTCTCGCCCTCACGATGGAGCCTCACAACGTGCCTGAACATAGTTCGGAACCACCACCCGCCGTGCCGCCGCCACCACCGCCGCGTGACGACGAGCCCGGGTGCCGCGTGGACGCCGAAGCACGAGGCCCCATTCATAGTCATCCGACGAAGACCTCGGAGGAGAGGCCCTACTGCCTGGGCCTCCCCGGGGGCAACCGCCAACTTGTCGTGTTGCAGGAGCCGCCGCCACGACAGGAGAAACTGATTATAGAAGATAGAAGAGCGGCCCTGGCGCAGGGGCCCTGGAACCATACCACCGGGGAGCCACGCCAGCCTGTAGCGCCGCACCATTCGCCTACGCTACAGGAAATACGGAAGACTATAGAAAATAGAAGATGGGAAACGGCGCAGAGGCCCCCCGGTGGGGACGTCGCCGGAGACCCACACCTTGACGCGCCGCGCCAGCCGCCTACGCGTCAAGATAGCAAGCCGAACGAGTTGGCGATCCAAGAGCTCGCCAGTGCCATCACT
This sequence comes from Agonopterix subpropinquella, assembly GCA_922987775.1. Lineage (NCBI taxonomy): Eukaryota > Metazoa > Arthropoda > Insecta > Lepidoptera > Depressariidae > Agonopterix > Agonopterix subpropinquella. The sequence continues at coordinate 18,215,488 of OV277698.1, forward strand.
CTCGCCGCGCGGTCGGCGGCGCAGCCCGCAATAGCATCGAGGGTTCCTGGTCTACCCTTCTTCAGCGGCCAGTCGGCGGAGTGGCTACCATTCAAAATAGCGGTGGAAGAGGCAACAATACAGCTGACGGAGCAAGAAACCATAGCGAGACTGCGGAAGAGCCTGCGCGGGCCGGCGCGGGACGCCGCCCACTGCCTATTTGTGGGCCACACGTCGACGAGAGAGATAATGCAGCTTCTTGAGGCCAGGTTCGGACGACCCGACGCGCTCGTCATGGCTGAAATGAAGAAGCTGAGGGAGCTGCCGCGCCTCACAGAAAATCCGAAGGATGTCTGCGTCTTCGCGTCGCGTGTGGCGAACATCACCGCGACGATAAAGGCGCTGGGGCGGTCGCACTATCTGTACAACCCAGAGATAGTGCGGGCCGTCATAGAAAAGTTCCCGCCTACGCTACGGTTCCGGTACTACGACTTCGCTCCGGAGCAGCCTACCTTCCAGCCTGACTTGGTAACGTTGACCAAATTTTTAGATCTCGCCGCCGAACGGTGCGGTAACTTTGCTCCCCTCGAACATGTGCCGTTCGACCGGCGGGAGCAAACACATCGAGGACCAGCGCGCACCTACCACGCCGGCGCCGACGGACAACGAGCGAAGCCAGAGCCCTGTCCGGTCTGCAAGAAAGGCGAACATAAGGTAAACAATTGTGAAGTGTTCAAGAAAGAAAGTGTGTCGGCGCGCTGGGACATTGCCAAGGAGAAGCGCCTGTGTTTTAAGTGTCTACGTGTTCGCCGCAATCAACACATGTGCAAGGCACGCAGGTGTGAGACGAGCGGGTGTCAACATAGCCACCACCCGCTACTACATAGCACGCCGCAATCGAAGCCGCCGCCCTTCGATCCGCCGCCCGAGCAAGAGGAAATAGTGTCGTCTGCAAGGAACAAGACGAAAACGGCGCTGTTGAAAATAGTTCCTGTCATCGTTAGCGGCCCTAGGTCACAAGTTGAGACCTACGCACTGTTGGACGACGGCTCTACGTGCACCATAGTAGAAAGAGACATCGCTAACAAGGTGGGTGCAACAGGGACAGCATCACCGTTTACGATAGAGGGCGTGGCGGGTGCGCGGATCGACGCAAGCGAGTCGACGCGCGTGCGCGTGAAAATTGGCGGCAAATATAGTATAGAAGAATTCGACGTAAATGCGCGAACGATGGACAAGCTTCATTTATCGCCACAGCGGGTCCCACCGGAGCTCATCTCCGGCCTCGATCACCTCAAAGACATAGCCAAGGAGGTAACATATGAAGGCAAGCCGACGGTGCTCATCGGACAGGACAACTGGCAGCTGTTGTTAACCCACGCCGTGCGACGCGGAGCGGACGATCAACCCGTCGCCTCCCTGACCGACCTGGGTTGGGTCCTCCACGGCGTGAGACATCGACCACGTGAGAAGATAGTTCACCGCATCAGCTACTTGTCAGCACCTCGGCTCGACTCCATAGATGAGATAGAAGAAGTTTCGACCGACCCACTGTGCGACGAGCCGAGACGAAGCTGCGACGATAGTGAGAAGCATGCGCTAACGAATCTGAACGAGACTACGCGTCAACCGGCGGGAGATGTCGAGATCGAGCACCTGGAGCGACGTGACGACTTCACGCCGCCTGCTAGTGACCCCCGCCGCCTCGAACATATAGAAGACGTCGCGGTCGACACGACACGAACGTCGGGCTGCTACGAGTCGACGCATCGCCGCCGGTTCATCGGGCCGCCTCTCCTACACCTGACGGAGAGCGAGTGGCCACTGCAAAGTGAAGATAGCGAACCAGATGACGTCGACCATAGTAACGAACGCCTGCATGTGCCGAGGCCAACGTCGCGCCTCACCGAAGCCCTACCCGACGTCACACGGTTCTCCGACTTCAGTCGACTGCTACGAGCGACCGCACCGCCACGATGTACTGCGGCCAACGGACGAACTACGAAACATAGTATAGACAGCGATTCGACGCGTAAGAAGATAGAAAATCGCCCGCGTCTAGTAGTGCGTAGCCGCTACACCTACGGCTACTGTAGTGAAGAAGACACTCTTCGTGCTTCACGTCAAGTGGCTTTCATAGTTTGTCGAGGAAAGCTGCTCTGGTCGGACCAGGGCACCCACCTGCGCGGCGCGGACATAGAGCTTCGCCGCGCGATCGACGGGGCGACGCAAGAAGAGGCGTCGCTGCGCGCCATCCGGTGGCGCTTCATCCCGCCGAGCGCCCCATTCATGGGGGGCGCATGGGAGCGTATGGTGCGGAGCATCAAAACCGCACTGTACACCACACTCAACGAGCGCGCGCCGAAGGAAGAGGTGCTCGCTACCCTGCTCGTCGAGGCGGAACACACCGTGAACAGCCGCCCCCTCACACACCTGTCGACGGCCCCGGACGACGAGGAAGCCCTCACGCCCAACCACTTCCTCCTGGGCGGGCCATCACGCGTCCCACAACCCGGGACGTTCACCGACGGCGACATCAGCGGGCGCAGGGATTGGCGAGTCAGTCAGCGGCTAGCCGACCACTTCTGGGCGCGCTGGGTGCGCGAGTACCTCCCCGAGCTGCAACACCGGCGGGAGCCCCGCGCCACGGGTGGCGCGATCCAGCTGGGCGATCTGGTCCTCATCGCAGACGGGACCCTGCCTCGCAACATCTGGCCGCGAGGCGTCGTGATCGCCACCTTCCCCGGTCCCGACGGCGAGGTACGAGCAGTCGACGTGCGCACCAACAAGGGAGTCCTGCGGCGGCCCACGAAGAAGCTGGTGATCCTGCCCACTGCCAACGAGTCGCCCTGATGATCTACGGGTCTACCTGCCTGCCGCTCACTCGAGAAGTTCCAGCTACGAGAGCTGCGGCGGGAGATAATGTTCGCGACATCGAGCTGCCGGATTCGCGCGTCGGCGCGGGCCGCTACGGTTTTTCCTCGCGAGTTCAGACACCCAACGTGATCAGTGCAAATTCCAATTAGATTATTGTTTTTTTAGTGTTTATTTGTAGATTATTGCTTGTGGAATGCACTGGTCATGTTGGGGGTAACGTATTTGTACAGTTCGTTATAGTTTTGTATAGTTTTTCACGTGTTTAGAGTCGTAGTTTTAAGTTTTCTTTATTATAGTTTTCTGATATTGTTTTATAAGTTATAGGTATAGTTATAGGTTTTCCTAATAAAGTTCATCGTTTTTGATAGTTAGAATAGGTTAGAATAAGTTTTTGCATTGTTTAGAGTTGTTTTTTAGGCGTTTTACTTCTGATATTTTCATACCCTTATTTCTCAAGATAGGTGATGGGTGGATCCTATCTAACAGCTTAGGTACACAATAGTAGATGATCCTTACCTATTTCACACACAACATATAGACTAGAATAGTTAGATAGAAAAATATAGCAGTTTTAAAGTTCAGTTTACACCTTGCACTTTGACCCCGTATTTTACATAATAGATATATAGATAGAAACATAGAAATAGGTAGGCTAGGTGAGGATAACCCAGGTGCACTTAGTCAGAACCCTAGGTCATAGATAGAGTGCCTAGAATAGTCTAGAAATAGAATAGTTTGCAATAGCGCGGCAAAAATTGTGATATTTTTCCGCTTTATTCTGACTAGGAAACCTGGGTATCATACCTAGTATAGATTGTTATATGTCAAAATACGGGTAATTGTAAGCTCTTTCTGTAGAACATCGTAGCTTTGAACTACCCCTTATAGTTTTTAAGATATAGCCAAAAATGTCAGAACTTTGTAATGAAAATGTACAACCAATTTGAACAATAAAAGCGGCTCTCCTTACGGTATTGCGCTAGGTAGGACATAGGCGCGCAAAACAGCGCAGAATCAATCAGTCGCAACAAGTCCTCCAGCGCAACATCGGAAGAAAAGCTAGCGAAGAAAACTGAAGAACCTCTTTCATTGAAGAACCCTGCTCCCTGCTCCATCAAGATCAGCTGCCTCAGCCTGCTCTCTGCGGTCTACGATCTGCGTCCCACTCTCACAGTACCGCCGTAATCAGGGCGTCATCCGGCGATAGTTAATAGTTAGTTAAATGTGCTAGACCAGGCGTTTTCATATCGAAGGTGGTCGACCACAATATATATATTAAATGTAATAATCTGGTTATCAAAAATCGGTTCGAAAACAGACAAAATGGGTATCACACCCTCTTAAGCACAGGCACATATTAAAAAGATTAAGAACCACTCGTCTTAATACACATAATAGTACCTATATGTTTGGCCTTTATCGGTTTTATTATTCATTTATCATGTGCTATGTAATTTGATTTGTATATTACCTTGTATAACAAAATGGCCGTAGTTAAATATAATTAATAACAATGGTAATCTGTATATGTAGCATCCTTCAATGGATGGCCACGCTAGTGCAATCTTCATATCTGTTCACCAAATATAACAAAGGTTGTATGAAGTAGGTAATTAATAGGTTCTCTAATCTCTATAGTCGAAGTTATAAATAGACTTTGCCTATAAGTAGCGAAACGAAGCGAAAAACCGAAAAAAATTTATTACATTTTCTCAAACTTAATGACCGTTCATGTCTTCGCTATTGTTTGTATCGATGTTTCTGTAAGTTAATTTAAAAAACAAAAAACCCGACTGCATAAAAAAACTGTTAACTGAAAAGAGAAAAACAAGCTCTATAATCCTAATCAGCTATAACAGTTTTTTTATGCAGTCGGGTTTTTTGTTTTTCGTAATAATTTAGTTTATTTCATACTTTTTAGTCTTGTGTCAAAATGGAAGCATAAAAGTACTAAAATATATATATATTTGGAATCGTCTGTTTACTAGCTTTCATTTCATATATTTATATTGTAATTCTTTACAAAAAAAAAAAATTATTTCCCCTCTTTTTTTTAAATTCGCAGACGCCGCCATAATGAAATAATATAGCCTATGTCACTCTCAGGATTTTTAGGCTGTAGGCCGTGCCAAAGAAATAGACATACAAACATACATACATACATACATACTCTCATTACCTACGCTGCGTTTATTATGCGCTGCCTTAAGTCTTCTACGTCGTTTACTGAGGTTTGATAAACAAGGTCTTTCATGTGTTCCCAGACATGAAAATTACATGGAGTCAAGTCGGGGCTTCTTGAAGACCATGAATTGGGTGTCCGTATAGTTAGCAGCCTCACCAGCTCATTCGAAGGTTTTGACTAAGCCACGATTTAGTGCCCAATTAGTGCAATTTGGTGCCCAAAGCACAGATTTGGTGCTCATGTAGTTTAAAAGATATTTGGGTACCTTACTGAGGCTGCTAGATAGACGTCAAGCTAGCAGTCGCATTTTGAAATACTGTTTGTATCGATGTGATTTATATGTCACGATTTAGTGCTCATTTAGTGATCCCTATATCCAAAATTTCATGAATATTGATCCAATACAAGCCGAGATATGATAGTACATTGTTGAGGCTGCTAACTAGACGTTTCTTCCAACGATGATTCCAATGAAACGGATGCACATTTGAAACAGATAAATACATAGCGATTTAGTGCTCGATTTGGTGACTCTTATGATATTTATGAAAAGTAGAACTTTCTTTCCTATTTCCCAAAAAAATTACGTAAACTTCTACATACTAATCGTAATTTAGGTCTGACGAAACCGTTGATCAAATTTAGACTTTATTCAACTGTGATAGGGTTTAAAATTGTTTTTAATTTTATGGTTAGTACTGCCAAGCAAAAAAGTTAAATGACATTAAATTTTTATAACTTTACTGTGACAATACTCACTCTCTTATGTATGTATTGAGTGACTCAATTTGAGTCCAGGAGTGCGATTTTTAGAATCTCATTCGCGGAGTTTAGCAGTTGAAAATATCAAAATTACTGTGGAGATATGCATCTTTCTACTGCTGATTTGACTTTCAAAAATCATACTTCAGGAGTGCAATTTTTGAAAGTCAAATCAGCAGTAGAAAGATGCTTATCTCCATAGTAATTTTGTCATTTTCAACTACTGAACTCAGCGAATGAGATTCAAAAATCGCACTCCAGGAGTCTATTATTCTTCTCTACTATTTGACTATTACTGTATTAATTGACTAGTCCCAAATCATTTGTGTCAAGCTTGCAAAGCAAGCAAGTCAAAAATCTGTGTGTGATTTATTCTCTTAAAATAAATCTGTTCATTATTCTCCTAGTTTCATTTAGTTTTTCTTATAAACATTCAGTTTTTACCCGACTGCGCTAGAAGGAGGGTAATAGTAATCTTAAAGTAAAATAAGGACGTAGTTTGCAAAAAAATTACCTTATCTGTCGGCAAAAATCCTCATTACTATCAAGCAATGAGGATTTTAGGACTTTTCTTATTGAAATGCCCTGCCAATAACTGCCTCTCTGTGGTCTAATGGTTAAGAGCAATGGGCTCTCGACACGGAGGTCGTGGGTTCGATTCCCACGGGGGACACCTCCTGATATGTCACTGTGTGCATTTTTCCCCGGTTGGTAAGAACATTACAGGCTAAATACCAGATTGTCTGAAAAGAAAGATGATCCCTTACTTCGGATGGCACGTTAAGCCGTTGGTCCCTGCTACTATCTCTTGTGGTAGTAGCCGTTACATAGTTACATAGTTTTATGGTTTTTGCTACCAAAATCTACCAGAAATTACCAAAAACTAGGTACCAGAAGAAACGAAAATTTCCAAAATCTACAAAAAAGAACCAAAAACAACCAAAATCTACAAAAAATCTAGGAAGAACTACCAAAAACGTTCTAAATCTATCATAAAGAACCAACATGTACTGAAATTTAAAATTTGTATTTTATTTTGTTACGTGAGCTTAACATTGTACACGTCTGACCACTTGACGCACGCTTCCCGCTCCGCTGACGCTGCCTTCCCGCGTCATGGTCGCGTTGGTTTGGGCGACTTGGCGGTACGCCGTAAGGGCTCTTACAGACCAGCGACAGTTGTCTGCGACAGCTCGCGACAGGGTCGCGCGACAGTTGAAGACCGTGATGTAGTGTTGTATAGTCTGAGAGATAGACCTCCATATCCAAAACAGTTTTTTTGGTAGTTTGTAACATCCTATACAACGTGTTAATGAATTAACGCAAAACTAGAAAGTAGTTTGTTTAGAATCGAGAGCAGAGTCGAATTATCATGGTTTCAACGTAGGTAATTTTTTTCAAAATATTAAATAATTTGTTTGCAAAATTTAAAATTTTCTGATCCCGATGTCAACCCACCGCACATGCACACTCACCCTACTTACTACCAAAACAATATAAAAATGTATCCATGAGTACGTTAGCGCTTTCTTTCAGTGCCGAAATGATAACAAATAATTTTTGCCTCAAAACTTAAAATGCTAATAACTTTAAATTTTAACTATCAAAGTAATTAAATTATTGTTTCAATCTAATTATTTTGTTATAAATCAGTTGGGGTGTATGAGGTTTTGCGCTAAATCATTAACACGTTGTATACAGGGTCCTTCTTAATATGCTGACACTTTTTTAAGGCGATGACCAGACTATTAAATAAATAAATAAATATCTTGGACATTGTCACACAAATTATCTAGTCACATTTAAAGTACCAGAATCTAGCCTGGACTTGTATTATGATGACTAGACAACGATATAGAATACATATATAGATACAAACATCCATGACTCGGAAAATTATTATTATTAAATTATTATTATATTATTAAACTGAACAACTTTCTCTATGGAATCAACATTGAAATCGCGAAAAAAAAAACAGTTGTCCCATACGTTTGGCTCCGAGTAGGTTTGTAGTTTTGTATGAAAGAGCTGATTTTTTTTCGCGATTTCGATGTTGTCTCCATAGTGAAAGTTGTTCAGTTTGATGGTCTGAAGCACCCCCTTAAGTATTACTAGGGTGTTTTGTTACACCCTGTATACGTATTTATAAATATTTATGTGTATAATATTATGTGTTATAATTATTAGTGTTGTGTTAAGTATTATATCATAACTAATTAACTATACAGGGTGTAACAAAACACCCTAGTAATACTTAAGGGGGTGCTTCAGACCATCAAACTGAACAACTTTCACTATGGAGCCAACATCGAAATCGCGATAAAAAAATGCACTCTTTCATACAAAACTGCAGTACCGTCTCGACAAATGTATGGGACGGCAATATATATTTTTTTTCTCGACGTTGGCTCCATAGTGAAAGTTGTTCAGATTGATGGTCTGAAGCACCCCCTTAAGTATTACTAGGGTGTTTTGTTACACCCTGTATAATGGCCTCGATTCGGACTGTGCCACGACTTAACTAAATTTATTCCTGTCACTTTCTAAAATAAGATTAAGAAAAGAGACAGAAAACCAACAGCTGACTTTAGTGCTGTCAAAGTGACGTTACACGCCCAAAAACGCTTTAAATAAGATGGCGTACATTATGATGGCATCTTATTTTGGGCGTTTAACGTCACTTTGACAGCACTAAAGTCAGCTGTTGGATTTCTGTCTCTTTTCTTAATCTTATTTTAGAAAGTGACAGGAATAAATTTAGTTAAGTTAAGTCGTGGCACAGTCCGAATCGGTACCAATGTATATTATAATTGCCCTATTTTTACCAGTCTGTAATATTTTATGGACTTGATGATGAAGATAATCAATTCTGGATTATCTATTACCTAAAGAAACCAAAATCTACGAAAAACGTATAAAAACCCGAAATATCAAACATGTTATTTTTTAGCCTCCGTTTTCTTCAAACTGAAATCTCTCAAGAACAAGACTTGTGCTTCAGACTATACCTACGTCAGAGTCGCGCGACGGTCGCAGAGGGTCGCGCGACCCTGTCGCGAGCTGTCGCAGACAACTGTCGCTCGTCTGTAAGCGCTCTAAGATTACATGGGCAGCGACCGCCGCACGGTAGACGCTCCCACTTCCCAGTCGCTTTGGTCGTGCGGGTCTGAACATTCCATTAGTCTTCTTCTTATCACGTGGGCAGAGCCCTGATGTCAAAGTTTTTTCAGACCGCCTGACGTGTAATGACTACTACCACCAGAGATAGTAGCAGGGACGAACGGCTTAACGCGCCATCCGAAGCACGGAATCATTTTTCTTTTCAGACAATCAGGTGACTCGGCCTGCAATGTCCTAATCAACTGGGGAAAAACGCCCAAAGTGACATATCACTAGGTGTCTCCTGTGGGAATCGAACCCACGACCTCCGTGTCGAGAGCCCAATGTTCTTAACCATTAGACCACGGAGGCAGTTAGTTAATTTATAGGATAAATAATATAATGTGGAACTGTAGACGACGATAAGAAGTTATAATGCACTTTTTTGTTTCAAGCAATTAGTTCTTCATTCTATGTAATAAAAAGACACGTATTCGCATCTCCGTAACTCACGTAAACAATCCGCCAGTCCCGCCATCTCTCGGTATAACTATGAACTACTTGTGCGAGCGCAAGCGCTAGCTCATGGCAGTAGTTCCGAGAAATGATAATTTTTGTGCACGGTTGTACCGAAAATCGTTGTATGTAGAAGTTTACGTAATTTTTTTGGGAAATAGGAAAGAAAATTCTACTTTTCATAAATATCATAAGAGTCACCAAATCGAGCACTAAATCGCTATGTATTTATCTGTTTCAAATGTGCATCCGTTTCATTGGAATCATCGTTGGAAGAAACGTCTAGTTAGCAGCCTCAACAATGTACTATCATATCTCGGCTTGTATTGGATCAATATTCATGAAATTTTGGATATAGGGATCACTAAATGAGCACTAAATCGTGACATATAAATCACATCGATACAAACAGTATTTCAAAATGCGACTGCTAGCTTGACGTCTATCTAGCAGCCTCAGTAAGGTACCCAAATATCTTTTAAACTACATGAGCACCAAATCTGTGCTTTGGGCACCAAATTGCACTAATTGGGCACTAAATCGTGGCTTAGTCAAAACCTTCGAATGAGCTGGTGAGGCTGCTAACTATACGGACACTGAATTGGCCGTCCTCTACCAATCCATCTATTCGAATAAGTTGCAAGTCGGGCCAGCAACGTAACCATTTTAGGGATTGGCGGAGGAAGGCCACTCCTTGGCCTGCAGCAGCCCCGACTTGATCTCATGTAATTTTTATGTTTTTTGGACACAATAAAAGACCTTGTTTATCAAACCCCAGTAAACAACGTAGAAAACTTAAGGCAGCGCATAATAAACGCAGCGGAGGTAATGAGATTTTACCTTTACTTCAAGAGTAACAAAAAATTAACTAAGAAAGAGCTTGTGTGTATGTGTTCGGAACCGGGGGGCTCATTCTGAGTAAGATGTGTAGATTTAAATCAATAAATAATGTTATCTAAAAAAAAATCGTAAAATTTTTCTCCAGGAGAATGTTGCCTCTACGTATCACGTACTAAGTAAAAAACCTTTTTTGACATTGTAATTCCATTTTTTTCTAAAACATTTACGTCTTTTTAGAAAGCTATTAAAACGAGGAAGTTATTTCAGTAAAACGCACACTTTTTTGCATACAATTTTTTTGAGAAAAACCGCATGATTTCAAGACTTTGTAATTTTTTTTCAAAAATTAACCGTCATTGTTATTGATTTATTTTGAATTGCTCAGTATGATCGGACATTGATTTATGAAAAAATCATGGAAAAAGTGTTAGCTATGAATTAAAATTCAAATCGACCCCAAAGAATAAGCATATTTTTTTTTTATTTAAGAAAAAGTGTGAAAAACTGGGGTTTTTCGTAAAAAACGTTAAATTCCAAATATCTCGAAAACTATTAGTCGAATTACAAATAACCCTGTATATGTCACCAAGTCACCATACATAAGTGTGTAACCAATCCGCAGACGCGGATTGAAGCGCGCCGCGCCGGATGCAGCGATTTCACGCACAGCATTGATTAATGATGCTGCTAATTAGTATTATAAATTAGCTATGGGAATATTCTTCTGAAAAAATTAACAATGCTTACACATTGCAGGTAATTTAAGTTCCTGTGGAATTGTAATTAGGTATTGCATCTTTTTATTACAGCTTTTGTACAATGCTAATAATAATAACTTTATTCAATAACTCTAGGAATACATTTGTTTATAGATTGTTATATAAGGCTGTTTCTCGATTTTCTGATGGCAACTGTAAAATTTTATTAAGACTTACATACAACTGTTAGATATTATTTTCATACGAAAGTGTTTTAACGAATGATATAGAGAAAGGCCGACACTGAATATAAGTATCAGTAATATTTTTGTATTCTCGTTTCGATTTTGTATTCGATGCCATTGATTACGCTAATAGGTACTTTATATATTTTTTTGTATTATGGCCTTTGTAATAGGTACTTATACAGGGTTCAACTTAATATATTGACGGTTTTTTAAGAGGATGATCAGGATCAGGAGTGCAATTTTTTAATCTCATACGTTGAACTCAGCAGTTGAAAATGTATAGAGATACGCATCGTTCTACTGCGGATTTGACTCTTGATCTGAAGTATGATTTTTGAATGTCAAATCAGCAGTAGAAAGATGCGTATCTCCATAGTAATATTGACATTTTCAACTGCTGAGTTCAAAGAAAAAGTTTCAAAAATAGTACTTCAGACCATCAAAATGAACCACATTCTCTATGGGATCAAAGTTGAAAAAACCGGCCAAGTACGTGTCGGGAGTCGGGCAATTAGTTTTCCGTACTACCAGTTGTTTAACATGGGTCATTGAAAAAACCACTTTAAATTGACACTTACTTAGTATCTGGTCACATAGTAACTGAAGATCATTTTACACTGGTCGTAGTGGTGTTCGTTTTTTCGGTATAGAAAAAAAACTATCCAAGTTGATAATATTCCCACCATCTACGTTCGTTCGTTTTCAGATCTTATACGACTATATCTTTTGAAATAGAGGTGGGGACAGCAATTTCTCGGATTGAATTGAAAATTTTGTTAAGCAACGTTTTTATAAAAAAATTGAAGAGTATATTTTTAGACTCGTATTTTCATAAGCTTTCAATTGATAACCCTTTCTTACTCCCCAAATTGCCCCCCAATATAACAATTTAGCTTTTTTTACTTCATTTATGATATTGGACCACCAATTGCTATATCTGTACCGAGTTTCAACTTCCTATGTCTTACGGTCTCTGAGAAAAATGCCTGTGACAGACGGATGAAAGGACGGACGGACAGACACCGAGCTGATTCCATAGGTGTTCCGTTTTTCCAATTTTGGTAAAAGGTTTAAACTAAGTTTAAACTAAGAGTCTATCCATCGAACTGAACAACTTTTACTATGGGAGCAAACCAATCGGAGCAAAAAAAATCTGCTGTTGCATACATTTGTGTCGCGTAGGCATTGCAGTTTAGTATGGAACGGCAGATTTTTTTGTTGCTCCGATCGGTTTGCTCCCATAGTGAAAGTTGTCCAGTTTGATGAGTAGACACTTAGTTCAAAAGGATGCTAATGACATCAATTTCACCCTGTATGGTGATCATGACGAATGATAGATATCGACACTTGACACAAGACTGCAGCCGGGACTGCAAGCAGCACTGCGCACATACAGTCCGTGTGATAACCTGACAAGCATTATAACTTGTGTCACAACTCGACGGATAACTTACGAAAAATGTGAATCGGAACAATGGGTACCTCCGTACATAAATACAGCTTGGGAAATCTTCGGATCGGAATGTGAGCATCCTCCGAGCTAAAGGTCACAGCGAGGCCGCAACTAGAATATCTGAAACTGACAAGCCTCTCAACACGACTTCTATAGCCATGTCGTAAGGACGAAAATCGATTGTTTTACGTAACTTCGTATTAAACGAACTATAGATTGTATACAATAGCAACATTACAATTAACTAGAAGGTAAACTACAGCTTATTGCACTACCTCGCATCAATTGTTTTAGTGTAATGGGTTTTTAAGAGGGTACGTAAAAAACACCATTCTAATTTTGTCTGGATGAGATTCGTGATGAGGTGAGCATGTCTGTCATTACGTATTTAGTTGATTGATAATATCTTCGTGTTAGATAGTTAACTCGTGCACTAACTTAGTATTTCCGTGCGGTCAAAATCACTCTACTTCGATAAGATTTAAAACAACACTAGTTTGATCCTAGCATGTCCAATCTCAGGAGAAAACCAGGATAACATACATGATCTATCGTTATAACTATAGTTATATATGTACCTGTTTCAATTAAAAATTGCACTCCTGATCTCGAAAATTGTTCTATAAATTCTTGTTCTTTATTTTAAGCTCTCTTTTACAGCTTTATAGCAGTAATACAGTTTTATAGGTATAAATAAACGTTATAGATAATTACGGAGAAAGATTGTATAATTTCCTTAACGTACCTAACTCATCTTATAACGATGCATCAATTTACCCAACATGTTGCATATTCACTGCTACTACATATTTGTTTTATTAAACATCATTTCCTGTACATTCTTTTCTCGTTCCATTTAGATCGAATCTGTCTAAATATAAAACATAACCGTCATTATCAGTCATCAGTCTCATCAGATAGTGGTGTGCCGTCACTCAGATGCGTGGTTAGCGGGCGGGGTGACCTGGCACAGCGCCCTCTATGTAGTAACATGGCGCAATAGCCGTCATAGTAAGTAACAGGTCTGTGCTGACGGTGCTGACCCTAGCAGTCGCGGTGTCGCGGTGTGGTCACTGTATTCGATCTGGAGTGCGATTTTTGAATCTCATTCGCTGAGTTCTGCAGTTGTAAATGTCAAAATTACTATGGAGATACGCATCTTTCTACTGCTGATTTGACATTCAAAAATCATACTGCAGGAGTGCTTTTTTTAAAAGTCAAATCAGCAGTAGAAAGATGCTCCATACATTTTCAACTGCTGAGTACAACGCATGAGATTAAAAAATCGCACTCCTGGAGAGCAATCGCGCTAAATAAATATCAACTGAACCATGATTCGACCGCGTGCACAACTTTTAACACATTCAGCCGTTAGAGTCGTTTTGGCAGATCGCTCAGAAGTTTATGTCACATAGAGTTTAGCGCGATGCGGAATTCAACACAGTTATCCAATCACATTATCACATTGCAATCCAATTACTATTCCATCTAAGAATTTGGACATTGATGTTCCCGTTATCTAATAGATGTTCATGTCCCGCAAACAACTCACTATTATTATCTTCACAACGCCACAAAACACTCTAGAATAGTATTAATAATTAGGTATGTTTACTAGAAATGTATCAGAAAATGTATTATTTTTCGGTAAATTATAATTAGTGGAATATATAATAATTACCGAAGCATTTAAAAAAAAAATTTAGCACTTTCCAAATATAACAGTTGTTGTGTGTTCGCGTTGAAGTCTTTTATATGGGCGTTATGTGTTAAGCTTTGTAGATATTTATTCTGCCCTTCCCGATAAAGATCGTTCACTTTATCTTATTTAAACGATAGTCACCTTATCTATTGCTCTCAACGTTTGTTGAATAATACTTTTGAGATTTGAGCGTCATTCTAATACGAATAAAGGTTGGCAACTTTCGTTACCTATCGACTGTTCTATGAGGATTTTGTGGATCGAATACGTCATTCTTAAAGAGAGTAAACTTAAAAAGCAAGTGTGCAGCGCAGCCGGTCAATCATCTCTTGCGAATTAATTGGCCGAGTAGCATTCTACGCACGTTTTTACCTTAACCACCTAGTTTTGGATTGTACAATTGTACAAGTTAAACCTTTATAATACGCGTAGACTGTAGGTAAGGGTGGACGCATTTATCTATCCGCGGCGAAGGAGCAGAAGGAGGCATACGAAACTAATTTCCTAATATTTGATATATGGAAAAATAGTTCAGAAAATCTGAATGCCGCGTCACAAATAACATTTGCAATTTATATTATAATTAAGAAGATATATGTGACGCGGCATCTAGATTTTCCGAACTATTTTTCCACATATCAAATATTACTTATATTAATACTGTCTACGTGTATTATGCGTCAAACTTTTGTATGAAATTGACACCTTTGCAACGGAGAATCATTATTATTTTAAGATTATGGGTATGTAAAGCATTTGAAAGTAACAAATAAATGAATATTGTGCGTCAAACTTTTGTATGAAATTTATACCTCTCCAACAACAAAATATGTTGTTTTACAATAATTCACGTACCTTGTGATGGTAGCCCGTCATTGTTAGCTCACATTTTATTTGTTGAGATTAAATCATGATTATCTAAATCGGCTCATTTAAAACAGGTGTTGCAAGACTGTTGATGTTAGTTTGTCTTGCCTTATATTTCAACTTTTTTAAAGGTAAGCTTTTTTGATTGAAGATTGTTTTGTATTTACATTATAATTCTAACTAATTTTAATTATGTTAATGCAAAGGATACGATACGACAAATCTAAAAATAGCCTTTAATTCTATAAGTGGTGAAGACTTCATTCTCTTGCCCATTTCCCATTATTTGGGGTCGGCGCAATATGTCATCCTCTTCCATTCATCTATTCATTTCAGCACATATCACAATTATATCATTCAGCATTTTGGTAAAGACTAAATAAGAATATTTAATATCTACCAATGATCGAATGTTTTAACAATAAAGCATATGCTCACGACTATATTCGCCGAGGGTGAAGTCAGAGATATTCTGTAACTTCACAACACAACTATTCTTCACTTATGTTTAAAGAATAAATATGGTACCTATATCGATAAACCAACAAATAGCAGTAGATGCATATTAACATAGTTTATTGTTCCGCTTTAATTACTTATTATTATCTTTACTCAAAATAGAACGAAATTCAATAACTTTAAGACTGGTTAAAAAAAAAATATTCAAAAAAAAGTTATTAAACATCGTTTTTTGAAGGTACGAAGTCTCTAACAACACAAAAAAACCGGCCAACCAAGTGTGAGCCAATGAATTAATTTCTTACATGCAACACAATTTGTTTCGTAAATAGAGACCCCAAATTATATTGTATGGTAGTACGGAACGCTCGGTGCGAGAGTCCGACTCGTACTTGGCCGGTTTTTTGAAGGTACGAAGTCTCTACTTTATAATCTCTCTCTCTCTCTTTAGAAAGGTTTTTTTAATGAAATGTTTTTCTAAAAGTCAAATGAGTCATTCGATGTCATCTTATGGATACGCCATCAGCCCAATGCAATGAGGTAGGCAGAGACCCCAGCTCGCCATACAATATATTATTGACACACATCGTTCACCTCAACAAGACCAACCTTTTTAATTAACAAGGTGTACTTAATAAAATAACAAGAAATAAAATTTCATTACATTATTGTCTAGTTTAAAAGCGAGTCTATGGCATTTATGTAATAAGACTCCGACATTTGAATGGGCTTGTAAAAAACACAATGCTATTGCTTCATGGGCGCATTGTGCGTGCGCACACTGCACACATACGTACGTACAGACAGATCATCTTATGTATACAGATTGAATGATTAGCAGGTGTAACTTCCGGCTGGTGTGGGAAGGACGTAAATTAATGCCATGATTAGAATGCGGATGACAATTTCGAATGGAAGGTAAACAAACAGAACGGGAATTCTATCTGAAGGCTCCACCGAGCCCCCAATCGTATATATATATTTTTTTCTTTTAATTTTATTAAATAACTTCTTCCCACTGCTGGGCAAAGGTCTACCCTAAACTCTTCCATATATCTCTATCCAATGCGGTATCCTTCCATTCGTTGCAATAGGCATCCAATTCATAGCGCCACCTTTTCCGGGGTCTGCCTCGACCTCGACTACCATCATTAGGCACCCATTGAGTGGCGATTGATGCACACCGCTCGGTGGGCATTCGGCAAACATGCCCAGCCCAGTCCCACTTTAGTTTCGCAGATTTCTCACCTACATCAGCTATTTGAGTTTTGGAGCGCAGTGTTGTGTTCCGGACACTATTTTTTTTATTTCTGAACAATTAAACAATATTACCAAAAAACCAGAATGGCCTCGATTCGGAGTGTACCACGACTTAACTAAGCTAAATTTATTCCTGTCACTTTCTAAAATAAGATTAAGAAAAGAGACAGAAAACCAACAGCTGACTTTAGTGCTGTCAAAGTGACGTTAAATGCGCAAAATAAGATGCCATCATAATGTACGCCATCTTATTTAAGTCGTTTTTGGGCGTTTAAGTTTAGCCAACTACCTTTACCTTTTGTACCAACAGTTTTAGTCAGCTGTTGGTTTTCTGTCTCTTTTCTTAATCTTATTTTAGAAAGTGACAGGAATAAATTTAGTTAAGTTAAGTCGTGTCACAGTCCGAATCCAATGCCAATGTCACATTGTAGTCTTTGCTGATTTTCAATTTATGGGTCACTGCGGATTTGTTTTCATAATGTTTGTAGTTATTATCTTTAAAACCGCCAAAAGTAGCCATTTTTGGCGGTTTTAACAATAATATACCTATAGGTTGCAGTATACAAGGTCCTAATAGCCGTAATGATAGTCAACCTCCGGTAGAAGATACAAGAAAGAAACAACAAGAAATTGTTGGATGATGATGATGATGATGAACGAGCACTAATGAGCTCGCAAAACTATTCCTGATCTGCGGGGAAGAAAACTTAATGAGGTACAATGGCTAAACTGTAGAGTCAACCAAGTTGAAATGTAGGCCATTTTAGAACCTTTTCACAATCCCCTGTATAACGTCTTTAAGTTTTTGTAAAACAAAACTTCAAAAAGTTTGCAGTGACACGGTTCCAAGGTGGCATAAATTAACTGACTATACCTAATACAAGGTGATCATGATTTCTCTTTACGCGAGACTCGGCCTTTTTCTACACTACTCGTTGGGGCAAGCGCCACTGAAAAGCTAATTTTCTATGCTGTGAAGGCGTGTCGGGCGCGAGTAGATAAATAATACTAGGGCTACTATCTGCAGGTACCTAGCAGAACGTTCTCGTAACATCAAGTAGGGTAGGTAACACGTCTAATAACTAATTACAGACCACAGCTAACGGAAGATTGTAATTTATACAGTGTGGCTACTTTTTGAATAAATCTTATTGAGGTTGTTTCAGTAATAACCTAACTTTTAGAGCTGTAGGTCAAAGAAATTGAACCTAATTGCTGTAAGCGTAGCTCAGAGACAAAGTTTTGTTTTAAATTTACTGTGACCAAGAGAGCACTCATTCTAATAAAAAGTATTTCATTTTAAAACTGCTATTCAACGCTATTTTGAAGTCATCAATTCAGGATCAAATTTTAAATTAGGTCATCTCAATAAAAAGAACGATTAGAATTTTATCTCAAATAAACTAACCATCCTGCTGCTATACTAACGATTTTTTAACGCCTATTGCGACTATCAAACTGAATCAACTTTATCTATGAATGAGACGAAAGTCAAAATCGCGATAAAAAATTCTGTCACATACATTTGGGTAATTTGTTTGGTAGTTTGATAATCCACTTATAAAAACTGTTAGGACCCTATAGGGTATATAAGTCGGTCGCGTCACAACTCTTCTGGCAACATAGAATGTAGCGTTCACATGGGTGAATTCAAACTACCTACTCTGCGGTCGAATGAAAGTAGTAGTCCATATTATGCGGCTGAGATGAATATGAAATAACAGGTCAGTGAGATGAGACTTTTGCAACATGGAACTATTGCATTCCTAATGAGAGGCTCTCATGTTTTTTTTAAATCAATGTTGTGACAGCTGTTTAGGAAAAAATAGTTTCGATTGGTGGTTTATTTTTTAGTTGCATAATATAATAAAACGTTGCGATTGCGAAGCTGCGCGATACTTCGTTTTAGTTTATTATTATTACAAATATTGTGATGAAATATAGAGATGTCGTTTATCTAAATTACAATCTGATAAAAGTTCAAACAACAAAAAGTTGATGGAAAAAACAAATGCGCGTGAACTCAAACATCAACCAACAAATAACATAGTAATTTTTAGGGTTCCGAAGTCAACAAGGAACGGTTATAGTTTCGCCATGTTCGTCCGTCTGTCCGCGGCTTAGCTCAGAGACGCTTTGTACTAGAAAGCTATAATTTAGCATGGATATTATTGGATATACATAATTAATCACGCCGAAAAAATGGTAAAATAAAATTTTGAAAGAAATTTTTTTAGGGTTCCTCCCCTACACGTGAACCGGGGATGAATTTTTTTTTCTCGTCTATCCGATGTTGTGGGGTAGATTGGTCTTTTAAAAATATTGTGGGTTTGTGGAAAACCATTTTTCGATTTAGGGATCCGTTAGCGAAATATTAAGCTTTAAAGCGAAAATTTTGGGTAGACTCAAGTGTAAACCTAAGACCCTTAACCCAGTAAAATTAGATAAATCAGAAGAAATAATTTCCGGAGTTTTGGAACTTTTTTTAAACGTTCCTTTGGTACGTAATATTGAAGAAAAAAAAAAGTCCTGGTGAGGGGGGGGGTGAGCTCGAGGAAGGGGGGGGGGGGGGGCTCTAAAGGTGACTTTTTTCAGTTTTTCGCTTATTTCTTGAAATCTGAAAGTCGTATCGAAATATTTTGTATAGACAAATTAAACCTAACAAAATTTCCTACAAAACAAATAGTATGCATTTTTGTCATAGGACTTAACCTTTGAGGGCTACGGGGCCGAGAAAGTAACGGAATTTCAAAAATTATGAAATTTGTATGGCGACCCTCATGAAAGTTAAAGATAAAAACAAAATAATTTCATATTCTTAATCAGCAGCCCCGAAAACCCCCAGATACAAATTTTCAGTCGGTTCAGGGAACCCTTAAAGGCTGCATTGGCGTTTGAAATTTCCATTGGAGCCATCTTGGATATCGCAATTTTGGATTTTTTTCACCGGCAACCAAATCTGACCAGGGTCCTCTATGACATTTGTTCGAGGTCCATAACCCTATCTGTCATAGTTTCCGCGGGCCGTTGACCTCATCCATCAGGAGTCGACCTTCCGAGGAAGTCAAAGTTTTCCCTGTATCACCAAGGCATCCATATGATGATCCCCAAATGTCATCTTTGTACCGTAAGGGGAACCCGGAGATCAGTTGGAGGTATCTGGTTGACCCCCACCTCCCCCCCCCCCCACATAGATATTAAATAAATACCCGTATAATTGTTCACCCGGTTTCCCCCATTCAACGCATAGTAAAATTATTTTAGGGATCATCATAAGGATGCCCTGGCGATAAAAATAATATTTCGACTTCCTCAGAAGGTCGACTCCTGATGGATGAGGTCAACAGCCCGCGGAAACTATGACAGATAGGGTTATGGACCTTGAACAATTGTCATAGAGGACCCTGGTCAGATTTGGTTGCCGGTGAAAAAAATCCAAAATTGCGATATCCAAGATGGCTCCAATGGAAATTTCAAACGCCAATGCAGCTTTTAAGGGTTCCCCGAACCGACTGAAAATTTGTATCTGGGGATTTTCGGGGCTGCTGATTAAGAATATGAAATCATTTTGTTTTTATCTTTAACTTTCATGAGGGTCGCCATACAAATATCATAATTTTTGAAATGCCGTTACTTTCTCGGCCCCGTAGCCCTCAAAGGTTAAGTCCTATGACAAAAATGCATACCACTTGTTTTGTAGGAAATTTTGTTAGGTTTAATTTGTTTATACAAAATATTTCGATACGACTTTCAGATTTCAAGAAATAAGCGAAAAACTGAAAAAAGTCACCTTTAGAGCCCCCCCTTCCTCGAGCTCACCCCCCCCCCCTCACCAGGACTTTTTTTTTTCTTCAATATTACGTACCAAAGGAACGTTTAAAAAAAGTTTCAGAACTCCGGAAATTACTTCTCCTGATTGGTATATTTCAGCTTAATTTTACTGGGTTACCTCTCCCAGCTAAACGGTTGTAGTTGGAGATGTGAAAAAATTCACGGCAATAGCATAAAGGAAAACTATCACCGATAAGTAGGCCTTACAAGTTTCCGAGTAATAGTCTACTAACTTATAAAATGTACTTTTTAGACTTTATTAGCCGTTAAACGTAAAAGCTTACAAACTTGAAATCTGATATGTAATAAGGTTCTGAAAAGAAATTATGAAAAATTTGTTGAATGATTTTTATGGGAATTCGAAATAACTGTAGCAAATCACTGGCATCCAGTTAATACTAAAATAATGATACAAACAGCGAACTATATTTCTAGTTCGCTGGATACAAAGTATATTTTATAGTTGAATTAGAATATCTATCAAAAGACATCCCAGAGAGCCGCACAATGTAATGACAGAGCATGCGTCACTCGAATGAATTCGATTTATTCGAATGCAGCGAAGCATCGAGTGAGAATCGATGAGTAATTTGTTATATTGAATCACCGTTGATTTGAGTGTCGTAGTTTCACAAGAGGCCGAGAGGGCCTTATGGTATTACGAGTACTACATATAACAGCTAGTTATACGAGATATAGCTGGTTTGCTGTTCGCTGCAATTTACGTTTCAATATTTTATGGTGCCCTAAATAAATATAATAAGCATATAAACATTTTATATTATGATTCGATAACAATGTGCTTACCATGTGACAGTGAGTTTTTCTAGCTGATGTACGGGTGAAATTGATATCATTGGCATCCTTTTAAACTAAGAATCTACCATCAAACTGAATAACTTTTACTATGGGAGCAAACCGACCGGAGCAAAAATAAAATCTGCTGTTGCATACATTTGAGTCGAGTAGGCTTTGCAGTTTAGTATGGGACAGCAGATTTTTTAGTTGCTCCGATCGGTTTGCTCCCATAGTAAAAGTTGTTCAGTTTGATGGGTTGACTCTTAGTTTTAAAAGGATGCTAATGATATAAATTTCACCCTGTATAAGTGTTAGGTATAATGAAATGAAATTATTCGTTCTGCGACTTGTTTCATCACATTATCAATCCACACATTACGCTATCGTATTCGATCCTTCGATAATTCGTTCAAGTTCGATCATTAACGACCTTCTCGGACCTTGATGCAATCGCACATAATCTCGTTCCAATTACTCTATTGATCTTCGAATTAATTTGCGGAGAACGTCACAATATTAATACAACGAATTTAAAAAAATCCGGCTAAGTGCAAGTCGGACTCGCGCACGGAGGGTTCCGTCATATCACCCAATATTAATAAAAACACCGTTTCTGCGGGATCCTAAGCGCAATTGCACACTTGATCATTTTTAATTATTTGTTTTGAAGCTTGTTATATATTACGTTTTTTACGATTCAGAAAGAAACTGTTTAAAAAACACGTCTCTTAAACTATACCCCCCTTAAATTTTACTTTTTTGTTTTTTATATTTGAATTTATTTGTTAGCTAATCCGCCAGAATAACGCATATTGTATGACAATTTTAACCATCTTGCTATAATAGTTCTAAAGATACACTTCTGTACTGGTGGTAGGACAGAAGACCGACAGACAGACAGACGGATGGATGGACACGGACAGCATAGGCTTATGAAATGCGTCTCGTTGGTACGTTGTGGGTACTGGTACGCAAGGAACCCTAAAAACGTATTAATAAGCAATAAAACTATAAACATCAATGCAAATTAAATTGTACAAACTAATTAAAATAAGGACGCGGTAGTTTTTATTACAATGACATCCACTATTACCACCGAATATCTACTTACAAACACGATTCTCTTTTGTTTTAAGGTAAGCATCCCATTTGAATTGTCCCACTCTATTTGCGGTAACTATTAGGTAACTAAAGTAAACTTTACTACCGCTACATAGAGTTCTTAATTAGAAAGATGTCCAGTGATACTTAGACAAAGAAAACTTGATGAATGAGCGGCCTACCGCGACAATACCGGTGTTTTAAGCTCGAAAGTTGACCTGAGAGGAGATTAGGTCGTAGGTCGTCGGGCGGTATGAAGAAATACATTAACAGATACATCTAATTGTGTAATGTGGTTAAGTATAAGCATGTATTATGTAATGACCATTAATAGTGCCGCGATATATGATTGCTATTTATTTATGTGGACACACTTTCCTTTTAGAATTGCCTCGGTCTGCATTAGTATATCAATATCAATATAACCAATGTACCACCAATACATTGAAAATAAAAGCGGTCAAGTGCGAGTCGGGCTACTCGTGCACCGAGGGTTCCGTACCTCACAACACAACATTATTAACTCAGAAAAAAAACTTTTTTTGTCCGGGACCTTTAGCGCAAGACCGACTCACAGTTGACCGGTTTTTAGTATTTGTTGTTATTTTGTAGAGCTTGCTCTATAATCACACTAAGTTTGACGCTTGTATGTATTACCGTTTTTACGATAGAGCGTGAAGAAAAAACGTTGATAAAAACTAGTTTCTTGTTGAGAACCCCCCTTAATTTTTAAGTTTTTGACATTTTTATTATTTGTTAACAAATCCGCCGTAATAACGCATAATCTGAGGAAATTTCAACTATCTAGCTATTACGGTGCAAAAGTTACAGCCACTAAATAGGTAGGACAGACGGACAGACGGACGGACGGACGGACGGACGGACGGACAACGTAGGCTTAGTAATAGGGTCCAGTTTTCACCCTTTGGGTACGGAACCCTAAAAAGATGATTCCACCTTTCTGTGGATTGTGGTCTCAAAAACGTGCTACAGCTATTTCGTAGCACTTTGGGCCTACGCCGTGCTACGAATGTACTAATGATTTGCACTACGCTTCTCCATGTTAATTTCGGTCGTACTATACTGATTAGGTACACCCTGTATAATAATGTGACAGATTGTGTAACGTATTTAAGTTTACAAACTTACAATACTTAAAGCTAAAGACCATCAAACTCAACAACTTTCACTACGGGTACAGGACCAACATTGAAATAGTAGATGGCAGGAAAGTAAGAAAGGTCTCAGATCTCATGTGATTGTTGGACGAGGTGAAGCCGAGGAGTATTTGCCGGTTTTTTTTATAGCAAAAACTACAAACGTATGGATAGCAAAAAAAAACTGAATTAGTATAAAAATATTTTAAAGATTGTAATTAAGAACGTTAAGAACGTTAAGAACGTTTGTAATTTCGACAAAAAAAAGTAACGTACACTTTATTTAACTCATCAAGCTTTCTATTACTAAACCCATTAACCAGCAGTCAGACGAAGCGTGCGACAGTTTATCACATCTGCCGGCGCGAGCGCATCATGCCTACGTGTCGTGTCTCAGTTACCTCCACAGACAAAGACCCGCAGGTCAAATCATTTTGATACTTATAGATGTACGCATAAGAGCTACATCAGAGGACTTTTTATGTGATACCTCGTGCTTTGGGAGCGTGAACGTGGAACGAAGGCATTGGGAAACTAGGGGCTTCATGGGAACCCAGCACGATTTAGCACCAACTAATACTGATTATTTAGGTCTTCCTTTAGACTATTTATGGCAATAATACGGTGCAAATTGGATTTTAAATTCCGACATACGTGGTCTAGGTTCCTACGGTGACGTGGTAGCTCAGTGAAAAACGTTTAAAATGTGTTGTGTTATTTGTAGACCCTATTCTCAATTCAATAGTGCATAGAATAAATTGAAGTTTCAGTTATTACAATGGTATACGTGCAATACAGAAAAAAAACCGCCCAAGTGCGTGTTGTAGGGCGCAGTGTAGGGTTCCGTAGTTGCCCGGCATAATAGAGGGTGAAATTGATATCATTAGTATCCTTTTAAACTAAGAGTCTGTCTACCCATCGCACTGAACAAATTTTACTATGTTACTTTTACTTACTATACTTGTACTTTTTATTTCATTCGTTCATTGTATACTTGTACTTACAAAAAAAACTTACTTTTTTTTTTTAAAAACATAAACATTTAGTGACAAGTTTAAATCAAGATTTGTTAATGATTGCCTTTCCAATTATTGTGTCAACAAAACTGATTGAGGCACTAACTTGTATGCTTAGATTATCTAGATGGAGTGTCGCTTTACAAATGGAACACAAAAATGGTTCCATTTTTTTCTAGATGTGTGCGTGAGTGATGTGTCCTACACAAGTTGAAGCCCTTCAATGTGTGAGTGTTAATGATACCAGCGATCAAAATTTTTCCTCGAAATAGGGGATATTCTTTTTTTTTGGCCTTGGCTCTGAATCAATTCAGCCAATACTATCCGTTCATTGTTTGATATAGAAAACCTTACCTAGGTTGCACTTTTACTTTGTTGAAGATTGTAGTCCAAGGTTCGGAAACGTTCGGGTTTTGTTGTTTTTGAGTATTCAAAGATGGACAACTCTTCGGAAATATTAGTAAACATAATTCTAAGTCGAAAATCAACAAATTTTGCCGTAATTTGCTAATAACAGCTAGTATTAATTACTAGGCAAGAGAGAACCATTTACCTACCTATTTATATTTAAAAAACAATCAATCATTTAAGTATACTTAACAAGTACACGGATAAAAGGATTTATTGAAATAAGACATACCTACTGTCTTGTGTGAAATCAAATTGCATTGAACCAAGAATATGGCGCTCTCATATGCAAGCTGTTACAATAATACAAATAAATATTTAAAGTGGTTTAGACCATGAAACTGAACAACTTTCACTATGGGACTAATATCAAAATCGCGAAAAAAAAACAGCTGACCCATACAAAACTGCAAACATAACCCGACCGAAATGTATGGGACAGCTGATGTTTTTTCGCGATTTCTCTATTGGTCCCACAGAGAAAGTTGTTCAGTTTGATGGTCTGATCATCTTAAAATGGTTTCAGTTAATTTTGTTAGACCTTTTATAGGGTGTAACAAAACACCCTAGTAAAACTTAAGGGGGTGCTTCAGACCATCAAACTGAACAATTTTCACTGTGGAGCAAACATCGAGAAAAAATAAATAACATCTGCTGTCCAATACAAAACTGCAGTACCGACTCGACTTAAATACAGGGTGTAACAAAACACCCTAGTAAGACTTAAGGGGGTGCTTCAGACCATCAAATTGAATAACTTTCAGTATGGAGCCAACATCGAAATTGCGAAAAAAATATCAGCTGTTTCATACAAAACTGCAGCACCGACTCGACTCAAATGTATGGGACGGCTGATTCCAAGATTAAAAAGGCGATTCATCTTGGCCAGCATGCCACGGTATTCCAGACAGAAATGTACGCTATCATAGATTGCGTACATGAGAATCTACAAAGATACCCAAAGGGGAAACACATTGTTATTTTATCAGATAGCCAGGCTGCTCTGAAGGCGCTAGGATCTGATGAAATAGAGTCGAAACTAACACTAGAGTGTGTCCAAGCCCTAAACCAGCTAGGTTCGACAAATTCTGTCACCCTAGGCTGGGTGCCTGGACACTGCGGTATTGATGGAAATGAGGCTGCTGACGAGCTAGCACGAAGAGGGGCGGAAGAGGACGCCATAGGCCCCGAGCCTTACTGCGGAATCTCTCGCAACACCTCTAGACGTGTGCTGAAGGAATGGGCCGTGAACCAAAGCCGTAAGCTCTGGTCGGATACACCAGGACTGAGGCACGCAAAAGAACTCATGACCGGCTTTTCAAACAGACTTACCTCAGAGGCCATCAATTCAAACCGCAACGACTTAAGGCTCTTAGTGCGAGCCTTAACAGGACACTGCAAGTTAAACAAGCATCTACACAGAATGGGGCTTGTAGATTCACCCACCTGCAGATTCTGCTGTGAAGCAGAGGAAACGCCCATACACCTCCTCTGCGAATGCGAAGTGCTCATTCACAGCAGGAGTCGCCATCTAGGTGGATACGTAATAACACCTAATGACATTAGGGACCTCCCCTCCAAGAGCATAACACGGTTCATGAAGTCCGTGGGCCTAGGAAACGACCTTTAGGTCTAGGGTGACAGCTACAATAGATCTATTCAGGTCGCAGTAGCTATTGGTCATTGACCAAGCCCTTACAACCAAAATAATGGGACGGCTGTTTTTTTTTCGCGATTTCGATGTTGGCTCCATACTGAAAGTTGTTCAGTTTGATGGTCTGAACCACCCTCTTAGGTATTACTGTGGTGTTTTGTTACATCCTGTATATGGGACAGCTATTTTTTTTTATTTATTCTTGATGTTGGCTCCATAGTGAAAGTTGTTCATTTATTGGTCTCAAGGACTTAAGTACTAAGGACTAAGATTTAAGTATTAGTAGGGTGTTTTGTTACACCCTGTAAAATATCGAAACTAATATTATCTTGCTGAAAGAAAAAAAAATCTTGAATTGATTCTGTTAATTATTTTGTGTGTTGTTGTTACTCTTGACCGTAAACAATGTGTCTTCAACCAAAAACAAATTAGTATTCTAATTCTTATAAAAAAAGAGCGTAAAATGGCCAATACCACTTGACCACTTATTATTTCTTATTTGGTAAATTGAATAATCACTTAAGTTTTTAAAATTAGTTTCAACCTATGGAACTTCCATTTTGTATTTTTAAGAAAATTTTAAAAATTTTGCTCCGTGCAATTCAAACCTAGAGTTTTCATTTTGGACCCTTTTTTCGGTAATTTGTAAGGATGTCGTGTTGCTGATTATTTCACGTATGGGAGATTGTTTTCGACGATCATGTTACAATAACAAAATTCGTAAAATTCTTACTATGACAAAAATTATGACGTTTTTAAGCCGCTCCGGTAGAAAATTCTCAAATACACCTTTAAAAAATAATAACTTCTAAACTACGAAAAATCGCGGAACATACATGGAGTATTTTAGAATACATCTAGGTGTGAGGAACTTAAAAAAAAATTGTACCTCTTCGTTTGGTCCACCCTGTACAGTAATAGTAAGAAATAAAGTTAGGCGCTCCCGTTTGATTCGGATTGATCCTCACGTAAAACTTCCTTGAACATTGGAATGTGCGAACCACCGTCACATTTTAAAAGTTGGGTTAAGAATAGAAGCATAGAAAAATATGTATAACTAAAGAGGACTCTAAGGTTTAAATTCCCATTGCCTTTCCGAAAGAATAAATATTTAAAAAAAAAAGGTGGGAAATTTCGAAAGGAAAATCTGACCACACTTTAAAAATGGCCTACGTAAACAATACAAAGTTTTCAAAATTTTCATTCATCTTATTGTATCTCAAATCATGGTGAAAAATTAATTTTTAAGTATGAAACATGTTCATTTTTTTTTATTGTGCATATTTTATGTGAATTTGTCACAATTTCATCACGTAAGTAATATTTTCGGAATTTTAAATCTTGGATTCAGGAGGTGTGTATCGTTACGCGTCATTATTGACACTGTTTGACGGTTTTCAAAAGTAGTACTGTTTTTGACTACATTTGTTGGGACCGTTTCGCCCGCTGGTTGCTCCGTCTATAGGTATATGGTCTAAGCTTGTATGTTATGGACCACTAACCGCACCGATTCCCGCAATAAACAAAAAACGAACTTTTGATCATAACTTAAAAACTATGAGACTTGTCATAATACTATATGTGGTTTAAAATATTCATAAAGGTGCCCTCAATCAGCTCAGAAAATATCTACATCGTTCTACCAAACACCCTGTATAATACAACTATAGATATATATTTTATTAAAAGTTCATTCACCTAAACACGAAACTAAAACAAACAGTAAAAAGGTAAAAGTTCACTCGATCCCAATTTACAATTAACACGCGAGAGTTTCATTCATTTCTACAAAAAACCATGTAATCAAATAGGTATATATCTCCAATTTAATTACACCTCTTCAGAATGACTCATAATTATAATTATATAATAAACTAACAATAGCAAATCGGTTCCGATTACGTACCTTCGAGAGATTCAAACAGTAGGTGTAGAGGTATGCGACTTGGTTAGTTGAATCCTTTGCTCATTCTGATTTAAACTTTATCGCAAACAAATAAGGTGCCCCATGGGGATGGTTAGCTAAGAATGTGATGGTACAATCAGCACTTAGGTGCGTCCCACGTCCAACTGTGGGTAATTTGTCAAAAGATTCATTAGGATTCGAGGATGCTTGTTAAATTGAATGCCTGTACCTACATTGTGTCAATCGTGTTCATCTACAAGGAAACCGAAGGTCGTAGGTTTTCTGTCTATATTAATTTCAATGCGTATAAAACGATTCATACTATTTTTACATAGTCTAAAAAAACAAGGTCTTCTATTCCCAGAGTGACACAAGCCTACGTCACAAAAAAATGGCCGCTAAACATGGTAAAAGGCTTAGATTAAAAACTTTTCGCTTACGCTGAAAGATGGAGCCAAGAATTGAGAGAGCGTGATAGCCAGTTATGAAAACTTATGAAAACGAAAAAGACAGAAATATTATTTTTTGTTTCGGTCACCGTGACCGGTTTTTTTGTTTGGCAAGATGTCAAACCATTGTCAAACCTACGGAATGTTGATGACATCTTGCCAAACAAACCGTCTTTTAGTACTGTTTTAGTATGCCAAAGTCCCACTATTGCTGTTTCATGTGCGGCCACGTTATGGTTTCATCTAGTTACTATATCTATGGTAAAAGGATATGATGACGTAGGCTTGTGTCAGGCACGTGGTCAGTCACGTGGTCGGAAGAGAATACCAGGCGCAGTATATTATTGTACCATGTATTTTTATAAACAACCATTTTTTGTATTCTACTTCGCGACCGTATCTTCTTTCGAGATAGTCAGAAACATTGCTTGAGTCAGAGTGGGAATGAATTAGGTACTATTGATGTTCTTCCATTCGGCATACATTTGATACACATTCCTTGTAAAAGAACTTGACTATAATATCGTAGATTTTCACGACTATCTTCATGACTTTACGCTCACCAAAATATTTTATCGGGAACTATAGTTCCCGAGAGGTTAGTCAAAGATATTCTTAATATACTATGCTCAGAATATCCACCTAATTATCGAAAGATTTTAGAGTTTGTATACAAAATGGAAGAATAGTATATTCTGGACTTGAGAATCAGAGATGCCATACTTTTTTTAGTGTTCCGTACCAAAATTGCAAAAACGGAACACTTATGGAATCAGCTCGGTGTCTGTCCGTCCGTCACAGGCATTTTTCTCAGAGACCGTAAGATATAGGAAGTTGAAACTCGGTACAGATATAGCAATTGGAGGTCCAATATCATAAATGAAGTAAAAAAGCTAAATTTTTATATTGGGGGGCAATTTGGGGACTAAGAAAATAAAGGGTAAATAAAAAAAACGACCCTATGGTGTGGGGTATCAATTGAAAGCTTATGAAAATACGAGTCTAAAAATATACTTTTCAATTTTTTATATTAACAAAGGGGTAGGCCTATGTCCAGCAGTGGACGTCCATCGGCTGAGATGATGAGGAACATCTCTGGGATACCAATTTTTTTTTAAATAATTTTATGCATTTCGCGCGGCCAATCTTAAGACTTTGTATATCGATAGAACACGTCATTACAAACATACTTTCTTATTTGGCAAAATCTCCTAGCCTGCTGTTTTAAGCTAGATATTCGACTTTAAAAGTTTTAATTTTTCAAGTTTCCTAGGGGCTTTATTTCTTACCTGATCGAGATGAGACCTGGTGTTTGCATAGTAGAGGTTTAAATCTGTAGTTAGGTACCTACTTTCGGAGTTGGAACACATCTGCGACATATTTTTTTTTTCGAATTTTTATCATTTCGCTTGGCCAACATTAAGACTTTGCACATCGATAGAATACGTCATTACGAACATACTTCCTTATTTGACAAAATCTCCTAGCCTGCTGTTTTAAGCTAGATATTTGACTTTAAAAGTTTTAATTTTTCAAGACTCCTAGGGGCTATATTTCTCATCTGTTCGAGATGAAACTTGGTGTTTGAAAGATGGCGGCCATGGCCGGAAATTGAATAAAATATAAGACAATCAATATGAAATAAGTTTAATCATTTAATATTTTATTAATTGGTAGTGATCCTAATATCTACCTAGGTATTTATTTTTGCTATGAATAGAGATCAGATAATCGGATGCATATTTACCTAAACTTCCCTCTTTCCCCCCGAAAACATAATATGGATACCTATCCCTTTCTGAATAAAGTAAATTAAAAAATCGGGCCGCCGCTCCGTTTTTTCCTACTGATCCTCGTAAGTAGTAAATACTAGATTGAACAACTTGGTTGACTTGGACAACTCGGACAAAATAAACAACTCGGTCAACATGAGCAACTCTTACAACGTAAATAACTCTGACAACTTGGCCAACTGATTTGACTTGGTCAAGTTGTTTTCTTGGTGTCAAATGTTATACTCGAGAGCGCACACGAACTACAATAGTTCGAATTGTTTGTAATGTCACGGAATATATTATTATGGCATTGTGTACGGGTGTGATTCTTCCATATCGTATAAAAAAAAAGATTTGCTGGAACTAAAGTGGTTTGAAGCATTTTTGACACGATTTAAAACTGTGTTGTTTTTACTGGAGATACCGCTTCAAATTGCAGGTAATACTATAAATTAATAAGCTACGGCACTACTCAATTGTTTTTTTACATAATACGTGTCATTAATTGAAAAATAATGGGTTGTCTTCTAAAACTTTAAATCAAAAACTCAAATAATAGTCCATAACTAGAGATCGGATATTCAGATGCATATTTACCTAAAGTTAATTTTTCAAAAGAATAATGCAGACACCTCTATTAATTGATTTTATGTAACAATCCCAGGACCGTTCTTAGGTCTCGGGATTGCTAAACAATCGTAGAACTTGTACATTTGAACAACTCTGACACTTTTGTCAACTTATGAAATGCTGTCAGAGTTGACAGAGTGGTTTAGGTTTACCTAAACTTCATCGGCTGCATATTTATAAGCTTCGGATTATCTGATCTCTATTCATAACAAAAATAAATACCTAGGTTGTTATTAGGATCACTACCAATTAATAAAATATTAAATGATTAAACTTATTTCATATCGATTGTCTTATATTTTATTCCATTTCTTCTGAACGTTATTTACAACCCTTAGCATGGCCACCATCTTGCCGCATCGCCGGCGTGTCGCGCGGTTTCTTCGAAGCGCGTTTACTATTATTTTTATATATGCTTTGCCCACGCCCTGCAGTTTCTCCCTCCACGCTTTTGTTTTTTATACAACTTTCAGTTTCGTCGTATTTTATTTCTTATCTATTTTATAATCTAATTATTTTTATTTTTAGGATAATTTATTTCATAAATTCTTAGTAGGTAACCACAGATTTACACCTCTACTATGTAAACGCCAAGATTCATCTCGATCAGGTAAGAAATAAAGCCCCTAGGAGTCTTGAATAATTAAAACTTTTAAAGTCGAATATCTAGCTTAAAACAGCAGGCTAGGAGATTTTGCCAAATAAGAAAGTATGTTTGTAATGAAGTGTTCTATCGATATGCAAAGTCTTAAGGTTGGCCGCGTGAAATTAAAAAAATTCGAAAAAAAAATAAAAAAAGTTTAGGTATCCCAGGCTCCATATAAAAATGTTCGTACCCCTTTTCAATTCAATCCGAGAAATTGCTGTCTCCACCTCTATTTCAAAAAAATATAGCCGTATAAGATCTGAAAAAAATCCTAAACATCAGAAATAACGATGGCGGGAAAATTATCAAGGTGGCTCTAACTTGGATAGTTTTTTTTTCTATACCCAAAAAACTAACACCAGTGAGACCAGTGTAAAATGATCTTCAGTTACTATGTGACCACATACTAAGTAAGTGTCAATTTATAGTGGTATGTTCAATGACCCATGTTTAAACAACCTGGTAGTACGGAGCACTAATTGCCCGAGTCCCGACTCGTACTTGGCCGGTTTTTATTTCCTGTGACTCTACCTACTCTATACACGGTCAGATAAATATTACATCACAGTATTAATGAAAAGTTGCTAATTGACAATAGATGCAATTGATTTGACGCTCCCGAATAGTGACGTAACGCTAATGAACCTTATGACTAATGGTTGATAAAGACAATGGCAAAGAGATAGCCATCGCAGAAGTCCAATAAATCACAAGACTTTTCACTTATCGATGCCACAGATTGAATACATCAGTGCTTTAAACTTTCAATTATTTGGAACACACAAGTTCCGGTATGTTTTTTGATTCTATCCAGATAGATTACTATCGGTTTAAAATAACAATGTGCATGACCTTGAAGGGCCGTTCGATAACTTCACTCGGTTGTAAAGGAATATAGACTCTATGTAAAGGAAATAATCATTTGAATGACTCGAGTGAAGTTCGTGCGATTGAGTGACGTCACATTTGCAGGCGAGGTCATGCACATTGTTATTTTAAACTGATAGTACAATAAAAAATGATAAGCAATTCATAATCGAAGCAGTAGGTACCTAGTTAGATATAATGAATTATAATTAATCTCATCTTCTCTCTTCTTTGTTTATTCATAGCTATATTTTCTTTCTATCTTATCAGCGAATGTTTACCAAAATTTGGTAAAAAACTAAACATTGTGTCTTTTGGAAAATAAATGTTGAAAAATCTACCTTTATATAGGGTGTAACAAAACACCCTAGTAATACTTAAGGGGGTGCTTCAGACCATCAAACTGAACAACTTTCATAATGGGGCCAACATCGAGAAAAAATAAAAAAAATCTGCTGTACAAAAAAAAATACAAACATACAAAACTGAAGTTCCGACTCGACTAAAATGTATGGGACAGCTGATTTTTTTTATTTTTTCTCAATGATGGCCCCATAGTGAAAGTTGTTCAGTTTGATGGTCTGAAGCACCCCCTTAAGTATTACTAGGGTGTTTTGTTACACCCTGTATTATCTAATTTCCATGCATTCACATGACAAAAACCGACTCACCTCACCAAGGCCACTACTGCTTCCTACATTGAAAACCAAACATACAAAATGATAGTAGCTTATACAGGTGTCTGACCCTAAGACCTATGTCGCAAGGCAGGTAACATAACAAAACAAAACTTCACATCAATCTAAATTTCATTGACACAATAAAACTGCTCACTTAATTACAAATAATACCATGATATTTGAATCCTCCGCACACTCATTTACCAAAATGCACACACACACACACATGCAGACGCACACACACACGCACACACAAACACACACACACACACACACACACACATACACACACATGCACTTCTACACTTCTACGCATGCTTTTTCCTATTACTTTTTATAACTTTTATTTTATAATATTATTGTTGCTAGAAACGTAAACTCTGTTTACTGGATATGAAAACTATATCAAAACTTTTGTTAAACTTTTAATTTTAGTTTGTTTTTATAATGTATACACTTATAGATATGGAAGAGCGGAGCCTTCTGGAACAAATGTCTTTTAGATATTTAAAAGGAAGCCCCGAAAATGTTATTGTTAGCATTATGCATTTAAAAATAAACGTATTTTGTATTTTGTATTTGTATTTTGATAGTTTATCTTATTTCATCTACTGATAATATCTAACCTGTGCCTACAACGCGGCAGCGCTTGGGCGGCGAGCTTTCAGTTCTCCCACTACGGTGTCGGGCAGGCGGGCGGGCGGCGCTTGCGCACCCGGCCAGTCCCTTCGCGACGCACCTCGCGACAACATGCCTCCCGTGTGGATCGTGCTATTTTTACTCCCCATACTCGGTAAGTCTTGTGCTGTGCCAGTGACACTCAGGAAGTGATCTATCTGTGAATTTTTAAGCTATAGTTGTCGTTAATCGATGGTAAGGTCACCGGAAAAGTTGATGGTTGATGTGGATTTTTGTGTTTTCTTTTTTTTTTTTATAATACGGTGTTTTAGAAATACATGAAAATAATTTTTCAAGGAAAATATGAATATAAATGGATACAGATTTTGTGAGCAATACACATGTTTATTTAGGTTTGTTTTCTAAAGAAAAACAATCAAAAGTGATTCCGACTAAACGATAGAGGAAACAAACAGTTACATATTATAATTGTGTTAATGTGCTACTGTAGCGCACTGTGCGTGCGTTTGCTCGGCTGTGAAAGTGCATGTGTGCACTTACAGGACGTCCGGTAGCGTGAGAAATTATAATAGTCTAATTGTTCGAGTAGGAAATAAAATCTTTATCAACAAACAAAAGCTTGCTATTAAACTCAGTAGTTAATACTAGAACATTACATTCCTTAATGAACATGAGATTGAGAACAGAAACGGAGTCGTGTCACTGATTAGGAAATGTTGCACCATTCTATAAATAATTTCATTTCCCTAAAAGCCTTTGTTTTCCGACAAGTTATGACAAAAAAGAATGTTCCCACATGCTACATTCCAGTACAAAACAAACGCGGTGCAATCTGCGGTTTCTTAATGTCATGTTAAATAGAATATGCATTGCATCTCTGTGCAATCATAAGTAAAATATCTAAAGAGTTTGTTATTGATGTAACTAGACACTTATGAAGTGAATGCAAAATATACCTTGAAACCCTAAATATACAGGGTGTAACAAAACACCCTAGTAATACTTAAGGGGGTGCTTCAGACCATCAATCTGAACAACTTTCACTATGGAACCAACTTCGAAATCGCAAAAAAAAAAAACAGCTGTCCCATACAAAACTGCAGTACCGACGCGACTAAAATGTATGGGATAGCAGATTTTTTTTCCGCGATTTCGAAGTTGGCTCCATAGTGAAAGTTGTTCAGTTTCGTGGTCTGAAGCACCCCTTTAAGTATTACTAGGGTGTTTTGTTACAACCTGTATAAGAATTTAGTTAATTACAAGTGAATCTTACTTCAGAAAGTTGACCTTTGTAAAAAAATATCTGACCACCTCGTAAGGGGTTGAATTTTAAATGAAAAACTTACGTAAAAAGAAACTAAATTATAGAAATAGTTGGTGTTAGTGTAGATTGCAGCATTCTTTTAAAGAGTACTTAAGATACACCACACACAGACAACTTTCCCCGAGGAACGCAAGTTAAGCAAAAAAAAATCAACTTTTCATGAAACTGTTTTTCAGCTTATTGCATTTAGTATGGCAAGTTTACATCCTATAGGATTCTTGAGCCAAGATGTTCATTATCATTAGTAAGTACAATCTCCTTTTAAAATAATGCAACAGTCTTCATTACACCCTGTACTTATTAGATACCAAAATAATATAAGCAAATTCGTTGCACGCATACAATTATCATTTATGGTAAAATGGTTGGGTCATAGCTCAAACATCACTATTTTAGGCATGCTATGACTTAATCGTGATTAGGTAAAGTCACGGTGGTTGACATTCTATTAAGGTAACTAAACCTAGGTACTTCTGCCTGACCTTTAGCGACGTTTGGAATTGAATGTTAGTCTAGTAATGTAACTAGGTTTATATTCTAGTAGTTCGTCCTATAAAAACCAGCATGAGTTTATGTATAGGTATGATAACAATTTTCCTTTCGAAAGTTTTTTA
The DNA here is from genome assembly GCA_922987775.1 of Agonopterix subpropinquella. Lineage (NCBI taxonomy): Eukaryota > Metazoa > Arthropoda > Insecta > Lepidoptera > Depressariidae > Agonopterix > Agonopterix subpropinquella. Next base: position 18,251,931 of record OV277698.1, read on the forward strand.
ACTCCTTATAAAATAAATAAACAGTGGAAAATGATTTTTCTGTTGCTAACTATAATATAATACATAAGATTATCTTATCACATTATTACCTATCCAAAATCTGAATGTCTTGCAGAAAAATCTATGCCCAATTAGACAACATTCTTTAAAATTGAATAAGGTAAAGGTTTTAGAAACTAATTATTACTTTCAAAGAAAATATAACTTACATACCTAGGAAAACCTCAACTCAAAGCATCTTCAAACGCACAGCTACCTAATGTAACATGCAGGTACATAAAACAATAGTCAATAACCAGAAAACAACATAAACACGCAAGCTGCCAGTCATGCTTTACCTAGTTTCTTGTTTAAAACCAGTAATATTTCGATAGAGATGCACATGAACATCTCGACGCCCGTGGGTACATGCAGTATTGCACTAGCTAACGTTGCGCAATGCACTTTCCATTCGCTGCGCCTGCGCCTGAGTCTGAGCCGCGACGCAACCGATCGCCCTACGTGCATCGCTACGATAATCGATTCCCCGGATTTGCATAAGTGATATTCCCACGGTCCGCTCTCCGAAGGAACTGGGGCGGCGTGACGGCCGATAGAGAACGGATGCCCGATGCCCGTGCGCACCTCAAGGCTCACGTAAACGTACTGTAATTATCAACAGAAAAATAACGACGCATCGCAAAAAGAAGTTACCTATAAAAAAACAAAGCCAACAAAGCGTATAACAACTAATGCATAAAAAAAGAAAGTTTCAATGTTAACCTCCATTATTTGTTAACAAAAAAAAATAATACATTATCGACACAATAAGAATGCCTAGATGATTGATCATCTTTAATATTTGACTGACTCATCACAACATTACGTCAGTGTGCATTTAGCACAATTCACAATGGCCATCGACCGCGTATTCAATATTGCACTTAAACTAAACAAATAAACAATAAACGGCTTCCGGTGTCGCAAGGAAGAGATTATATATTTTTTGCGACATTAGCGTAACAAATTGCTAACACATTTACATTACGAGCGCCGTAGACCAGAGAATTTGAGATTACTCATTACACGCTACATAAAATAAAAGAAACCTTACAAATACAAGAAGATTTACATCACATTATGTCTACTGGGTACATAAAAGAAGCAATTAATACGCGAAGCTCTGATTTATGACCTAAAGATAATGCAAACAAACATGAATCAAGATCTCGCTTTAAAGAAACTTAGTTATTTCATGGTCTATAAAAATCAAGCAGATTAGAATACATAACAGACGTCGAGACCTGGGAACATTAGCTCAAAGCAGGTGACCTTTCGCTGAGGATGCCACGACTCTGCACCTTACGTCGTCGGAGACCGGGCGCGCGCGGTTGCGCAAGCGACGCTATCTCACCCACATCCCCACTTGCACGCATGGGAACCTCGCTTAACCTCTGCTTTAGGGCTAGCAGCAACGCTCCGGATATCCGGGTCTTCTACCGGCTGTCATTAACCAAAATGTATGAACAGAACATCCGCAAATAGATTGCAAGGCTATTTTAGAATATTTACCAATATTTACTTCTATTTGTACACAAATGTCCAGTTTTGATTATTGGTGTTGATAAAATTGACAGCCCTAACTGGACTGTATATATGTTAGTCCATGTCAGCAACGTTCACTCGGATTATATTTGCAGGCATGTGGCCTGACGCAATCGGAGTCGTCTCATTACCTTTTTGCGATTGCCCGTAAACGTTAGTAGGTAGGTACACACACCCCGTTCCTCTTAATAAGATGTATAATATAATGGTAGATAAGAGTTCTGATAAGAAATGTTCTTGTAGAATAGCTAGTAGTTTGTACACTACATAAATAATAATATATATACGAGATAAATTTTAAAGCACATTCTCGTAGTATGTATAGTTGTATACGTACGATACAGTATTTTTTGTGGAAAACTTAATTAGATATGTATCTGTAAAGTCAAAATAAGTATTTACTCAAATGTTATTCATGTTGTCTCTGACTAGCCCCTCGGGGAATATAGTCGTGAGCATTTTATAGGTAATCTTTATCTAGAAATGAATGTACCTTACATCATGCCGCCCCTAAACTGGCCTGCCAGAGTGGGCCAGTACCCATTTTATACGGGCTGCTGGGTTTGGGCAACAATAGATAGGTGTCTATGTTTCTACTCATCGCACTTCATGGACCCAACAACATGTACCTACTGCCATACGAATCAGGAACAAGCCAAAGAACATAGGTACACTGCCAATACTGCCATAATATGATTCAAGAACAAAATTATCTCGTATAACTTAATTAGATGTGCTTTTTAAAGTCACACACATACGGACCTTAAGTTAAACGTTAAAATCAGCAGTAGAAAATGTCAAAAATTGATATTATTATGCATTCTTCGATCAAGATTTTGGACGCGTGACTTTCAAAAATCGCACTCCAAAACAAACCTCTAGAAGGCATTGGACGTGAAAATTATAAAGATAGCCTTGTCGAAGATGTGCCGTGAGCCATAATTTAATAAAATTCTAGTCATTAAGACACAATTTTCGCGGTTAAACTGTGAAACCGCATGCAGTTCAGAAAGTAGCTTAAGTCCAGAACCGCAATGTCTAGACAATAATGTCATAATTATGCAACGAAGGCCGAGATTACTTGTTGTTAGATACAATTACGTGGCCATTCGTCATAATTATACAGGAGAGTTTTAAAGGGGATGATCAGTCCATCAAACTGAACAACTTTATCTATGGCACCAACATTGATTCAAAAAATACGGCCCTCTGAAGTTAGGACGGATGGACGGACGGACAGCGTACGCTTAGTAATAGGGTAACGCTAACTCTAAAAACATCGATAACATTATTTAAAAAAATCACCTACAACATTACAATAATAGCAAAAAATTTCGATTACGTTGATGTCTTTTCTACGACCGATAAGATGGACGGAAGCCCGGACTTTCGATGTTCGACATATCGCCACTGTTTCGGTCCGCACTTCATTGTAATACAGTTGACATTGGAACGAAAACGTTCACGCAATTGCGAAGTTCGAATGTGCGGTTAGAGGCCCTGAATAAGTGACATGAGTTGTCAAATGAAACCGTTTTTGGTCGTTTTCAGGAGTCCTCAACAGGGTAAAAATTCGATTTCTGTGTATAATTCTCAATCTAACGTGAAATCGTGGATAATTTAATGAAATAGTGTTAGTATATTTCACAAAATTATCTAAGATTAGGTATTATTAGGGGTTATTTAGGTTCACGATTATTCACAGAAACCGAATTTTTACCAGGACTCTACATCCCCAAAAACGCTTCTATTGCCTCGCGTCACGTATCTCTTTCTATTATACAGTGATGATGACTAGGTACATCTCACTCTCTCAGCTGCCAATGCCTCTCTTCCGTAGTATAGTATACGGAATAGACAGACCCCGCCGGCGCCGGTGCCCGACCGTCGAAATTGCGTTTATTCACGATATTGCTAACACATAAAGGGAAAAATCATAAATAATGATATAATCCATTGTTCGTTAACAATCATGTTATAATATTGTCGTTGTGATAGACCGATTACAGACGAGCGACACTTTGTGGTCGCCGCGTAAACTGTATGCGAGCGCGACGCGACGCTCTTCGACCCACGGCTATGTCGCTCGTCTGTAAGAGCCCTTATCGACAGTGTTCTTGTAATTTAAATTCTAAATCTAGAACCGATTGCCAGGGCCGTTTTAACCATATTGGGCGCCGGGGTGCGAAATCAGCCTGCACCCCCTTCCCAACAAAAAAATCAACATAATAAAATTGTTTATGTTCCATTTTTCGCCCCACCGCTCACCCCTCACGTGTTTGTTAGAACATAACATTTAATTCTTGTAGTAAAAATAAGATCGAAGAAAGACGTCGATCGCAATAGAAATGATAAACAGTATTTCCGAGTACTTACAACCCGAATTCCTTTAAAGTACGAGTGAATAGGCATCTTCTGGGTAAGCTCGCTACATCTACGACCCCATCTTCGTCCTGAGGACTGGATTGAGGTCAAGAACAAACCAATAGTTAATAAAAAAAAAAAAAAAAAAAAAAAGATAGGTCAAGTCTCAAGTATCATGCAAAATGCCGATTCTTAGGCTGGCCTGCACGAAAAAGGTTCAGGCACAAAGGTCGAAATAGCGAAAAAGAAACTGCTATTCCATAATACAGGATGTATACTTAAATGCATTACATACTTAAAGGGGTGCTTCAAATCATCAAACTGAACAATTTTCACTTTTCACTAATTTTAACTGCATTCGGACAGCAGATTTCCACGAATTCGACGTGAGAAAGTCGTTCAGTTTCATGGTCTGATCATCCTCTTACAAAGTATATTAAGTTGGACCCTGTATATCGACATAATATACTCGATGAATTTCGAGTTGAGAAACTATTAGGTAAACATCATAAATCTCAAAGTTTTCATCAGTAGAATTGAGTGAGATACAGGTTTCGTACGCACCCATTTTTTGTTACATCACAATTAAATCCACACACTTTTTAATGTAAACCGATCTGCATGCAATCGAACGCTGCTTGTGCAAATGAAGTTAAAAGCTAAGAGCTAATTCAATTAAGATGTTTCGTGACAAAATTAAAGCTATTCAGGGACGTTTTATCTTCGGTCGAATAACTACGTAATCGACCTCGATTCACGATCATCTCATCGCCATCGGTGATAATTCCAACATTTGACCTACACATTTGGTGTGATCGCAATACGTTACATGGTGCGTCGGTCAGTCACGCACGAACTTAAGTAACCATGTTTCAGATAATAATAACTAATAACATTATTTTATAATATTCTGAACAATTATATTCTATTCTATTATTCTATTCTAAAAATGAACAATTGTAGGTGGTGTGGTGTCGTGGTACCTAGTTGTTAATGCATAAATAATTAATTAGGTAAGCTTATGACTAAGTATATTCCCCGAGAGGATAGTTGAAGTTATTATAATTATAGCATACTAGCTTTTGCCCGCGACTTCGTTAGCGTTGACTTTAAAAAGTTAAAAAGTTTTATCGTATGTGTAAATGGACATAAACTATTTGTGTGCCTTTCATCCAAATCAGTTTAGCCGTTTATGCGTGACAGTCACGAACATTAAAAGATCATCACAAACTTAATTTTATTTAGAATTCATACTCACATACTCACATTTCACTAACCAAACTCTGCACAGCGTGACAGAATACCTAAAGTGAGTCAACAAGTTGAATGTCGCGAATTTGAAGCGACACTGTATAGGTGGTTTTCTCCATACGTTTCTCCTTCACAGTCGTAGTGCTATAAATCTGCAATAGAAATACAAATCTGAAATCTTATTTTCGAAACGAATTTAGTCTTAAACTAAGTAGTTAATTATTTGTATGAACTTTCGTACGCGTAATTTAAACTAAACAGTTCAAATTAAACTAGCAACACAAAAATGTCAAACTTTTAACAACTTCAAACTTCTCATTCTCTTCTTACCTTGAAAACAACAATACCTTAAGCATAAAGTATAATATCAAAATTCATAAATATCATTTCAACCTTCATTCCTAGCTTCATTCAACCTGTATGACCAAATATCTGTGACATTTTTTAGAGTTATACCTGATGTCAATAGCACAGGCAGATTCAGAAAGCTGGCATAGGTATAGTTCCTGCCTTTCATGGCGTCAGCTGTAGGTATCTATCAATACGCATAGCCTAAATAAAACATTTGTAATGCATAAATATTTCCTCAATAGCAATTCGAAAGTACAATAGCTTTTATGAAATTAATAAATTATTCCTATTATTCTTATTTCACACAGGGGGAGCGGAGAGATTCAACTGCCGCGGCCGAATCCTCGGCGCTTATTACGCTGACGCCAAATCCGGCTGCAAAGCTTTCCATGTGTGCGTGAGGGTCGCCGGCGGGGGCATAAGGGACTTCAGGTTCTTCTGCCCCCCTGGTACCCTGTTCCACCAAGAGGCACAGACCTGCACCGACTGGGGGGATGATGACGAGCTCGCCTGTCCAGCCGACATCTACGACGGTCAGTTCGATCTATACAAGATCGGATCCGGTGAGATGCTTCGCTACTAACAATTGGCTCACAAGTTTACATTCTACCAGTTTTGTTAATTATTCAAACACACTGTGTTTTTGTCGACATAAGTATTCAGCCTTTAAAATCTTTTAATTAATTATAGATTAACTGATACTGCTCTGACAGCATCATAATTATTTAATCATTTTTGAGCCTAATTAGGTTTTTTTGCGAGTCAACCTTAATCACTGATACAATGTCATACTTGTGAGCATCGCTAAGTTAAGCTAAGTTAAGCTAGGTAGTTAGTATACAAATTAATCAAACAAAAACAAAACAAAAATTACAGGCAATTATTAATATGGCTTTAAAAAACAGCGTATAAACACGAAAATTGCAGGCGAGGAATTAATATGGCTTTAAAAAAAACAGCATAAAAACACTAAACATGATACATGACATGACGCAACTATGCTGATCAGAGTTCGTCATTAACGGCAAGATTAACGACACCAAACAAGCACAAATACGGACGGAATTTTAAATACATTTCGATTGGCTTTTGCAGTATTCTATACACGTGACAAAACGGAGATGTCGGTGTATGTTACAACATGTTGAAAGGTTAAACTCGGAGTTAACGCAGTTTGGTAATGGATTGCAGAATAACTAAGCTTTAGCGTGTAGGTATTTATCGTGCTTGTGGAAATACTTTGGAATGTAAAGAACATCGTAAAATTTTATGCCTGCTGACGCTATAATAACTTTGTATGGAAGTATAGTATGTTTGTTTTTAGCTCGAAAACAAGAAAGGAACTTTATCGAATCTAATCTTATCTTAAAACCCGTGTTATCATCTTTCTATGATTTTTTTTTATTTATTACAAAAAAATAAACCTAGATTCCTTTTATCGTTTTTATCAACTTCCCCAATTTTGATCTTCTTCTTTTGTTTCAGCATAATATCGCATGACAATTAATTACTTTTGTAAATGTTGAATGAAAAGCCATTATAACATAGTTATTTTTCATATATTTATGGCTTTGTACGTGTGTGTGGTTCAACGTTAAGAATAGTTCGGTTACTTTCATCAATTACTGACATCGTTACATACAAAAGCGATGATAATACCTATTTGAAGTAACTACGCATTGCGATGTACCTAATTAACGTCGGACCTCATGTTGACCTTATCTGGCATGAGTCTGAAACACTGAACCTTATAGATTTTGTTCGGTGATGATGAACTGGCGACGTTAATAATATTGACTAGGTAACTCGCGTTAGTGCTTCGTGCATATTGTTTCAAATTATAATTATGGCTAAATCAATTAGGTACTTATTACATATTATTTTCACAGGTTATGACACCAAGAAGTTGTCGTCTCAAGGAAACCGAGAAGAAGAACCTGAGTTTGGTCTACAACGTGCAGAGACAGGCGACCGACGTCTCCAGAACAATCAGAACAGCGCTAACAACGGACCCTCGTCCGACCTCCGCGCCGCGCACTCCTCGGACTTCTTCAGCGGACAACGTGACCGGGGCCGCGATGAACCCGCCCCGGCGCCTTCCACCGCGCGCCCCGCCCCTCCCCCGCGCCAGTCCTTCAGGAGAGTCACCACTCCCCGCGCTACACCAACTACTACCCAATACACCACACAACCACCTCCTCCACCACCGCAACCAACCAACCCGCCCCATTACGACGTCCCATCGAAACGTAAACTTGTAAGGAAACGCCCCATCTACGTGTCCACTGCTGCACCAACAACTACTATCCCACCCAGTACACCGGCCCAGCAGCAAAACTACTTCATTCAACAACAACCGCAAAACTTCAACAGAATCCAACCTCAAAGACAAACTACACCTCCACCAGCGAACGTGCCGCCTCAGTACAAGGACGAATACGTTGAAGTGAGCAGGAAGACGCCGAAACAAAACAGGTACTTCCAAAGTCAGTCAAATCCAACTTCGGCAGCACCTTTCCCCAAGTCGACTTCTGCACCCCATTTGAACAAAAAGGACGGTCTCGTCGAATTGTACAATTATGAGACTCAATCGACTCCAGGACTCAACGTGCAGAATGATAACCGTCCCTTCAAACTGCGAAATAGCTTCAGCGTATCAGATGTCCCGAGGGAGGAGTTCGCTCGTACTAATATAAACATCAACTCAAACGGTGCGAGAAACACTCCAACGACAGAAGAGTACAACACCGTAGCTTCTCGAGGATTCCAAACAAGTACTTCAGCTTACAGAAACTTTAACAGTGTCTCCTATGAACCAGAAAAGAACAACTTCGTTCAATTCTCAAGTGCTAAACAAAATTACTACACCAGCCCTACAACTCAACCGTCAACGACCATCTACACAACACAAAGAAATGACCCTCCACAAAACCTGAACACGATAGCGTACAATACAAACCTCGCTTTCAACACTGTCCAGCCAGCTAACTACGGCGAAAGCAACGAGGATGATGGTCAGTACCGTCCCCCACAAGGAGAAGACGACGGTCAATACAGACCCGAGCTATACGAACGGGAGCTGTTATCTGGAGCCCACTCTCTTAACATAGCGGCAAGTGGTAACAGGCTACCAGAAGACCAGAAGCAACATGGCAAGTCAGAAGTATATGGGAAGAAACCTGTCGCTTACACATCCGCCCCTAGACCGTTCAGGCCCGCTCCGATGCAGACCGCTGCGCCAGCGCCGACGACTCGTGCTCCCGAGCCCACTTACACGACGACGTACAGGGCGCCGACGGTCAACACGCAGCGTACTTTCGACTACTTCCAGACTTACACGACTACGCAAAGGCCAAGCGAGCCGGCGCCACAACCTCAGTCACCAGAGCAGGCACCGTTCAACTTTGCTCCTGCAAACAGTGCTCCTGCGAGGCAGACGACGACGCAAGCTCCTCGAGCTCCTGAGCTGCGCCCCTCGAGTCGCGCTCCCCCTCCCCCCACCGCCGCACCTCAGCGGCCCAGTCCCCGCCCCCAGCACTTCGCGAACCCACCCAGCAACAAGGAAGATGCGAGCTACGACTACGCATATTACGACTCTGACCCTGGTTTCTCAGAGTACGATCATATAGAGGAATTCGGCAAAACTAAAACAAAAGCATAAGTGCTTATGTTAACAATTCATTGCCATTAAATTAGTCGCCTCTTTGGATAGATAAACATACAGTTAGGTATAATAGGTACAAAGTGTTGCAATGTTAATGTAGAGGTCAAAAAGCAACAGCATAGCGTAGAACAATTCTCATTCACAACCAGTCTTAATAACAATAACTGGGCATAACTTTTACAATGAAATGAGGAAACCCGAGAATGTATCGCGTACCTAACCTGAGTTCTAGGTAAAAGTACAACTTTTGTACATAATAATTATGTATTTTCGCCAGACTCTTCACAACACTCACGTGAACTGACTGAAACAAAACGCCAGCTTTATCATCATCCGAAGAGGTTTAACAGTAGTTACCCTAAATTATTTGTGATATTAATGTGAATGTTCATATTGGTTTAAGTCGTTATTAGCTAGAAGGTATAGATTCTAGATAAAATCGAGTTGCAGGCTACCTAATTCTTATGATCATGTCAAAATGTTTGCCAGCGTCGGTATTCGCAGAACAGGGTGGTTTATGGCGGTTGATAGATTTATTTTCCTATCTATGTACAATAGAAAGTAAGTTATAACTATAGATTGTAAAATATTCCATTGTAAATAAAGTTTTCGTAAAGACAATGGCTTGTGTAATTTAGTTGTTTCCCAAAGCGCGTGAGAATCAGTGAACAATTTAGATACTTGCAGATACCAACTACAGGCTAGTTAGGAGAACGGAGCTAAGTAGACAAAGGGGAATTCCTAACACCTTGGCAATAAGCTTCTACGAATCTTAGGCATTCAAACAGCAATATGTAAAGCGTGATCATTATAGAACACAATATTATGTGAGTAATTAAAATGTTTTTTATGCATGTTTAAAACAGGAGTGCGATTTTTGAATCTCATTCGCTGAGTTCAGCAGTTGAAAATATCAAAATTACTGTGGAGATACGCATCTTTCTACTGCTGATTTGACTTTCAAAAATCAACTTTAGGAGTGCGATTTTTGAAAGTCAAATCAGCGGTAGAAAGTTGCGTATCTCCACAGTAATTTTGACATTTTCAAATGCTGAACTCAGCGAATGAGATTCAAAAATCGCACTATAGGACACTTATGAAGCAATTAAAACATATTTTTCCGTGTCGTATCCTCTTGCTCTAGAAAAACTTGGTATTAGGAATTAGGATGCCTAATAAATAATAATATTCTATAAAAATAAATGCGAAAGTCTCTCTGTTTGTCTGTCTCTTTGTGTTTTGTGGGTTTTCACGGCTAAACCGGTGAACCAATTTTGAGAAAATTGGTAGGTGGAGAGATAGCTTGAACCCTGCGTGAAGATCATGGGCATAGGTATGAAGTAAGTATTAAATTCTACCCAGACGAACCATTATGCATACCTACTTCAAACATGGTGTTAATATTTATGTCTACTTAGAAGGCTTTGAAAAATACATTAGTATTTTCTAATGAATATCTCATTTATAAAATTTCAATGCCTATTTTTTATTGCTCAAAAATAATGTATATTTTTAAACCTAATTAAAATGAGTGCATTGGTTAAAAGCCTTCTGGGAGATACAATGTTGATTTCTATGTTGCGTAGCGATTTTTTTTTTTAATATACTTTCAGATAGTCTTTTTGTCACTAAATGGCACCGGTTATAGTTTAAAAGTCCCATTGATAATTACTCCCCACCCCTCCTTACAAAACACCGTAAAATGTCTGGGCTAGTATGGGGCTTACTATTTGAAAGACACTACCAGGCAGGAACCAACTGCAAGTACCTTCACCTGCAGTATGCCATCTTAGGCGCTCGATATGTTCGAGCTGGAATAATGAAATAATACAAACTGTCAGCCATCCATACAACATCTACAATCAAAGGGAAAGAATGAACAATCAAATGCACAGACTTTGTATTTCTTCAGTGGTCGTTTCGAACATGTTTCGAACACCAATATGCCTAGCAGAGCTCAACTACGCTACTACGCCATATAAGCGTCTCTTAATGAAATTAAACATTACAAAAAATACACAAATTGTAGTCCCTATTGTAATAAATAATTAAATCAATTAATTAATAAAAAAAATTATAACATTATATCAAAGACATATATATTACTAGCGTAAGGACATGGCCTATGAGCTTGACTATTGTCCCCAGTTCGTTGGCTCTAAAATGCAAGGAAAAATGTCAGTTTAGAGCACTCGAAAATATATGACACGATATAGTTCATATACGAGTTATGACAGATGGCGCAAATTTTTGTTTCTATGAAGAAGGTTTTTGTAAAATATTCTGACGGGCCTATCCTTACGCTAGTAATATATAAATCTATGCATTATATTATAACCCACTGTGTAGTTATTCAATCGACTTTGTAAATGTTTGCTTTTAGCGCCATCTATCATCGAATAGCAGAATTTATTCAAAGAGTTCAAACTAAAAAGATTTTTATCATCTTTCACACAGCAGCGCTTACATTAACGTTGCTACTAACCAATAGATGTCGCTAGTTCAAACCATTTTGATCAAGAAGTTTCATCGCTTCGTATCACGCTTCGTATTTATAGGTGAACAAAAAAGTTTTTACTACGTACGTAGGTAGTACAATACTGGCAACTTTTGAACTAAAAAATTTCCCTTGCCGCCATTTGCTTCAATTATAAAGAAAACAAATTTTCTCTTTTTCAAATTTAATGGCAAGTGTAATTTTTTTTACCCCACGCTGCCAGTCAAAAACGAAACATAAAATAGAGAAATGACCAAAGAGTTCCTTATGCACAGAAATATTGTCTCGTAGGAAAATGAGAAAGGTAAATAAACCCTAAAAATAACAAACTCAAAAATAATCTGATAATCAAACAATCCATCTCTGCATCAATAGTTAATGAACAACATAAACTCATGACCATAATCCCAATCATGGGATGGGGTGATCAGAAACATTGCTATAACCACCAACTGTCTTCAAGGCAGTGGCAACAATGCTTACTTTTAGAACATTTTAGGTTACAAAATTGAAATGACGTGTAAACAAAGTGGTGATAACTTGCTCTGCATAAGAAACCTTATATCCCTTAGTCACCTCATACGACACCCACGAGAAGATGTGGATGGTCCATTCTAAAGCGAAACCACGCGGTATTATGAGGATAGGAGGAAGAGCGCCTGAGCGCGCTGCTATGCTAACAAACGAAGTTAGATCCTATTTTCAATACTTATCAATTTATGTAACTCAATGAAATTTTTTAAACATGATTAAGAGATTAATCTCTGTAGCTGGTGAGATTTCCTCAAAAATAATATTATTATTTTAATGCTAGGATTAATTTAAGATTTGTATGGAAATTAGAAAGGAGAAACATTTTGAAGACAATAGAAAACCAGAGGGGAAAGATGATCGGACACCTGATACGAAACGACAACTTCTTTAAAACCATACTGGAGGGGAAGATAGAGGGGAAGAGAGGCAGAGGAAGACCCAGACAGAGTTATCTAACCCAAGTGAAGGAAAAGGTTGACTTCGTGTCGTATCAGGAACTCAAGACACTAGCTGAAAGTAGACAGGATTGGCGAATACTCCACCGACAAGAGCGTAGCTCTTAAATAAGATGATGATGATGATGATGGAAATTAGCTGTAACTTTAAAACTACGGAGGTATTAATTTTAACGAAAATCTGCCAAAAACACTGATATTAGTTTCTACACCGTGCGTAAAAATAATTATTGAATTAATTTGGTTAGTATTCAAAATGAAAGATACCAACATTTAAAAAAATACCTACGTCAGCAACAACCCCTTTAAAATAAAGCATTTATCTCGTTCTAAAAAAACCTGATAAAATAGTTTATATATTTTTTGCACATTTTTAAGGCTTTACAGTATAAGTAGGTACTTCAAAGGTTTTAATATTTTTGTCTACTTGGAACTCTTAGAAGGCTTTGAAAAATACATTTGATAGAATTTTCCATTGAATAGGCTCATTTTTAAAAGTTCAATACCTATTTTATTGCTCGAAAATAATTTGTATTATTAAATCTAATTAATATGAGTGCATTGTTATTAATATTATTCATTTAAGCCTTCTGGGAGATACAATTTTGATTTTTATGTTGCGTAACGATTTTTTAATATGCTTTTAGATTGTCTTTTTGTCACTAAATGGTACCGGTAAGTTTAAAAGTCTCATTGATAATTACTCCCCACCCCTCCTAACAAAACTTCGTATAATGACTGGGCTATTATTATTGCTCAATAAATTGAATAGGTACCACACATTAAAACAGGTCAATGGTACTAACTTATTAAAAGTGACATTTCGTATAGACTCGTCAATCTCGTCATCAAGGTATATCTCTTCGTGTGCCTTCATCATGAAGCTTTCATACATTGACGAAGAATTTTTCGCTTACCTTCATAAAATCGGTCAAATCCGTAGAGTACCTACAAGGGGGTCAAATCCAAATGACATTACAGATAGGCAATAATATAAAAGCATTATAAAAGATGTGAAAATTACGAAAATTAATTGTATTTGACAAGGTTGTGACTTATTAACTTATTATTATATTACTGACCCCAGCACCTATTGACATACACACTGTGCAATCAGCAACAAAGAAATTTTACTCCTAAGGCTATTGGGTCGATTGGGTCAATACAAGGTCTTCTTTACATATCATTTCATTGGTCAAGGTCCAAAAACGATAATAATCAAAAAAGCATCATAGTTTCAGTAAGACGACATCAAGAGATTCGTATATTTTATTAGTTACAATAATTACCTCTACCCTGCCTCTACCGACGAATAAGAATGTATAGAAATGTAAGAGAAATGTAAATCAAGCTCAAAAAGTGTCACCAAAAAAACGGTACCTTTGTTCTTTAAAAACTCTACCTTGCCGCCAAAACTCTAGTTAGGGAGGTGGCGAGCATTTCGGTCATCATCATGTCGTATGGCATTTTTGTCTTCCTGCTTGGATCCGGGGAAGTCTAAATTTCGAGATCAAGATTCTTCAGCCAGTCTTCCGCTGCCGGGGTTAGCCTATGGAGTTCCTCAATTCCACCGGGGAAACGGCGCAGATGACACTCATTTACCACGTGGGTGAGGGTTTGGTCAGGTGCCCCGCAGTCGCACATTGGTGACTCCCTCAGACCCCACTTGTAGAGGTGATGGTTGGTCCTTCCGTGGTTAGTTCTGAACCGGTTTAGCTTAGCCCAGGTCTTCCGGTCCTTATCAAACCCAGCCAGTTCGGCAGTTGGGTCTCGCACGAGGTTTGCATGCAGATGGTCAAAAAGGCCCCAATCTGACCGCCATGCACTATTAATATCGTACTGGGAGTGAATTCTGTCATCGGTCCAGATAGGTGATCTGGATGGGAGACGGTAAGTAGGAATTGACTCCAGCGTTTTCCTTATAGGCATGGGGGCTGCGTGATTTAGTTGGAAGCACTTTTTCCATTCTTTGGCAGCTGCTTTATTCCTGCGGAGCTCCGGTGGAGGGATGTGCGAGAGAACAGGAAGCCAAGGCAGTGGGGTCGATTTAATGACTCCCGTAATTAGGCGCATGGCTCATGGAGCATTTCGGTATATGATTTGCACACGTTTCACATCGAGGTAGATTGCAGTTTACGTCGGTACGAATCGATTTGGTCCAGTCAATAATGGTCCTACGTCGCTGCGTTTTCGCGTTACAGCCGATTAAAGTTGTTAAAAAAAAGCGGTATTAAATTATTTGCACATGTCTGCCTCTGGGGTTCATGGTCACAAATATCTTGGAAACGAAGAAAATCGAGGAGGCAGACATTCAGGGCTCTGCATTATCATGGGACGGAGTTGTAAAAGTGTTAAAAAAAAAGCTCTACTAAGTCATTTGCACACGGTTCTCATTGCGCCCGTTCGATTCCGAAAAAACATTTGGCAGACACTTTGCTCACTGATTTTTAACTTTATAACGGTTTGAAATGGACGTAATCAAGGGGAAGCGGGTATTGAAGGAAATTAATACTTATTCCGTAAAATTAGAGTTTATTTTCAATTCTACACGAAATTATAGAGTTCGGTCCACCTAATAGGATACTATATACAATGTTCTTGGGAGATATTTTATACCTGCGGAGACGCAGGCAGTTAACAGGCAGAAGCCAAATATTTTTGAAGAGTTTTGAAACTCGTTCGTATGGATTCTATTAATTATTTTCAATAATATTCAGTAGACGCAAAATTTTGTATTTGTAGCTTGGCGCGAGTCGAGTTGAAAAAAAAAATTCAAATGGTCTGCCTCTGGAATATCAGGGTCCTGAACGTCTGCCTCATCGATTTTCTTCGTTTTCATGACAAATTAAAACATCAGTCCAAGAGGCAGACATGTGCGCATAATATAGCACATCTTTTTTTTTTAAACATTTTTGGAGCGCTGTCAATAGACAACGCAGAGGCACCCCGCTGGCAGACTATTTTTCCGTGGTCCTTCTCATTGTTTTTAATCGAACAATTCAAATCTGCCAAGTGTGCAATTCGTATAGAGTTTTTTAAATAATAAAAATAACTTAAAAAATTGAAATCTACAAGCAGAGTCAGAGCCCTGGATGTCTGCCTCTTCGATTTTTTGTCTGTACAGGATGACTGTGATCATCAGCCCCAGAGGCAGACATGTGCAAATAATATCGCCCACCTTTTTTTTTAAACATTTTTGAAACGCTGTAAATTGACAACGCAGCGCTACCATGGTGGCAGACGAGGTCCTTTATGTTTCTCAAGGTATCATTATTGCTATTAATAACGTCTGCCATGTGTGCTAATGATATCGAAATTTTGCTCGCCACCTCCCTAACTATCATACAAAATGTAATTTTCCGTAATGTGCCAAAAATTGTGTTGATTTTATTTAGAGGTATTCTTCTTTTATACCTCTACCTCAAGAACAACTTTCCCAAAAACTCGAAGGAGAGAAAGTACATACATCATCAGCATCACCATAAACAACTTTTACTATGGGACCAACAACTAGAAATAAAAAAAAACATTCTGCTGTTCCATACATTTTGCGCGGTAGATTTTAATTTTAGTAGGTATTATGTAGGGTGTAAGGAAAAGTATCATTAGGTATTGCATATACAGTAGGTATTGCAGTTTAGTATGGGACAGCTGATATTTTTTTGTTCTGACAGGTTTTCTCCCATGGTAAAAGTTGTTCATTTTGATGGGTAGAGTATGTGGTTTAAAGGTTAATAATACTTACACCCTGCGTATAGCTTTTGGCTGGATTGCTTAGTGCACCCCTACATCCTCTGTAGAATATACATTCCAAAGGAGATCATTCAAGCTCCATACATATTAGGGACTTTACTGAAAGTGCCGGCCAAGAAAAGATCTTCTGTCAAGTTTTTTTTGTATCTTCAGCGGGCTGTGCGTTGTCTGTCAGTCAGCCAGTCAGTATTGTAAGGAATATACTACTACATTGAGAGACTCCATACAAACCAAAATCAATACGATGCTAAAATGACGTCCTAGGTACCTGGAGTGCGATTTTTTAATCTCACACGTTGAACTCAGCAGTTGAAAAATCGTTCTAGTTGAAAATGTATGGAGATACGCATCTTTCTACTGCTCAGTCAAATGACTGTCAAAAATCGCACTCCTGGAGTATGATTTTTGAAAGTTAAATCGGTAGTAGGAAGATGCATATATCTCCACAGTAATTTTGACATCTTCAATTGCTGAACTTTGTGAATGAGTTTCACTGTCGCAATCGCACTTCTGGAGTGCGATTCACGATCTAGTGCCAATTGTACCATTAATGGTACTACTGGCACCACCTAGTGCCAAACTGTACCATTGATGGTACTTCCCGATTGTACTTCTGGTCCGGCGGGGATTTTTGAATCTCATTCGCGGAGTTCATCAGTTGAAAACATAAATATATTATACTACAGGACTACAGTTGAAAATGTCAAAATTACTGTGGAGATATGCATATTTCTACTGATGATTAGACTTTCAAAAATCGTACTTCAGGAGTGCGATTTTTGAAAGTCAAATCAGCAGTAGAAAGATGCGTATCTCCATAGTAATTTTGACATTTTCAACTGCTGAACTCAGCGAATGAGATTAAAAAATCGCACTCCTGGAGTGATACACTTCATTAATAAAATACAAACATCATCAAGTTCCTAAAGATTTTGAAAGATGGAAAATTTGGTGTGGTAAGTAGGTAGGTACTATAGGTAGAGGTAAACAACTAAAATAAAGCAAATAATTCAATGTTATAATTTTGTTTAGATAAGTATCACAATTTTAAATAATGTGTATTTAATATAAGTAGTCTAATTTACTAAGTATATTTACAATCCTAAATTTTATTTTCAATCTACGGTCGGCTGCAACTAAGATATGTATTGAATGCCTATAATAATATTATAGGAATTCATTACATTTCTTACTCTGCAGCCGACAGTAGGTAGGTACAAAAGAATGCGCTCAACGCTTGCAATTTCGTTAACTTCTGATATTAATTCAAAGATTTGTAATTTATACGTTTTATTTTATCATCCATTTTATATAAATTTATCATCCATATTCAAAATAGCATATTGAAATTTTTATACACTCGTCAAACTAAACATGACCATTATAAGTTGGCCACCGTAAGTATTGAATCACGTATAACGTCGCGTGGCCAACTTATGCTGGTTAGTATGATGACACATCTGCTGTGTTTATGCGACGTAAATTACGCGTGCAATGCTTTGGCGCGGCGACACCGGTAGGCGCGATTTTTCCTAGTAGGTGCCTAGATACGTAAATTACGCTGCGTAAATTCGGCAGGTGTGTTGTGTATCACACTTATGTACTTATATAGCTTGACGTGTCGCTGTGATCTATACTCTGCAACAAATCTAAGTATTTAAACACATTAGAATTTCCAGAATTTTTCTTACCTTGTCTTCTGTCTTTTTATTTTTAGAGAAACGAGGCGTGTAGTTGTCTCTGCCTAACCCAATGTGAGACAGGTGTGAGAATATCTACGTATGTATTGCATAAATAAATATGTCACAGAGTACAAAATACATGAACTTGAACTTGAATAATTAGTTCGCACATTTAATTCACCATGTCTACCTAGTCGTCTTCATAATTCGTGAAAATCATGTGAAAATGCATAAAAATAGAGCATGTAGTCAAATATTTCCAAATTTATAAAAAACTCTATTTAATTTCGTCGTAATCAGTAATGATGTTATATTTTATGCAGATGGAATAATAAAAAATATATTAAATTTCGTCGTATTCTTGATCATAATGAAATGTAATATTTTATACAGACTGAATAATGTTCCGTTGGAAAATTAGTAAAAATGTGCAGAATAAACATCGTACATGTGTCAATAATAAAATAATTCCGCTGTACATTTGACATTACATAAATAGGTTTTATAATAGGTAAGCAGGGTGGGCAGGCAGGTAGGCAGGTAGGTAGGTAAGGTAGGCGGATGGATAGGGTAGGTAGGTTTTTAATAGCAAAGAAAAACCTAGTTTGTAGAGATTTTCATTATGATTTCAGTTCTGTAAAGTAGAACAATATTGCAGGTCCATTGTTGATCTAGATTACATACGATGTATATTCCGGTATTATCAACATGAAACTAAAGGTGTGAAAAAATTTCTGGCAAGAAGATACCTACTCCAATTTTCTACTATCAAAGGTACGAGTCGATTACACCCACATTAACATCTTATACTCCTGTTATTCGATCATATAAACATAAACATTTATTTCCAAAAACGCAATGCATTTACAGCAGTGGTTCCCAACCAGTGGTCCACGGACAACAGGTGGTCCGTGAGAGCCTCTGAAGTGGTCCGCGGGAGGGTCCTGCCTACCAGCAGTCCAGCACAATTGTGAAAGAATTGCAAACAATAATAATTTGAGATTTTAGCAAATGAAAGGTCTTATTCTTGAACATTGTGGTCACTGCTAATGCTAATGTAAAAGTTGTCCTGTGTCGAAAAAGCTTGGGAACCACTGATTTACAGAGTGAGTAGATTTTGATCTACTATCATATACAGGGTCCTTCTTAATATGCTGACACTTTTTTAAGGGGATGATCAGACCTATAAATAATGAAAATTTAGACTTTTAAAATTTTAATAAAACTTTAGATAATGATATATTGC
Source organism: Agonopterix subpropinquella (assembly GCA_922987775.1). NCBI lineage: Eukaryota > Metazoa > Arthropoda > Insecta > Lepidoptera > Depressariidae > Agonopterix > Agonopterix subpropinquella. The sequence continues at coordinate 18,271,312 of OV277698.1, forward strand.
ATTTCACAAGTAATACTGTATTTTTAGGGATAAAGATTGACTCGAGGCTGCAATGGGGTCCACATATAGAAACCCTAGCGGGTAGGCTGAGCTCGGCAGCTTATGCAGTTCGAAAAATTAGACAGCTAACTGATATAGCTACTGCAAGACTTGTATACTTCAGCTACTTCCACAGTATCATGTCTTATGGTATTTTGCTGTGGGGCCGTGCTACAGACGTCGAGGCTATCTTTATCCTTCAAAAGCGGGCAATTCGAGCCATTTATAATCTGCGTTGTCGAGACTCACTACGAGATCTTTTTAAAGATATCAGTATTTTGACTTTCTACAGTCAATATATTTACGAAAATATTTTATGTTCGAAAAAATTTGTCTCTCTTTCCCAAAAACAGTGACGTTCATAATTACAATACAAGAAATAAAAATAAATTAGTATTCCCACATTTTCGACTCAGTAAAGTCAACACATCTTTCATGGGGCACTGTATACGCTTTTATAATAAGATACCAGAGGATATTCTAAACTTACCAGACAAAAAGTTTAAGTCTCATGTTAAACAAGTCCTCTGTAAAAAAGGTTACTATAAACTCGATGATTATTTGAATGACCAAAATGTCTGGTCTTGACAATTTTACACTATGTAATGCAATATTGTATTTTAATTGTACTTTGTACATTTTGTTTTGTTTAAAAGATGTGTGTTGTAGAGTTTCTGGCCGCATCTTCTCTCAACGGAACACCTTCCGACGCGGTGGTAAAGTCAAAAAATGACGTCAAAAAGCTATCTATATGATATTATTTTGAATAAAAAATTTTTGAATTTTGAATTTTGACCATCAAACTGAACAACTTTCTCTATGAAAAAAACAAAGAAATCGCGAAAAAAAAATCTGCTCATCCATACAAAACTGCAAACCTACTCGAGCCAAATGTATGGGACAGCAGATTTTTTATTCGCGATTTCGATGTTTCTCCCCTATGGGACCAACAGAGAAAGAGAGAAAGTTGTTCAGTTTGATGGTCTTATCATGCCCTTAAAAAAGTGTCAGCATATTAAGAAGGACCCTGTATAGAAGAATTATGCCTCAAACTTCACTAACTACTTACATGTTTTATAAAATTGTCACGATTTTCATGCATAATACATAATATTTTCCTAACCTCTACCGAGAAGTAAATAATGGATATTAAACAAAAAATTACAAGTCCTGATACAGAATCCAAATAAATAACAACAGTCGACCGGTCAATCGTAGAAACGTCCACATTAACGATTTAAATAAATTATACCTAATAATCACTAACTAATTATAACTTAACTTAATTGAGCTCAAAAACACGCAGTCAGATAACGTATGAGATTCACTTTTGTACTTTTTTTTCTGTTTCCCATAATTCCTATTAGTGAGCACATAGTGTCTACTTTCGCGTTATTCACAGGCTGTTAGGCAACTCTGATCAGTCACTTGAAGAGCTATCTTCTCCTGGCTCCCAGCTCACACTCATCTATAAGGCAGCGTGTAGGAGAGGGACGAAGCGATGTGACCCATGAGTAGAGATCGGATAATCGGATGCATATTTACCTAAACTTCACTTTTTTCGCCACGAAAACAGGCTATGGATATGCCTTTCTGGATAAAGTTATTTAAAAAAATCGGCCCACACCGTTTTGTCATACTGATCCTCGTAGGTAGTCACACCACTATAATATAACCTACTTCCGGCAAAGTGAACAACTTGAACAACATGAACAACTCTGAGAAGATTAAAAACTCTGACAACGTTGCGTTGTTCAAATGTCCAAGTTCTACGATATTTTTTATGTCGATAAATCTTTTAGTAATCCCGGGACTTCAGAACGATCCTGGGATTGTTTCATAAAATAAACGAACTAAGACTTGTCCACATTCTTCTTGTGAAAAATGAAGGTTAGGTAAATATGCATCCGAATATCCGATCTCTACCCATGGGACAAGCCAGGTACAATGTGAGATGTGTAGCTGTGTAGGCAAGGCAGGATCATTGCGAGGCAACTGCGCCCGCGACCCTCTGCCGCACGTCGCCGAGAGCTGATCCGTTGCTGAACCCGTTCAGGAGAGGCAGCATCATCTCCTTGGGCTCTGACTTGGCTGCCTCTATTTCTACCTTCACTTTGGCTTTGGCGTTCTGTAACAGAAAATATGATTGTCAATTTCATTTGCTCTTTTTGTTGTGTGTAGTTCTTTTGTGAAGGCTAAAAGTGGCTAGGTACATATATAAATTACTAATGCTTTGACAGTGTTCATCGAACTGAAAACGATAGTATTTCGAACTTATGTATTTTAATAACTAATAAGTAATACTATGCTTTCGACTATGGCACATGAATAAATATCGCTATAGAAAACAAGCTTCATACAAGCGCGGTCGCCGTCTCGCTGCGAGAGGACAGGTATGAGCATATACCCCGACTGAATGTGTGCGTGTACCAGGGCCTCTACCCGCACATTCGAACTTCGCAATTGCGTGAACGTTTTCGTTCCAATGTCAACTCTATTACAATGAAGTGCTGATCGAAACAGTGGCGATATATCGAACATCGAAAGTCCGGGTACAGGACCTGTTCTTAAGTCCTCTTACGCGCGTTATGTGTGAGTACACCGATAGTGGCTGCTTGTATGAGTTTTGTTTTATGTAAATGACGCATTTTCCTAATATCCTCATTTTACTAGCAGTGCATGAGCAGTGCCCACAAAACTGTATCCACGCTGCGCTGTCGCTTGGCAGAATTTTTACAGATCGGAAGCCCGTCGCAATTGATATTGGGATATACAACTTCGGAAAACAAATACAAATTAAGTATATCTTGAATGACAAAATCAATTCTTACTTTGGCTTTCTTAAGGTAGGCCTGTTTGTAGAAGTCTGAGAAGAGATAGTAGAAGAGGACGGCGTGCATGCCGATCCACCAGACGAAGGCCCGAGGGTAGTCGCACGTGATGAACAGCAGCTGGAACGCGTGCAGGAACACCAGCACGAACTGAACCTATAGCGAAATAAGTTAACTATAGCGTTAGATTTTGTTCATAAAGTATCTTTAGTTTTATAGAAATTTGTAGCATTTTTTAAATTAACGGCTAAAAATTAATTAGCTTTGAAGTTATATTAATTTTTAAAAAAAAATTACTTCGAAGCTGTGTTACTGTGTTGTCTAACTAACATTCAAATCTTATAATCGAATTTTCGTCCACTTCCTGTCATGTCAACCGATTAAGTTAAAATTTTCCTTCCTTCCTCGTGGTCAAACTTAGTAGTCAAACTGACATGTGTAGTATGACAATACAATATTATATGGTAACATGGACCCGATCTGATGATGGAGACTTAAGGTAGACGAGGGAACTCCTTAATTTATTGTATTTTAGTCTCACTGTAATAGAAACTTAAAAAGTTAAAAATAAAATAACAAAAAAAATATTAAGTAAAAATATTTTTGTTTTTAAAAAACTTGCCCTAAAATAACTTACTTACTACGTTGATTTATTTTGATTAAAAAATCGTGTGAGTAGAGACATTTTATATAATTTTTTGATTGTTTTCCCACAAAACAGTTACCTACGTTAAGAATTCACGTATTAATAAATAAATGCATACCATTTGCAGTGCAGTGAGGTACTTCTTCCACCAGAGATACTTCTGGACCTGGGGACCGAGGGCGGCCAGCATGTAGTACGAGTACATGACGATGTGCACGAATGTGTTCAACATGCCGAAGAATGTCGAGTGACCGCCTGTTGACGACAACATATCGTTATGTTAAGTTGGCTTTAATCTATAACATTTTAGTGAAAATTAAAGTTAATATCCATGGAGTAGGCAATACCTACGCTATAATAATGATAAGCTCCAATTCGGTATGTCAAGTTTTGAATAGAATATAACTAAAATATAATGACTATCAGTTTAAAATAACCACGATGAAAATAACAATGTGCATGACCTTGAAGGGCCGTTGGATAACTTCACTCGATTGTAAAGGAATATACACTCTATGCAAAGGCAACAATCATTTGAATGACTCGAGTGAAGTTCGTGTGATTGAGTGACGTCACATTTGCGAGCGAGGTCATGCACATTGTTATTTTAAACCGATAGTATGTCCGAATGGTTAGGTGGAAAAATCTTGCCCTTTGACATCTAGGAAGTTTATCGAATGTTTAGGCAAAGTTTAACTATAGGTCGACATAAATCTCATGAAAAATAAGGAAATCAAATTTTAGAGTAAGCAACACTGGGGTAATTGGATTAGGATTTAGGGCCCTTTAAACACTGCGACTTTTTGCAGCACTTCTGAGAAGCCATACAGCCACGAAGACAAAACGTTCGTAATAATATTCAGCTATAAAATGATATCCCTTTCCTTATAAACAAGATGAAAATGTTCGGCCAGATGATTTCTGCGTTCAAAATGATCTTAAATATGCATCCATTAACAAACGCGCGTTTTTATCGCCGCAAAAAGTTGCAGTTTGTAAAGGGCCTACTTCATGACAGTTTGACATTGCCATGTGAAAATCTATATTTTTTACTTTTTTTCATTTCATGAGATTCTGGTCGACCTATAAGCAATGACATTAGTAAACAAGAATGGACAGGCCTTACGCGAACATTTTAAACCAGAAAAATGAGGCAAAACAATTGACAGTTTTACTTCGAAAATTTACTGAGATGACAGACCAAGTACCCTAATTTGTATTGAAGTGCCCTAGTTTTGCGTGCTTCAACTTAAAGCGCTTTGGGCCTATCCATTCATTTTACTTTGATCTAAGCCTATAAGTACCTAGGTATGTAGTCATTAACATTATTACATAATGAATCATTTATTGTCTTCATTCTGTAATATTTTCCATAGGTAATACGACAAATCGCGTAGATAACTCGATTAAAAACAAGTTTTCCTTAAAAATTACAACACAACAAGATTTTTCCATCTAATTACGATAGAATTAGGTACTATAGGTATATACCTATAACGGCCTTCCGTATTGACGATTTACATTGGCGTAGTTGTACTCATTTCCATAGACTAATGTCCTGTTGAAGTACAAGTAATTGTGGCAATTTTTATAATTACACGCTAAGGCAAACCGAGCGCGCTATGGAATATTTTATCTCATCAGATCTGAGCAGAAAAATAGTTAGCATGACTAAGTAAAATAATTTGATATCGGTCAAGCGATACAATGCACCTGGTAAAGAAGAGTAGGTAAGTACATACATACCTACAGACCGTATCATTTGTGAAGCATACAAATGAATGCAAAGAACTCAAAACGTTATCGAATCGATAGATTACTAACCATGGCCTCTACCCGCACATTCGAACTTCGCAATTGCGTGAACGTTTTCGTTCCAATGCCAACTCTATTACAATGAAGTGCGAACCGAAACAGTGGCGATATATCGAACATCGAATGTCTGGGTACAGGGCCTGGGCCTCTACCCGCACATTCAAACTTCGCAATTGCGTGAACGTTTTCGTTCCAATGCCAACTCTATAACAATGAAGTACGGACCGAAACAGTGGCGATATATCGAACATCGAATGTCCGGGTACAGGGACTGGGCCTCTACCCGCACATTCGAACTTCGTAATTGCGTGAACGTTTTCGTTCCAATGCCAACTCTATCACAATGAAGTACGGACCGAAACAGTGGCGATATATCGAACATCGAAAGTCCGGGTACAGGGCCTGGATACGACACACCCTATCTATCCTATGCAAGTTTTTGAAGTTTGAAACCAATACAGTAGATATAACCAAAGGTGTGTTGTTTTAACCTATGTGTTGGTTGACCTAATTACGGCTAGCTAGGGTATCCCTACTGCAAGCGTCTCTTTCTAACAAGCAAACTTTGCAATTAGCCATCCCGCTTCAATTTAAAACAAGATCGCAAAAATACGTATTTTTCAGCAATATCTTTTCTCTTGGGTGTTTGCGGTAAAATCCATCGGGTAGAATTAATTACCTTTCAAATTATTATTTCAAATATTCAGAAGAAATTGTGTATGGTGTATGGGTATTACAACTGATTATAAATCTGAAATCGAACTTACTTTGGTCCTCGTTTTCTATCGAGAAAATTTTATAGAATCGTGTTTTCAACGGTTAGATTCACTGCAGAAAGAACGTATCTACGCTGCTCTTTAAACTATATATATTAAATTTAATAATTTGGTTATCAAAAACCGGTTCGAAAACAGACAAAATTGGTATATCCGGATGACATTTTCAAGGTAAGTAATTTGAGGAAATATTTGAGAATTTTATAGCTGTTTCGAATATTGCCTCATTTAATTAACAAATATCATCTTCCAAGTTGTGTGGTATATTATGATTCTGCATAGCACTTAGCATGTTCAAGTGACTACATCCTCCACTACAAACAACTTTTTTATTTTTATTGGTTTAGCTTCTCGCGTCACTGTCACTTCTCACGTACAGTCGCCATCAAATATATCGTAGCATACAAGGTGTCCAAATATTTCTGAGCAGTGCTAATTTTCATTAAATTATTTACAGTAAATGTTACCAATTATATCTAAACGTGTATTTTGTCATTAATATGTGAACAGCGAATTTTCAATAATTTCTTTACAATGTTATTTAAAATTAACATTTAAAACAACGGAGTAAGGTTTTTATCCGAAACTGTTCAGAAGTGCGATTTTTGAAAATCATACGAGCGATTTGGTAGTAGAAAGATGCATAATCTCCATAGTAATTTTGACATTTTTTACTGCCAAGTCGCTCGTATGATTTTCAAAAATCGCACTTCAGATGTTTATGGCCACCATGACTGCGTCGATATATTTGATGTTCTCGGCGTTCCTATATTTTTGATTGACTATGAGTAAAGAAATTATTGAAAAATAGAACTGCTTAGAAATATTTGACCACCTTGTTTGCTACGATATATCTGCTGGTGACTGTACCTACATTTCTAGAAGTCTCGTGCGTCGACTTACTTTGTTATATTTACCAAGCTACGATTAACGTAACGTTATTCAGCATAATTTATATTTACTCTACAAACTCGTCTCCAAACATTTATTTGATTTCTTATTTCGAGTTTACTAAAAATTTTGAAGATGTTTGTTTACTTAACTTTGGTAAGTATAGCCTTTTTTTGCATTGTTTACTAGAAATACGAATCTACACCTTTTGTGTTTAATAGCTAACATGGTGCATTTAGACAAAGAAACTAAACATACTAAAACATGGGTCGAAAAACGAGAAAAATTGTTGGACCAGTAGTGCGATTTTTGAATCTCATTCGCTGAGTTCAGCAGTTGAAAATGTCAAAATTACTGTGGAGATACGCATCTTTCTACTGCTGATATGACTTTCAAAAATCATACTTCAGAAGTGCGATTTTTGAAAATCATACGAGCGACTTGGCAGTAGAAAGATGCATAATCTCCATAGTAATTTTGACATTTTCTACTGCCAAGTCGCTCGTATGATTTTCAAAAATCGCACTTCGGGAGTGCGATTTTTGAAAGTCAAATCAGCAGTAGAAAGATGCGTACTCAGCGAATGAGATTCAAAAATCGCACTCCTGATATAAAAAATTGATCGGCTGAACCGCACTTTTGTATGGAAGGCCCAATAAATTTTATCTCCCTAGGGAAAGTACTAAGTAATACCTAGTTTCATTGTCTGAATACATCATTAAAGTGATGTTAGTAATTTAACACTACTGATGTAGAACCATAGCCAGGTAGGTACTAGGTAGTTCTTTTTGAGAAAAATATGTTTAAATTAATCATTATAAATCAATAGTATAACGAACAAACAAATGTACATTCAACATCAAAACTTTGTAAAATCAATCTGTTTATTAAGATTAATTCCATTAAGAATTTCCTCAAAGTTCATTGGCTTTTGTTGTTGACTATTAGTACTATTACCAACGTTTCATAAAATAAGTAAAAACGACTGGTATTGTTATTACACTTTTTGTTTTCATTAGATATAATGAACACAAAAAGTTTATGACTGAACAAGTTAATGAAAATTGCATCATTAATTTAAGTTCCCAATTTTTTGATAATGTTAAAGGTGACATGATACGGTTTTGTATGAAAAGCCACTCATAAAATATTGTTTTTATCGTGATCATCATCATCATCACAGTCAGCCTTTTGTTCCATACAAAACTACTAACCTAGCCGACACAAAATATGTGGGACAGCCATGGGATAGCACTTTTTTCATGGCTTTGTTTTTCACGTCTTGTATGTATGTATGTATTATTTTTATCTTTCTGAAATACCGCTAATTATGTTATTTGTAACAGTTAATAACAAAACACCACAACATCAACAACAACATCATCAACATCTACCTATAGATTAACAAAATATTATTAAAATTTGCAATCGAGAATTAGTCTTTTTTAAGAATTGGTCTTTGTACCAATTTGCAGAATAGGGTAAGTATATTTCCCGAAAGAGCTATATATTTACAGAATAAGGCATATCGCGTAACTATCTAATAGGTCTTTATACGACTAGAGGTCATCTTGCGAATAGTTCCTATGTTGTCTAAGCCAATTCGATGGAATGGGCGAGGCTCGGCTGCCGCGTTTCTCATAGACAATGTTCGCCTGAACGTATGGCCATAATCTTTCGGCTCCTAGCGACCATACAGGGTGTTAGGGTAAACAGTTGCATTACTTCAAGGGGTGATTGTGCCCATGATACTGAACAACTTTCCCAAAGAAAGCTTTATGAAATTGGAAAAAAAAAATTTGACTTTTCATTCGATCAGCTGATTGCATGGGAAGTCCAAAAATTTATTTACGAATTTCCTATAGGTTTCTTAGGTAAAGTTGTTCAGTATCATGGGTACAATCACCCCTTAAAGTAATGCAACTGTTTACCCTGTATATCAGGTCAGATAAACAAAAAATCAGAGAAGAAAATAAAGAAACAATCAGGACAGTGTACCAACCTGGAGTGAACTTGACTCCGAACCAGACGGACATGGGCATGATGCCGTGGTGGATCACGTGCAGTTTGGACACGTGGTCAAACTTCTTGCGCATCACGAAGAAGATCTGATAACAAGCGGATGATTTCATTATTAATCTTTCATCACATTGGTTGCATTCAAGCCTGACCTGGGCCTCAATTGCGCAATTTTATACGGTTTTGGTTTGGTTTTGGTTTTGGTTTAGTTTTGGTTTAGATTTGGTTTAGCTGAAGTAAAAAAGCTATCGCGATATTTTTTTCTGAACGATTAAATCGCACAATACAGAAAATTCGATCGAACGGACATCAAACGTTACGCCAACGTATCTTCCGAAATAAAGCTAAATCGTTACCGTTAATATAATTTGCGCGATACGAATTGTGCATAACGTAACGTTTTTGGTTGTGGTTTTGTTTTGGTAGTATCGTTCAAACTTAGGGCGATTGAGGCCCAGGACTGCGATTTTTGAATCTCATTCGCTGAGTTCAGCAGTTGAAAATGTCAAAATTACTATGGAGATACATTGAAGATATATTTAATCTTTCTACTGCTGATTTGACTTTCAAAAATCGCACTCCTGAAAAATAAATGGTTCTGAAAAATTCTGAAATGATTTCAATAGTAGAGAGAATTTCATATAAATACAACGTGTTAATGAATTAACGCAAAACCTCATACACCCCAACTGATTTATAACAAAATAATTAGATTTCAACACTAATTTAATTATTTTGATAGTTAAAATTTAAAGTTATTCACATTTTAAGTTTTGAGGCAAAAATGATTTGTTATCATTTCAGCACTGAAAGAAAGCGCTAACGTACTCATGGATACATTTTTATAATCTTGTTTTGGTAGTAAGTAGGGTGAGTGTGCCCGTGCGTTGGATTGGCATCGGGTTCTGAAAATTTAAAATTTTGCAAACTATTTAATATTTTGAAAAAAATTACCTATGTTGTAACCATGATAATTCGACTCTGCTCTCGATTCTAAACAAACTACTTTCTAGTTTTGCGTTAATTCATTAACACGTTGTATTTATAGGATGCTATTAAATTCAAACTCTTAATCGTTTTTTAGCTTCAATTCTGAATCAATTTCTCTAGGGTGGAAAATCTCATTTTCTACACAGATTTTGGCATCTAGTCTCGTCTCATTTTAACATATTTTTTTTTTATTACGATTTTAATAAAAAACCAAATCCATCAACTTATCATCGTCTTAGTAGATTTGCGTTCTAAAGCCTCGAAGGTTCGAGAAATTTATATGCAAACAGCGAAAAAACAAATAAAATATACTAATATTGGCCGAGTTATACAACAATTATGCAAATGTATGGACGTGACCATGCCGTACTCACGGAAACAAACAATCTGCGGCGTCCACCTTGACAGTGAAAAATAGTGGAAATAAACGTAGTTGACGAAAACTATGGAGCTATTTCGTAGCATTTATGGGACATGAAAGAAAGAGTCCGAAATATGAGCTAGTTCATCTCTAGCCTCCATCAACTCACACTGGGTTAGTGTAGGAATAGATTAAAGATAGGAAAGAGTGCTATTCTCCATACTCCATACTAAGTGGCGTACCTCGGAAAAAGCTCAAAATTCCGTCTCTTCGATGGCGCTGACTCCTTGCCCGCGAGTAGATGAATTGCCAATATACAGGTTGTAACAAAACATCCTAGTAATAATTAAGGGGGTGCTTCATACCATCAATCTGAACAACTTTCACTATGGAGCCAACGTCGAAAAAAAATAAAAAAATCTGCCGTCCGATACATTTGAGTCGAGTCGGTACTGCAGTTTTGTATGAAAGAGCAGGTTTCTTTTTCGCTATTTTGATGTTGGCTCCATAGTGAAAGTTGTTCAATTTGATGGTCTGAGGCACCCCCTTAAGTATTACTAGGGTGTTTTGATACACCCTGTATATGCTAAGAAATTTTTATTAGTCTAACAATATTATGAACCAAACCAACTACGTAAGAGGGAGCTTAGATAAGCAGAGTAGTCGATCCGAAATTGTTGATGCAAACATAGCGAAATGATTCTCATAACAACATCAGTAACGAACTAGAATGTTTCCGGTGTACGCAGCTTAGTATGGAGAATAGCACTCTTTTGTTCTTCTCTTACTCTATGGTGTAGGGGAGTACCTATAGGGTCCTTCTTAATATGCTGACACTTTTTTAAGGGGATGATCAGACCATCAAACCGAACAACTTTCTCCATGGGACCAACATCGAAATCAAGAAAAAAAAATCTGTTCGCCCATACAAATACATATTGTGTGTCCTATTCGAGCAAAATGTATGAGACAGCTAATTTTTTTTTCGCGTTTTCGATGTTGCTCCCATAGACAAAGTTGTTCAGTTTGATGGTCTGATCACCGCCTTAAAAAAGTGTCAGCATATTAAGAAAGACCCTGTATACCACTCTATCATACCCTCATTTGCATGAGAAGGCCTTTGCCCTGCAGTGGGATCTGAGAGTTTATAACTTCATCGAATGGACGCTCCATAGAAGTTCGATTTTCCAAAATATAACAAAAAAATTAAAACCGCCTTCAAAAAACTAAAAAGTTAAAAAATAATATTGCAGCCGATGACTTTCCCGTTCGCATCATAAGAACATTAATTTGTTTTATTGAAGTCGCTGTCAAGCCGGTACGATTCGCGACAGGGCTTGCATTTTTTGGCTTGGCTTGACACCGACTTCTATAAAACAAATTAATGTTCTTATGATGCGAACGGGAAAGTCATCGGCTGCAATATTATTTTTTAACTTTTTAGTTTTTTGAAGGCGGTTTTAATTTTTTTGTTAAAATTTTGTTTATTTCACAATTTTCAGTGGCAAATTCATTAGTTCGATTTAATAGTAGTGCTTTGAATTAACAAACGCACTAGTCGACACTACGATTTTCGAAGGTTCCCCTCGATATCTCTGGGATCCATCATCAGATCCTGGTTTCCTTATCATGGGACCTCACTTGGGATATCTCCTTTCCAACAAAAAAAGAATCATCGAAATCGGTTCATAAACGACGAAGTTATCCGCGAACACACATAAAAAAAAAAAAAAAAAAATATATACGGTCGAATTGAGAAACCTCCTCCTTTTTTGAAGTCGGTTAAAAATGTCATACTAATTTATCCATTATCGTTGTTTTCAACAATCCGAATTCGGTGTATGGAATTTGTACAAATGACTTAACTTACCCAGTTTAAATAAATAGGCTATAATACTTAGATAACACAAGGAACTTACCGTGTCGAAAAATTCCGTGAATTTTGAAAAATAGTACCACCAACATCCGTGCACCGTCTGTGAAAAAACAAACCCATTAAATATTGATTAACTAAATCATTATAATATTAATAACATTGATCAAATAAACATTAAAGTTCCTTGTTTATTTACAAAAACATCAAGTCAATATTTTAATCCTATATGAATACAAAAATTAAAATTTGTTTATTTTGCGGCCACGAAAAAAAAATAGTACCTATACCTTTGTACTTTTTGTTGAATCTTGCGGATTATATTATGAATTATGTTATGATGCAAGCGTAGGCAAAAAACTACTTGTTTGCGGCTTTTTCTTATGAAATTATATAGTAAGTACCCTCACAGACCTAAACAGGATCTCTAACACTAATTAGAGTTAAGTAAAAAATTACATGTTTGTTAAAAATCTATACCGGAAAATGATTAATGGATGATCAGATAAAATGCAGCATTGCAAAAGAATTTGAAGGCGAGTGAGTGTTATTTCCGTTCTTATGCCAGTTTTAATAAATTTCAGATTCTTCTTGTTTTTTAACATAAAATAACGTAAACAACATAGTTACTACGTGACAAAAATAGTTTACCTTATTTTGTTGGTAATTTTGCGGAGTTTAATGATACGAATAAAATGATAAATTATATTGTGTGTGCTATAAAGCTGAAGGTTCTTACTCGCATAGCGGAGGCAGACCTCGAGTAGTCTACGGGCTGACACCGAAAGCTGTATGTTGTGAACCAGCCACTCATTATACTCTGAAAAAGAAAACATTATTATTATAGCCATATTTGTAGCTACTGACGATGAACAGGATCAATTAATTTAAATTAAAATTTTATAGCTCATAAAAATTCAGATTTCCCGAAGACTGCGCATGTAATATGTAGGTAAACCCATCTTGTAGTACTTTATGACATACCCAAGCACTACTACTATGGCCTGATGAAAGAAAATAAAGTGTCCTTATCTTAATATGCTGAAAGTTTTTTAAGGCGATAATCAGACCATAAAACGGACCAATTTTCTCTATGGGGCCAAAAAGGCGAAATCGCGAAAAAATATCAGATGTCCTAAACATTTGGGTCGAGATGATTGCAATTATGAAACAGCTGTTTTTTTTTGCGATTTCGACAGTTGCATTACTTTATTTATGGGTGATTGTACTCATGATACTGAACAACTTTCCATAAGAACCATAAGGGAAATTAGCAAAAAAAAAACGAATTTTCATACAAACGTTCGCTCAGCTGAATGCATTTAGTATTTATGGAAAGTACAAAAAATAGTTAGCCAATTTCTTATTGGTTTCTTAGGGAAAGTTGTTCAGTATCATGGGTACAATCACCCCTTGAATTGATGCAACTGTTTATCCTAACACCCTATACAAGGTGTAACAAAATATCCTAGTAATACTTAATACTTCAGACCATCAAACTGAACAACTTTCACTATGGAGCCAACGTCGAGAAAAAAAAAATCTGCCGTCCCATACATTTGAGTCGAGACGGTACTGCAGTTTTGTATGAAAGACCGATTTTTTTTTTCGCGATTTCTTTGTTGGCTCCATAGTGAAAGTTGTTCAGTTTGATGGTCTGAAGCACCCCCTTAAGTATTCCTAGGGTGTTTTGTTACACCCTGTATTTTTAAAAATCAGATAATTACCTCATGAAACAGCCAACAACTGAACAGAACTTGAAACAAATTGTACCAAATCAGAACTTGCTTGAGCTCGTACGGTTTTCTGTTCTCCATTAATTTGGGCCCCAACACCTGTGAACAAATTGCGAATTCTTATGTAAGTATACAAATGTCGTTATAGACATTATAACTACATGAACTTGAACTTAGATTTGTGGGTTTTCCTTAATGTAGTTGACACATACGTAACAACAAAAAACCTATTGAAGTCTATTACGTATGTACCGCGGCACATAGAATGCCAACAACACTAGTTATATCTATTATCTACAGGGTGAAATTGATATCATTAGCATCCTTTTAAAAAATCAGCTGTTTCGTACTAAACTGTAATATCTACTCGACTCAACTGTTTTTTTGTTGCTCCGATCGGTTTGCTCCCGTCATAAAAATTGTTCAGTTTGATAGGTAGACTCACTAGACTCTTAAAGGTGGACTTCCGATGCCAGCGGCCGATGCGACTAACGCGCGCGTCTGACGCGAGGTTCTGTCAAATATGACAGAACCTCGCGTCAGACGCGCGCGGCCGACGACAGACCTCACTTCCGATGTCAGCGACTGACGCGTGCCTATTGTGCAGAGTGTTATCACTTTAGGGTATTTTCCCCAAAATTTAGGGTATGTTTTTATGTTTTGGTGTTTAAACAAAAACATAAAAACACAAACAAAAAAAAACAATACATATTTTAATTAAGAATATTTGATGGATTGACAGATTGATAGGTTTAGAGAATATATGAATGCATTTTTTTTACAGGGTTTATATACATTTTTGGGAGTAATGAGACCCTTGGCTTTTTAACCTGTACCTACATGGATCGCTTTCTAGCGAATAATTATGTAGGCAAGAGATTTTCCGAAAAAAGAAAAAGTAGTTTCAAGTGGCTCGATAGATGGTGTTATCGCTACGTGGATGAGCAACCTTGCAGATAATAAAATACAAATAAAATAGTAAAAATTAAGCAAATTTTCGGTAAAAACTTCGTAATATTTCTGGCAAACATTCTTGTTCCGCGTGACGTCAGAGCATAGCCGCGCGCGGCCGCGGCCGATGCGATAGACATCGGCCGCGCGCGTCTGACGCGCGCGTCAGTCGCTGGCATCGGAAGCGGTGCCATACGTTTTCATAGTAACTAGTATGGCCGCATCGGCCGTCGGCCGCGAGCCGCGCGCGTCAGACGCGTCGGCCGCTAGCATCGGAAGTCCACCTTGCGTTTAAAAGGATACCAATGATATCAATTTCACCTGTATATTTAACTATACTTCTATATTGTATAGGTATACCCAGAGTACTTCTATTATAATATCTATGACCAGAGAAACCACGCGGGGTAGAGGCCGCCCTACAGAAAGATGGGTCAATGACATTAGGAGACTCGTGGGACCCAACTGGATGCAGAGGGCGAGGGACAGAACGTAATCATGGAGAAATATGGAGGAGGCCTATGTGCGAAGACGGACTGATGTGATGGATGAATGGATGAATATCATATTAATACCAACTGACAATGTTGGTACATGCTGATTTCTTGAGAGAACGGTCGATTAGAGTTGTCATTGACAGCTGCTCTTCTGACCTTATGGCAATTGATGCTGGAGTTCCTCAAGGGTCTGTTCTCTCCGCGACACTTTTCCTGCTGCACATCAATGACCTCCTTGTGTCAGGTATTGTTGGGTATGCAGATGACAGTACTGTCATGGAGAGATATGTATCTGGCGCAGGGGCCAGCGGGGATAAAATACGCTCGCAGAGGGAGGCCATGGTTGAGCGGACAAACTTGACTTTAAGTGTTGTCTCCCAGTGGGGTGACAATAATTTAGTCAACTTCAACGCCACCAAAACACAGGCTTGTCTGTTCACCGCAAAAAGGAGTCCGTTTAATCTGACTCCTACTTTCCGGGGTACATCTGTCCCTGTTTCCGACAGTCTTGGGCTTCTGGGTATAAGCTTGACCACAAAACTCAACTTCGGCGCTGACATCGAGTCTAAGGCTCAAACTGCGGCCAAAAAGCTGGGCATCTTAAACAAGGTGAAGCGGTACTTCACTCCTGGACAGCTCTTAGTATTGTATAAAGCTCAGGTCCGATCATGTATGGAGTACTGCTGCCACCTGTGGGATGGCTCAGCCAAGTATCAACTTGCCGCACTCGACTCGGTTGAACGCAGAGCCAGGAGGCTCATTGGCGATAGTAAGCTGGTGGAGGCCAAGCTTCATAGCCTAGCCCACCGCCGCAGAGTGGCCTGCTTGTCGGTCTTCTACAGATTGTACTTCGGTGAGTGTGCCTTAGAGCTGCATGAGCTCATCCCACCTTCCCCTTTCTACTATCGGACTTCCAGACGCACCGCGGGATATCACCCCTTCTTGGTTGACATCCCACATATCCGCACCAAGCGCCTTTCTGAATCTTTTATAATGCGCACAGCCAAGGAGTGGAATGCCTTACCTGCGTCAGTATTTCCGAGTACTTACAACCCGAATTCCTTTAAAGTACGAGTGAATAGGCATCTTCTGGGTAAGCTCGCTACATCTACGACCCCATCTTCGTCCTGAGGACTGGATTGAGGTCAAGAGCAAACCCATAGTTAATAAAAAAAAAAAAAAAAAAAAACATCCCGAAGAAGTTTGGCGGACGGCCATGTAATTTGAGACCCAAACTTAGAGGTCCCGAACATAAATGAAACTTAGTCATGCGTGTAGAATGCAACTAAACTAAGAAAAAAGTAAATTGGTTGTATCCCGTAGAAGTTCGGGGAAAGGTTTTTCTCCTTATGATACCTTTTGTATCAAGTGTGTGAAACTCATGATTTTTCTTATTAGATAGTTCACTCAATCTTCTACGCATTCATTGTGTTTATTTTAATGAATATTCACGATAAACGTACAATATTATGATAATGGAAGTAAACGAAATCACACACACTATAGCACTAAGCACAACCAAAACCAAGCCAAATACGTTCCGTAACGTCCAAAAAATACCTCAATGATAATAATAGTTGAAAATAGCTGTTGTGGTTGCGTTTTGCTACTGTTTTTTGGATGATTTGTCTATTTTACTAGTTATTTCTACTTTTGAATTCGGACTTCTGGAGATGTGGAAGATTTTTTAAAAAATGCCTTAATTTTTTCTGTTTGTACCTAATAATTATGACCGCCCGCCGTCCTGAAGGGCTTTTAGTTTTCGTAAAAATGGCTGGGTCCAAATTCGCCAAACTTCTTTATACTGTCAATTAGTTGTCAACCTACTCATAAAAATTAAAAAAAAAAGTCTGCTATAAAAACTTTTTTTTTTAATGTTCTGATTATAATTAGTCCGGCACCGGCACTTACTTTCACAATAAACACGTATGTGAGGCATATCGCCAGCGTGGGGAACGGCGACGACATCAGGAGCCAGTCCTTGACTCTCTGATCACTTTTGTTGTCCATCAGGTCATGGTACCCCGCCACTACCCTGTTTAGCACCTCCATTTTCGCTGTAACAATAAAAAATAAAATATAAACTTAATATTTATTTAGTGATAGAGTATCCAAACTAGGTGTTGTTTTTCCGATTCTTTCTCTATTTTCTCTTCTCTAAATTATCGAAGATTCTGAAGAGATAATGGTCGAATAGTACTGATGAAGTTTCTTTATGTACCTATTTAAATTTAAATCTCCTGTATCTCCTATCTTCTTCTTATCGTGTGGGCAGAGCCCTGGTGTCAGAGTTTTTTCAGACCGCCTTACGGCCTCTGATGTGGTTTTTATGTAACGACTACTACCACCAGAGATAGTATCCGGTATCTCCTATGGTTCATTTATCTATAATTTTTGGTATTTTTTGTACGGATCCTTTACAAAAGCATAGTAACAGTTGGAAACGTATTACATAAATAATAGATGCTTATATTATTAAACAATCTTCGGTGTCTCGTTGCCAAGCACGTATCCAGACTATTGTTACGGGTGGGGATATTCATAGAGCCTGCTCGTTGCAAAGTCTGTTTGTACGGGACTACGGGTACTTTCTGGCATGTAACGAGACCGCCATTAGCAGAATAATTGCAGTGTAAAGCATAATTAGCAACTGGCCACATAAAAAATAAAAAATGACATAATAAATAGGAATAATACGATACGATTGAGACGAACAAATAGTAAAAGAATGTGACCATGTACATTGCATGGCAAGTGTTACGTATACAGACATAATGACTGTGTTTTGGTGCAGCGCAGCGTTTACAGTCGAGAGCCAAGTTTACGAATGTCAGGGTGAACTGGTCAGAGGCCGATTCGCCAATCAGCACCTCGCTATTAAAAGTACTTGTACGCATTCACGCACGTTTTCGTATCTTTTGCATTATACAAATTAATAAAATTATTAGTAACCCTAACGGCGCCGGGGCGCACCCAGAAGTGCGATTTTTGAAACTCATTCTTTGAACTCAGCAGTTGAAAATGTCAATATTACTATCATATGGAGACGTGCATCTTTCTACTGCTGATTTTACATTAAAAAATTATAATCCAGGAGTGCGATTTTTGAAAGTCAAATCAGCAAGCAGTAGAAAGATGCGTATCTCCATACATTTTCAACTGCTGAGTTCAACGTATGAGATTCAAAAATCGCACTACTGGGTGTATTTGACGGCCCGGTAGCACAGTCGGTAGTGAACCTGTCTGCTGTGCCGAGGGTCGCGGGTTCAAATCCCGTAAGGGACAAATATTTGTATGATGAATATGAATATTTATACCCGAGTCATGGATGTTTGTATCTATATATGTATTCTATATCGTTGTCTAGTCATCATAATACAAGTGCAGGCTAGATTCCGGTACTTTTAATGTGACTAGATAATTTGTGTGACATTGTCCAAGATATATTTATTTATTTATTTTATATTATTACTTATTAGTGATAGAGATGATAGTAGAAATGATATTGATAGATTGTTTATTATATGATAATTTGATAGTTGAATGCACAGTACAGAGGTGCACGGTACACTGATTGATTCTATACGAATATAATGGAAACACTGTGCGGTTTTGTAGACCGAATACAGGGGCAATCAGCAAAACTCTGCAAACCAACAAATGCTGATTGACAAAATCTCATCACCAAGATGCCGAGTCCGATGTACATTGACTCGTCTATAAAGTAATCGTTACTAGTTCTGTTAACAAAAACGTCAATGTACATCGGCTTCGGCCTACCTGCCAGTATAAGATAAGACCAGACTATGGAATAAAACAGAAGAATAGAAAGAAGACACAGAGAAACACTCGTATTGCACTCGTCATTATTTAGACCAAGTAAAATATGAATATCATGAGGTCAAGATCAGGTCATGCGAAGAGGAGTGGGTTCTTGCGATTGCTCCACCGACAAAAGCTCTTCAATAAAAGCGATAATTAAAGGCTACAAGGGATTTTTATTAACAGCATCGGCTCGTAATAGTCAGACAAGTTATTAACTGACTTCATAAAATTTCGAGTAAATTCATTAGTATTATAAAAAGAAATCTGCATTAATAATAAAACTCTATCTTGGCCTTTTGAGGCTTAAACTAAAACATACCTAAAAGACTACAGGGTTTTAGGGTAAACAGTTGAATTACTTTAAGTTTAAGTGGGTGGTGATTGTACCCATGTAGCCCAGTCATTTTACGGAGTTTTGTTAGGAGGGTGGGGAGTAATTATTAATGGGACTTTTAAACGGTAACTGTCTTTTTGTCACAAAATGGTGCCGCATTTAGTGACAAAAAGAAGATCTGAAAACGAATTTAAAAAAATCGCTACGCAACATAGAAATCAAAATTGTATTTCCCAGAAGGCTTTTAACTAATTAATATTATTACCAATGAACTCATTTGAATTAGATTTAACAATATAAATTATTTATGAGCAATAAATAGACATTGAAATTTTTTAAATGAGGTATTCATTAGAAATACTAATGTATTTTTCAAAGCCTTCTAAGTACACAAAAAAATATTAACACCATGTTTGAAGTATGTATAATGGTCAAGCCTTAAAAATGTGCAAAAAAAAAATTTCCGTCTGGTTTTTTAGAACGATATAACTGCTAAATTTTAAATTTTCGTAATTTTTTTTTTAATTTTGATACATAGGTATCTAAGCTCATATTTTGGTTCTTAAATGATATACCGAAAAAAAAACAATTATTAATTAGTCCCGGCTCAAAACGTAAAACGACTGGGCTACATGATACTAAACAACTTTCCCTAACCTATAGGAAATTCGCAACAAAATTTGTTGACTTTTCATACAAATGTTCGATCAGCTGATTGCATGTAGTATGAAAGGTCGAACATTTTTTTTGCGAATTTCCTATAGCTTTCCCAGGGATATAGTTGATCATAATCATAATCATAATCATTTATTGCTTTCACATGTTTTATAGATGTTACAAATACAGTTATGGTCCTATGTGAAACCCTGACCGGGCACTGCAAAAAAACTCTTTGACAAATTTATTTTATATACAGGGCACAGGGTGAAATTGATATCATTAGCATCCTTTTACACTAAGACTCTACCCATCAAACACACTTTTACTATGGGAGCAAACCAATCGGAGCAAAAAGAAAAATCTGCTGCTCCATACATTTGTGTCGCGTAGGCATTGCAGTTTAGTATGGAACAGCTGATTTTTTTGTTGCTCCGATCGGTTTGCTAGTGAAAGTTGTTCAGTTTGATGGGTAGGCTCTTAGTTTAAAAGGATGCTAATGATATCAATTTCACCCTGTATATACAACGTGTTAATGAATTAACGCAAAACTAGAAAGCAGTTTGTTTAGAATCGAGAGCAGAATCGAATTATCATGGTTTCAGCATAGGTAATTTTTTTCAAAATGTTAAATTATTTGTTCGCAAAATTTAAAATTTTCTGAACCCGATGTCAACCCACCACACGGGCACACTCACCCTACTTACTACCAAAACAAGATTATAAAAATGTATCCATGAGTACGTTAGCGCTTTCTTTCAGTGCTGAAATGATAACAAATCATTTTTGCCTCAAAACTTAAAATTTGAATAACTTTAAATTTTAAGCATCAAAATAATGAAATTATTGTTTCAATCTAATTATTTTGTTATAAATCAGTTGGGGTGTATGAGGTTTTGCGCTAATTCATTAACACTTTGTATACATTATTCCGTATACGTAAGAATTTACATTACTTATACACAACAATAGAAAAAAAAAATCGAATCAGTATCACGCTTATTCGTGAGAGGCCTGTGCCCCGCAGTCCGACGTATCTTGTCACTGACGATGATGATGATAAATACAAAGAAAGGTAGGAATCTATAATGCGGAATTTATAAAATGTCTGAAATGGAATACTTTTCTATGGAAGTTCTGAATTGAAAAAAGTGAAATGAGTTTACGAAATACTTTCGACTTCATTGTTGGTGATTGTTGCATCTCACACCCTATCCGATAACCTTGTGACTTCAAGAACAATTTCAAGTCTCTTGGAAGGTTATGTTTACGTCAAATAAACTTTCATTTCGATGTTTTTGACATATTAAAAAGGTTTACTGTACATATCGGGGGCAAAAACGCTGGCCATTGATTGTAATTCACTTCACGCTCGCGCTCCACACAAACTAAATGTTTTAATTCAACATAATCGTAAACATTCATAGCCGCTCTATTATGATATAAGTGAGTCACTCAAATTCTTAGCTTTATAGGTCCTTGGCATCCGTACATACCTACATACATAATTCACAGGAAGTTTCTGGAAACCGGAAAATTACATTAATCATAGAAAAATTATACAACGTGTTAATGAATTAACGCAAAACTAGAAAGTAGTTTGTTTAGAATCGAGAGCAGAATCGAATTTATCATGGTTTCAACATAGGTAATTTTTTTCAAAATATTAAATATTTTTTTTTTTTAATTTTAAGTTTTCTGAACCCGATGTCAACCCACCGCACGGGCACACTCACCCTAATTACTACCAAAACAAGATTCTTAAAGTGTATTCATGAGTACGTTAGCGCTTTCATTCATTGCTGAAATGATAACAAATCATTTTAACCTCAAAACTTAAAATGCGAATAACTTTAAATTCGTTAAAACGGTCGTTGACAATTTATATGATTATAATTTAACAAGAATACCTATATATCACGCTCGTTTGATTATAACTGCCGGCAGTTAGGTTAGGCCTACCTATACAGTATACAGGGTGTAAGGATAAACAGTTGCATTACTTTAAGAGGTGGTTGTCCCATGATACTGAACAACTTTCTCTACAAAACCTATAGGAAATTCGTAAGATTTTTTTTTAACTTCCCATACTAATGCAATCAGCTGATCGAACTTTTGTATGAAAAGTCGTTTTTTTTTTTGCGAATTTCCTAATTGTTTCTTAGGGAAAGCTGTTCAGTAAAATTGGTACAATCACCCCTTAAAGTAGTGCAACTGTTTACCCTAACACCCTGTTAACTTACCTACATTTTTATTGTTTATCCTAACACCCTGTCTGTATACTTACCTCATAGTAATATATATGTCTTTGACTTACCTACATTTTTATAAGAAACTGCTGTTCTAATAAAATTTTGTTACGACAATAGGTAGGTACAAATAAGTGATTGGTTAACTTCGTTTGGACTCTGATAGTAAAAATGACTAATGAAAAACCTATCATTGATCTATAATTTCGGTCACATACCAACCCAAGGCTAATTGGTTGGACGTGGTCAACCTAATTTAATGATATAGCCCAGTCATTTTACGGTTTGAGCCGGGACTAATTATTAATTGCATTTTTTTCGCTATAATATTGAAGAGCCAATTTGAGCTTAAGAGCGAACCAAAATTTAAAAAATTTACGTCAGCAACAGTTCCAATTTTAAAATATAGATATTATCTCGTTCTACAAAAACTGATGATAATTTTTTATGCACATATTTAAGGCTTTACCATCATACATACTTCAAAAATGGTGTAAATATTTTTGTCTACTTAGAAGGTTTTGAAAAATACATTCGTATTTTCTAATAAATACCGAATTTTTTAAATTTTAATGCCTATTTTATTGATCAAAAATAATGTACATTGTTAAATCTTATTAAACTGAGTGCAGTGGTATAAATTTGAAAAAATTATTTTAATTAGGTTTAGGATACTATTTTTGTCACTAAACTGTAACCGGCACCATTGCCGGTTACAGTTTAAAAGTCCAATTAATAATTACTCCCTACCCCGCCTAACAAAACTCCGTAAAATGACTGGCCTAATCGGTATAGACTCGCGACTTCGTCCGTTGTTAGGGTAAACAGTTGCATTACTTTAAGGGGTGATTGTACCCATGGTACTAAACCACTTTCCCAAAGAAACCTATAGGAAATTCGCAAAATAAAATGTCGACTTCTCATACAAACGTTTGATTGCGTTTAGTATGGAAAGTACAAATTTTTTTGCGAAATTCGTGTAGGTTTCTTAGGGAAATTTGTTCAGTATCATGGGTATAATCACCCGTTAAAGTAATGCAACTATTTACCCTAACACCCTGTATAGGTACCAGATTTTAAGTAAATCATAAGCTATCAATCAAAATCGGTTCAGTAGTTTTTGCGTGATGGTGAACAAACAAACAGACAGACAAAAGAAAAAAAGGACACCTAAAAATAATATCGTAATCTTTTTCTTGTAAACATATTCAATGTCATACACTTCAGTTACAGTTATTTATTATACACTGAAAAAAATGTACCAGTAGAGATTTTGATGTACCTAATCTTTTGGCTGATAAGACTGACTTAGACAACATCAAATCTTCATTTAATATTGGTTCGTCCATTTCTAACTCGAAAATTTGAATGACTTTTAAAATAATCTTATTAAATATAAAAACACCGGATATGCGGAAGTCTGCTACAAATAAATTCCACCTACATGTCCAACCTATTAAAGCAAGTTTACGGTCATCAATAAAAACTCCAAGATGCTTATAAGCGAATGAAAGAGTAGTAGTTTGATGATTCATGTTTTGGAAAACAAAATGTGATCCTTTCATACAAAATACACAGTGTAAATTTAAATACGTTACCTACAACGTGTTAATGAATTAACGCAAAACCTCATACACCCCAACTGATTTATAACAAAATAATTAGTTGGAAACCATAATTTCATTATTTTGATACTTAAAATTTAAAGTTATTCGCATTTTAAGTTTTGAGGCAAAAATGATTTGTTAACATTTCAGCACTGAAAGAAAGCGCTAACATACTCATGGATACATTTTTATAATCTTGTTTTGGTAGTAAGTAGAGTGAGTGTGCCCGTGCGGTGGGTTGACATCGGGTTCCGAAAATTTTAACTTTTGCAAACAAATTATTTAATATTTTGAAAAAAATTACCTATTTTAAAACCATGATAATTGGATTCAGCTCTCGATTCTAAACAAATTACTTTCTAGTTTTGCGTTAATTCATTAACACGTTGTATACAGGGTGAAATTGATATCATTAGCGTCCTTTTATACTAAGAGTCTACGCATCAAACTGAACAACTTTTACTATGGGAGCAAACCAATCAGAGCAAAACATTAAAATGCAAAATAATTATTTCCACTTTCTCCAACCTTCTGCCTAACAACCTGTATAATAAAATTGCATGATCAATTAAAATGCGAATTACCTAACTATAATTATAATTACCTATAAGGAATTTAGGAAACCAAAACAAGAAGTCAATGTCAAAATATATCAAATTTAAAAATAGATTCGTTACCGTACCAATAACAAAGTTTACATCACAGTTCTAATAGAATCATATCGCCAAATTACAATACCGGTTGTCCTCTAGGCCACTTTAATATTCATTTATTAAATTAGACACGCAATCATTGTAATTAACGTGTAAAGTTGAAGTTCAACGACCCAAGCAGGTTTACATCAAAACATACAGAGACTCAACTATGGAGGCAGATTTACACTTCGAACTGAATAGGTAAGGTACTAGGCATATATTTAGTAGCGATGTGAGTATTTAGCATTGCAATGAATAATTTGTCACAAAACGCAGAATGGATCCGTAGACTGGTGTTCAATCAATAATAACATAGCAAAAGAAAAAATACAGGGTGTAGGTGACAGCCTAGCAAATACTGAAACGGAACTCAGACCATCAAACTGAACCAATTTGCGAAAAAAAATCAGCTGCCTCATACAAAACTGCTGTAGATAGGGTATCTACATGGTACACAGATGGTCTGAGTTCCGACTAAAATGTATGGGACAGCTGATATTTTTTCGCGTTTCCTGAGGCTCCATAGCAAAAGTTGTTCAGTTTGATGGTCTGAGTTCACCGTTTCAGTATTTGCTAGACTGTCACTTACTCCCTGTATTTTTTTTTTACAACATTTGGCTAATTTTATATAATACTAGCTTTTGCCCGCGACTTCGTCCGCGTGGAGTTTGGAAAACCTTAAGTATCCTATGTTACTTCTAATACCTCCAAGAATATGTATACATAGTTTCATGATGATCGGTTTAGTAGTTTTCGTGTGAAAACCTAACAAACAAACTTACATTTTAGATTATATTAGGGATTAGTTTAGTTTAGAACTAGTACCTATATCTGCTTAGTGCGTAGTCACACTAACTGTTTTTCAATTGCAACACTATTGTAAATAGTAGCCGAAATGCAGTCGACTCGAGACGACTGCATCCAAACTGATTGCTATTGCATAAGTCTTGTTGCAGTTCTAAAGCAGCTCTTTTGACTAACTATCGGACTAGTATCGCTAACTTACTAACCTATCCTATAACTCAACTAAAGAAAGTGTTCCTACTACACCGACGATTCGTTGCATACTAATCCAAATAATTAGAGACCTTACAAACTATACCGTTCAATCTTGCTTCGGATACAGGAAACCAAAAAAACTTTGTTTGCATGCGGAAAAATACCGGCAAAACAAAAACAATTCCTATCACAAAAATATAATACTGGTTTTTAGCAGTGGAAAATACGTATATAAATATACGTTCAACTTGCGTTCACTGCGTTCAACCGGTTATTAGGAATGTGTTATGATACTTTATTATAAAAATAGATCAAACTGTTTTGATATACTCAGTCAAAAAATCAGCTGTGATTGTCATTGACATTTGGGTTGAATAGGTATACAGTTTTGTATATGGAATAGCAGATTTTTTTTTCGCGAATTCGGTATTAAATTAATTGATTGGTCCCATAGAAAAAGTTGTTTAGTTTTGATGGTCCTTACTCTGATTTGAAATTGAAAAACTGAGGACTTGGCTTCGGCCTAAATATAAACAGAAGAAAACTAAAATATGACCAGGCTGTATGGGCTCGTTCCCCTTGCCTTTCCGTAAGGAAGAATTACAAAATAAAATGGGGTGTGATTTCTGAATGACACTTGTGAGCTTGAACGGTTTTTTAATATCATAAAAAAAGCCTTCTCATACCCATGAGTTCAATACCTACGAGTGGGAAGGGGCACTCGTATTGAACTCATGAGTATGAGAATTTAGTCACAGGTGAGATTAAAAAATGCGAGCTTTGGGAAATCGGTAAATATCGGTCATTATACTCAGCCGGTGACTTTCAAAAATCGCATTCGTGTTGAAAATTTCAAAATTGCTATGGATATATGTATATTTCTACTGCTGATTTGACATTCAAAAATCGCACTCCTGAAGTATAATTTTTGAAAGTCAAATCAGCAGTAGAAAGATGCATATCTCCATAGTAATATTGACATTTTCAACTGCTGAGTTCAAAGTCAGATTGTCCCCTTAAAAAATGTCAGCATAATTATTAAGGATCAACCTGTATTTTGTAAGGTCTAGTAAGGATCTAGTATAGATAGATTTGTGAATGTAGCTTCCAGCATTTCCACTAACACTTCAATATCTGCTCTTAATTATTCTTTCCGTATGACCACCTCAACATACAGAGTGTTAGGATAAACAATTGCATTACTTTAAGGGTTGATTGTACCTATCCATGATACTGAGCAACTTTCCCAAAGAAACCTATAGGCAATTCGCAAACAAAAAATCGACTTTTCATACAAAGGTTCGATCAGCTGATTTTAGTATGGGAGGATGTTGAAGATATCATGGACGGACAGAATCAGCAACGAGGTGGTCCTGAAGAGAATGAACAAGAGAGTAGAAATCCTGAAAACCATAAAAACTCGGAAACTTCAGTACCTCGGTCACATTATGAG
Source organism: Agonopterix subpropinquella (assembly GCA_922987775.1). NCBI lineage: Eukaryota > Metazoa > Arthropoda > Insecta > Lepidoptera > Depressariidae > Agonopterix > Agonopterix subpropinquella. The sequence goes on from OV277698.1 coordinate 18,298,556, forward strand.
AAGTGAAAAATATCAACTTCTCCAGATTATTAAGTATACAAGGGAAAATTTTGGGAAGACGAATGCCTGGTAGAAGAAGGACTGCCTGGCTTAAGAACCTGTGTGAATGGTTCGATATGAATTCGACATCACTATGTAGGGCTGCAGTCTCCAGGGTCCGAATAGCCCTAATGATAGCCAACCTCCGATAGGAGATGGCACTACAAGAAGAAGAAGATGGGAAGTCCAAAAATTGTTTTACGAATTTCCTATAGGTTTCTTAGGGAAAGTTGTTCAGTATCATGGGTACAATCACCCCTTAAAGTAATGCAACTGTTTATCCTAGCACCCTGTATACCTTTCTGAATCTTTGTCCCTACACCCTCCTCTTTCAGACATACCTACCTTCTCCAAATGAAAGGCTTTTGTACAGTTTGTAGCATTTTAGTCCCTCGCGAGTCGTGACCTCTATTAGATCGTCAATCCTCAATCCGAGTCTAACAATCTACCTCTAATGCTCAAGAGCCCTTCAGTTTTCCTCGTCCATCCAAATATTCAAATCACAACTCAATTCTGTGAATTATAAGTATGTAATAAAAAAAAGTTTCCCTATTTGAAGTTTGCGGGAAAAGGTATCTAATTCATATTCGCGCTTATTTGTATTTTTCTCACGTACTACGTGGTACTACGGCTAAATACACGGGTCTTTTTCGTAGTAATTTTGTATGGTAGGTATGTACTTATTTAAATTATGTCATTCTGTATGTAAAGGCGCGCAATATGGCGATATATAGTTGGCGACCACCAAAGTTGCGACCGTGTGTTAGTGGGGTGTAAATAAAACCGGTCAAGTGCGAGTCGGGCTACTCGCGCACCGAGGGTTCCGTGCTACACCACCACAGAACACAACATTATTAAGTTAGAAAAAAAAAAACTTTTTTGTCCTCCCGGACAAAAAAAGGTAAAGGTCCCCCTTTAGCGCAAGACCGACTCACACTTGGCCGGTTTTTAGTATTTGTTGTTATTCTATAGAGTTTGCTCTATAATCACACTATGTTTGACGCTTGTATGTATTACCGTTTTTACGATAGAGCGTAAAGAAAAAACGTTGATAAAAACTAGTTTCTTGTTGAGAACCCCCCTTAATTTTTAACTTTTTGACATGACATGACATTGACATTGACTGTTGACATTTTTATTATTTGTTAACAAATCCGCCGTAATAACGCATAATCAACTATCTAGCTACTACGGTTCAAAAGTTACAGCCCTAAATAGGTAAGACAGACGGACGGACGGACGGACAGACGGACAGACGGACAGACGGACGGACGGACAGATGGACGGACGGACGCACAACGTAGGCTTAGTAATAGGGTCCCGATTTCACCCTTTGGGTACGGAACCCTAAAAAAGAAATGTTGTTTATCAATTTTTAAGCACATTTTGAATGTTTGAATTATAGATGTTTATATCTTATTTAAAACTGAACTAGATTCACAAACAATGTTCCATAAATGGCAGGCTCATGAAGAGCTCTTTTTTTTTCTTGTAAGCTAACAGTAAACATACCAAATATGACTAAGTTTATCTTTATCTTAAGTTTATGATTGACGTATTATAACTTAAATGCATAAGAAAGAACAAACTTCAGATCTGCGACACGCTTCGCATTTACAGGGTGTAACAAAACACCCTAGTAATACTTAAGAGGGTGCTTCAGACCATCAAACTGAACAACTTACACTATATAGGCGAAAAAAAAATCAGCTCTTTCATAAAAACTGCAGTACCGTTTCGACTCAAATGTATGAAACAGCAGATGTTTCTTATTTTTTCTCGACGTTGGCTCCATATAGTGAAAGTTGTTCAGATTGATGGTCTGAAGCACCCCCTTAAGTATTACTAGGGTGTATTGTTACACCCTGTATAACTTAAGTTTTATACTTGATTTTCTGTGGGTTATGTGTCAATTCGGTTAAAATTGACTAATATATGCTGACACTTTTTTAAGGGGATGATCAGACCATCAAACTGAACAAATTTCTCTATGGAAGCAACATCGAAAAATCCTTTCATAGTGCACCCCTATACAACGTGTAAATGAATTAACGCAAAACTAGAAAATAGTTAGTTTAGAATCTAGAGCAGAATCGAATTACCTATCATGGTTTCAACATAGGTAATTTTTTCAAAATATTTAATATTTTTTTTGCAAAATTTTAAATTTATTGAATCCGATGTCAACCCACCGCACGGGCACTCTCACCCTACTTACTACCAAAACAAAATTATAAAAATGTATCCATCAGTACGTTAGCGCTTTCTTTCAGTGCTGAAATGATAACAAATCATTTGTGCCTCAAAACTTAAAATGCAAATAACTTTAAATTTTAACTATCAAAATAATGAAATTATTGTTGCAATCTAATTATTTTGTTATATATCAGTTGGGGTGTATGAGGTTTTGCGCTAATTCATTAACACGTTGTATAACATCCTCCGTGGAATGTATCAACTCTCATGTTTCTATCTTCAACAGTTTAGGCTGTCAGTCAGTAAGTCAGTCATGGAACTGTTTTATAATAATAAATAAGGTTCGGAGTTTCAGACGTGTAACTAAATAACTAGTCATAATAGGCGCCATTACATATTCCGGCCCTGAAGGTGGCCCTGTTTAAACGCAGATCTACTTACGGTAATGACCGTGACATTACCCAGTAAGAACCTCTGACATCGATATTTATACATCAATATTTTGCGAAATTTCGATGGCGTCAATAAATAACAAATCGTTTCCGCTCTGACTCCTACTTATAAGACATCAATGCTCCTACATCATGATTTTATTATCACTGACATTCCGATTATACCTAGGCTACGAATAAGTTATTCTTATTCGTAGTACCTAGGTACTCGTAACTAGACCTAATACTAGCACATTAGATATCAGAAATAGTATCTAGTACTACGTACAGTATGGACACTTCTGTCCCCTTCAGGATACCTATAATTGCGGTAAATAAATCGCAACTGAACCATGATTGAATCGCGTGCGAAGCTTAGCTTTTTACACATTTGGTATTGCGCTAATCGCGGTACAGCTCATGACAGTATTTAGAGCCGTTTTGACAGATGGCTCAAACGTTAAAGGCTTTCAGTCACATAGTAAATAAGTCAAGTTTAGTGCGATACGGAATTAACACAGTTGATTAGTAATTGGATTGCAATGTGATTAGAACTGAAATTAGATTAGGATCGCCCTCGAGATCTACCACTACTCGTTACCGTACTTACGTTACGGACTTACGGTAATGAAATGACCGTAACATTGCCCACGAAGAACCTCTGACAGCGATATTCTGCATCATTATTTTGCGTAATTTCTATGGCATCAACAAAGAACAAATTGTTTCCGGACTTGTCTTACTGCATCACTGACGCAATTTTTGTTCTAACTGCGACAAAAGATTGTGAAACGAACGGGATGTCTCAGTTTTAACCATCGAAGTAATTATTACAACAGTTACAACTATGGGTTTGCATAGTTACTGTACCGACATCGACACGACACCTACTTGTAAAACACTTAACTCAAGGATCGACTTCTACATAGGACTACAGTAATATTATATGATTATTAATTACGAGCTTTTACCCGCGACTTCGTCCGCATAAATTATATACCAGATTTTAAGTCAGACGATAAGCTATCAAACAAAAAAAGTTTCATCAAAATCGGTTCAGTAGTTTTTGCGTGATACTCGAACAAACAAACACCCAAACAAACAAACAAACAAACAAACAAACATACAAACAAACAAACAAACAAACAGACAGACAAAAAATCCAAAAATTGGTGATTTGGAATCAGGGACAGGTAAAATCCATGTCGTAATTTTTTTTTTGTAAATATCTTCAATGTACAGACACACTTCTGTTACAGTTTTATAATAGTTAGATATGATATTTATTTTATATGGGACCAACTATGACAAAAAAAAAAGTAAGCATTTCATACTAAAATCAAATACCTACCTACCGCGCAAAATGTATGGAACAGCAGCTTTTAGAGTTCTCGTAGTTGGTCCCATAGTAAAAGTTGTTCATATTGATGGGTACTTTCACTCCTACCACCCTTTTGAGTTTCCGGGAGATGTCTTTTTACACCCTGTATCTATTCGTAAGAAAATTATAACGGTCGCGGATTACGGCAATATAATTTTACAATGTTCCTACTCTGAAGAAGCGGTTTGGAAATGGACAATGGAAACAACGGAATTCCACAGTGGAATTGTGGACTCCTCAAGTAATCGTTTCGTGTCTATGTGGGTAAAAATTACGTGTAATGAACTAATGAGACGGCATTGTCGAACTAATAGAAAACTATAAAAAATTATCTTTTAATAATTAAGAAAAACAAAAAACCCGACCGTGTAAAAAAATTACAAACTAACAAAAAATTTAAAGAGTTAAAGTTAAATAAAAAATAATATTGCAGCCGATGATTTTTTCGTTCGCATCATAAGATCATTAATTTGTTTTATCGAAGTCGCTGTCACAAAAATTTGCTGTTTTGTAATTGGGGCGTTTAGGATACGTAATGGAATGAAAAGAAGATTGGCAGATTTGGACCAAGCCATTTTTTACGAAATCTAAAAGCCATTCAGGACGGCGGTCATAATTATTATAAACAGAAAAAATTAAGGCATTTTTAAAAAAAACTTCCTTTTCTCCAGAAGTCCGGATTCAAAAGTAGAAATTACTAGTAAAATAGACAAATCGTCCAAAAAGCAGTAGCAAAACGCAACCACGACAGCTATTTTCATCTAATATTATCATGGTCATTACGGAACGTACTTGGCTTGGTTGTTGAACTGATAGTGTGTGTGATTTCGTTTTCTTCCATTATCATAATTGGTAAGTTTATCGTGAATTTTCATTAAAATAAACACAATGAATGCGTAGAAGATTGAGTGGACTATCTAATAAGAAAGATTATGAGTTACATACACTTGATACAAAAGGTATCATAAGGAGAAATACCTTTCCCCCAACTTCTACACTAGGTTGCAACCAATTTACATTTTTGTTAGTTTTGTTTCACTCTACACGTATTTCTAAGTTTCATTCATGTATGGGACCTCTAAGTTTGGGTCTCAAATTATATGGCCTTCCGCCAAACTTCTTTAGAAAATTTTTAGAAATTTTTCTGTTTAAGGCTAGGTATTAGTAGAACAAGCCTCTCTTTCTAACAAGCAAACTTTCGCAATTAGCCATCCCGCTTCAATTGAAAGCAAGATCGCAAAAAAACGTATTTTTCATCAATATCTTTTCTCTTGGGTGTTTGGGGAAAAATCCATCGGTTAGAAGCCCTGCTATAATTATTTACCTTTCAAATGATGGTATATTCAGAAGAAATGGTGTAGTGTGATTCTTGTAAAACTGGTTATAAATCTGAAATCGAGCTTACTTTGCTCCTCTTTTCTATCGAGAAAATTTAATAGAATCGTGTTTTTAACGGTTAGATGCCCTGCAGAAAGAACGTATCTACACTGTTATGTGAACTATATATATTAAATGTAATAATTTGGTTCTCAAAAATCGGTTCGAAAACAGACAAAATAGGTATGACCCCCTCTTAAGTATCTGTTTGTTCGATTTTTAGTGCATGCGTCACTTATAAACTACTGAACCGAGTTAAATGAGATTTTCACAAAAGCATTAGGCTTAGCTTGGGTCAATATTTTATCGCAATCGGTTCATTCGATCCAAAGTAACGAGTATTTATAGTCATAACGAAGTCGCGAGTTCCAAATAAAAACAGACAGGTCGTTATAAATACAGGGTGTAAGTGACAGCCTAGCAAACACTGAAACGGTGAACTCAGACCATCAAACTGAACAACTTTCACCATGGAGCCTACCTCAGAGAACGCGAAAAAAATCAGCTGTCTCATACCTACATTTAAGTCGGGTAGGTACAGGACAGCTGATTTTTTTCGCGTTTCCTGAGGTAGGTATATAGGCTCTATAGTGAAAGTTGTTCAGTTTGATGGTCTGAGTTCATCATTTCAGTATTTTCTAGGCTGTCAGTTACACCCTGTATGTATTGTCCCTTTCGTGTATGATACCTGAACAAATAATAAAGCACTTGTCTTGTTTTCCGTGTCAACGCAAATAATGTCTTGGTACTTATGACGAGCTCGCCGCATAGAATACAAAGCTTTTAATTTACGACGGATCTCTTTGTTTTGTTTTAATTCAAGATAAACATTTTTTTTTAAGTTGTAGTGTATACAAGGTGAATATGGTATTTCGGCCATTCTACGAACTCCCAATTTTTTTAAATAAAATCGAAATCAATGATTCAGTCTTTTTATTGAGGTAGGACGATTCAAAATAAACTTTTACTTAATCTAAAAATAGTGTCAGAGATCAATAATCGCATATCAGCATTTTTCTGGAATATTTTATATTTTGCCTGTCGACAGGTGTGACGACATTGTCGACAGAATTGACAATATTGCAAAATAAATTAAAAGAAATATACAATTATAATGAAAATTCAAGTTATAAACGCAAAAAATAAAGTGTTCTTTCACCATTTAAAGTCATCAATTATAAAAATAAACAATAGTGTGAAAATTAAAAAATTACAAAACTGAGTATACAGACGTGACTTCACTTCTGTAGACATGTAATGAGTTTTATACTCGTAAGCAAATCAATCAAAAATATTGTTGTCAAATAAATTGCTAGCTTAATGAATTCGTTTTTTAGTACACGAGCTACAGAGTTCTTCCAATTGTTGTCTTCTGTAGTATCGTCATGCTCTGACATAATAACCTTCTCATCACTGTTGAGACTAGTGCAACTTCGGACTGTAGAAGTATGCCCAGAATTATATATATTAGATGGTGGATCAATCAAGCTCCGTTTTCAAGTTCTGTATTAGATGCATCACGGTAACACGCTTTTTGTAAAGCAAGATCTTGCAAAGTGTTTGTCAACTGTCTGGTTTCTGAAAGCATCGGAGAGGATGGGTCTGACTAATTTTGAGTTATGTGTTTATCTTTGTTATGTTCCATAGGCAAAGGGGTTGTTTTTAGTTGTATGTTCTCAGTCATCATATTTTCATTCGAAATTTCTCCTTTACTTTAAAAAATAATCATCCAACGCGATGTCAATCAAAGCGAGGAAAATTTTCTGTAAACAGACATCATTTCTGTAGACGAGTTGGAGTTTTGCAGATACTTCGCACAAAAACTACGTAGACTGATATAATTAGCCAAAAATAATTTGCTTATTGATCAAAATAAATATTGATCCTAATTCAAAAGCAATAAGGTATTGGAGAAAAGATTGTGGACAACCTTGCTTGTCGACAGAAGTGAGTTCGACAGAAGTGATGAAAAGGTACTTTAGTCCAAGGCAAGTAAACAAAATTGATGTTATAATTGGCTTTATAATGAGGATTCAATAATTGTACAGCTATTGAACAAGGCCGTATGATATTTCAAATTTTAAATAAATAATTTTGATGTTTTTTGGCAATTGTAGATGTGATGCTTCAACTGCTGTACCCTGTAGAACCACTCTTCATTTGTATAAATTTCGAAAATAACTTCATATGGATCCTAAAAAACTAGTCAGCCGTTGACAGGTGTGTTTTTATGCTGCTAGCTTACTTGAGTAAGCTACTTAAGTAATGTAGCATTACTATTTAAATAGTGATGCTACATTAAACAAATAAAAAACTATCAAGGTTTTCATGTTCGTCTACAGGGGTGATTGGTTTCCCGCGAACACCATAAAATATTTGGCAACTTCAAATTTAAACAAAGTAATTTTTTTTAAATAAACTTCCTAATATACTTGTAATGGTAAGTTCAAAAAATTCAACTAAAAATATTCCAAAGTATTTTTTAACTGTCGGTGACTTTGTCAACCTATGCCGCGAACAGTCTACAGGATGATGTACAGCTTATGCTTTACTAATGTAAGCATTGTGAGCGATTGTCCATGTCCATACGGAAGAGAGCTAGCGACTCAATCATGAGGCGGCGGCGGTTCGATTCCCGGCCTGTTCCACTAAGTTCTACGGAATTTATGTACGGTTGTATTTAGGCATTATCACTAGCTCAGCGGTGAAGGAAAACATCATAAGGAAACCTGCATTCCCAAAAAATTTATAACTATAGTCTGTCCGACATAGGATGGTAATTTTGACAGATCGTTTTAGAGCGATTATTTTACTTTCTGAAAATGTTTCAGCCGTAAACCCTTTCATTTTATTTTAAATGTTAATTAATCTTGTATATTTTTAGTGTATTATAAAGCTTTGACGGCTCAAACAGCTTTAAAAAGTAAAATGAAACCTAGAAAACCGCCTGTCAAAATCACCAAGCTATCTTGGACGCACTATAATGAAAATAAGGAGCCAGATTTAAATGATCATTCACAAATATAAAAATCTTCTGACATTGACAAGGATAGTAAAGTTAACAAACTTTTCTACCTACGTATCTGCGATAAATTGTATGATTGTGATAAATGATTATGTACATAGGATCCTTCTTAATACGTCGATGGTTTTTTAAGGAGACGATCAGACCATCAAACTAAACAAGTTTTTCTATGGCACCAACAATGATATCGCTAAAAAAATCGTCTGTTTTGCGAAACTGCTAACCTACTTGAGCCAAATATGCCTAGAATTGATACCTACCTATGGGACAGCAGATTCTTTCTTCGCGTTTAATGTTGGTCCCATAGTAAAAGTTGTTCAGTTCAATGGCTGATCATCCTAATTATTAAGGAGGACCCTGTATAAGCAACAAATTTGACAAAGTTAATTTGTAGATAAATATTTGTATATCTATTAGTCATGCAATAATTTATATGGTTACAACTAAACTGTATTTCATTTTAACTTTGTTAGATATTAATACTGGTTTTACTTGATTTTATCTCAATTGGCAATAGGCAGCATTGTAAGTACTAAGTATTATTGTTGTATGCATACAAAATATACATTTTACTACTGTAGGACATTAAATTCGTTTTATCTCCGAGATGAAAAACTATATGCGAAGTTATAAAATATGCAACTACATAATTTATAATAACTAAGGTAAATATTGTTTCTTCTATTTTTTATTTACTCGGTACCTAAAATCCAGCCCTGGATCTAGGGGGGAGTGAGGAGGGGCAAACGGGGGCCCACGCCCCGGGTGGCCTGCTGCGGTCTGTCTAGGGGGCGCCAAAATCAAGAGTTTGATTATTGTAAAAAATCTCGAGCTCGTTTCGCTCGCTCTTAATTTTTTTTGTTGTATTAGAAGTATCCAGTCATGCCTATTGCAGAATTCGATTCAGATTTTAGATCATATTACGACGAGCTAATCTTATTGCCGTAAAATCTCGAGCTCGCTTTGCACGCTCCAGGCTTTAGATATTTTTGCAACAACAAAATCTGGACCCAGCCACCCCTGGAAAAAATTATTGGTACTCCCTTGGAGGGGAGGGGCGCCAATGTCAAGTTTTTGCCCCGGGTCAGAAAAATCGTAGATCCGGGGCTGCTAAAATCTATATGCACCGAACAAACTCCATCATTCTATTGCCCATTTCCCATTACTTGGAGTCGGCCCATTCATCTCTCTTGGCCGTCATATCAGCACTCACTCCTTTCACAATATGATCCTTCACAAATATATGCATCTATGAACGATAAAATAGAAATTATTATTTTGAAAATATTAGTTTGCACTTTTGTTTGTTTTATTATTTTGTTATTGTATATATCCGAATAGCTTGTGTGCCTATAGCTAGTAGGTATACCTATGTAGTAGTAAATATATTTTTGTTAATTTTTTAAACTGGTGGTTGTTTTATAGGTACTAAACGGACCTCGTTTGCGCAGGCCATTACCGTGCAATATGTATGTATTATGTAAATTGATATTTATTTGATACTATATATCTGCAACTTCGATAGGTACTTTAATATTGTCTAGGAGGAAACATATGTTTACAATCAACAATAACATTGGTTTTTCCATAGTTAAGTATTCCAATTGCGATATACACTTTATTTCCACTTTAATTAGATAAAAACCACTCGAAGCTTTTATGTTCAATACTTTATTTATTTATTGTGTGGTTTTAAGATAACTTCGTACTTCCAATATTGTTTATTAGTATAATTACTTAATCTAAATAATATTGTACCTACGCCTCCATTTTCTTACTGGAGTGCGATTTTTGAATCTCATTCGCTGAGTTCAGCAGTTGAAAATGTCAAAATTACTATGGAGATAACACATCTTTCTACTGCTGATTTGTCTTTCAAAAATCATTCTTCAGGAGGGCGATTTTTGAAAGTGAAATCAGCAATAGAAAGATGCGTATCTCCATAGTAATTTTGACATTTTCAACTGCTGAACTCAGCGAATGATATTCAAAAATCGCACTCTTGTTCTAAAGAACTCATTTCGTCGGGAGTCTGAAATCTGAAAACAGATTCAGATATTGTTCCATTTTTAATGCTGTTTTCAATCCTCATCTCTAACTCCATATTTGAATGCTGTCACTGGTATAATTACTTATTTTATTCGAGATTTGTCATCAATACCTACTAAGCAATGTGTCCCACCAGCGACTACAATACGAGATTGTATCTTGAACATTGCCCCAAAAGATACAAGTGTGGCAATGAAAGTCACAAAAAGCACTTCCGAAAACAATTTACAATTATACAAAGCCAGAATTTTCTGAGGTGCAGTGGCAGCGCGGTTTTCAGTTGCAACACTAATAGCGAGGTGGTTGCGAGAGGCCGGAGCTCGTTCCGTTGCAAAACGAGACACTTGGCTCGGCACTCGGCAGGCCCAGCTCAAGCGCATTCCGCTATCCCGACAGCCTCGGGGGAAGTTCAATGTCACTTGTCACTGGTTTGCGGTCCCACGAGTTGACAGAGCAAAATGAGACGTGATGTCGTTTTGCTAAAATTTACTTTTCAATGGAAACCTTTATGTTTTTCTGGGAAATGTGTCAGGTGCTGAGTAAAAGTAGGCTGAGTTGATGTCTTATGAAATTGAAAACTGGAAGAAGGTTGACTCAATTTTGGAGAGTTTCCTGTATATTTCTAACACCGCTAGAGTAAATAACATACACAAAGACAAGTGCCTAGTAAACACGCTGGAGGAAAAAACGATTTTTGTCGCTCATTGAGAAATCCAGAAATAGGTAAACAAAGTGTAAAGTAGGATCTTGCAGAAGTTTGGATGCTATTTGTATGAACTATATGAATGAAATTGAAAAAAGAAAACGTTAATGTTTCATTCGTAGTTTTCAGGCGGGAATCGTCAGCAGGTGAAAATCTGTAGAAGCTAGTTATATTCCAAAGCTAAGCTATATCTAAACTATTATAAAACTGTAACAGAAATTTGTCTGTACATTGAAGATATTTAGAAAAAAAAAAATACGATATGGTTTTTAGATGTCCCTGATTCCAAATCACCAATTTTTGGATTTTTTGTCTGTCTGTTTGTTTGTTTGTTTGTTCGTTTGTTTGTTTGGGTGTTTGTTTGTTCGAGTATCACGCAAAAACTACTGAACCGATTTTGATGAAACTTTTTTTGTTTGATAGCTTATCATCTGACTTAAAATCTGGTATATAATTTATGCGGACGAAGTCGCAGGTAAAAGCTCGTATTCCATAAGATTGTCTTAAAACTCAATAGAAACTTTGTTGAAGCCTAACCTCACCTAGGTTAGGTATTTCAGTAATATATATGTCTTTGGTATTTCTATATTTTTTCTCTAATTCCAGTCTGTGTCCAGCCAGTCCTATGATTCTATTCTGGGTGGTTTTGGTTTAGTTTACGTGTTATGATATAACAGTTAAACTAATTAATAATACATGCGGAATTATTTCGGATGGAATGACGATTTCGTATGGATTTTAATTTCCGAGCGAAATTATAGAGGTGGCAAATAATACGAATGCTCGTAAATATTACTACAAATATGTATGTACTTACAACTGAATAATGAATCAGAATCAGAATCAGAATAAGAATCAGAATCATTTATAGAAGAATAAGTATTTATTTAATGCGTAAGTAGTAGATGAGGTAAGTAACTTACCTACCTCTTAGTAATACTACATTTTTATTATTATAACTATAACACTTATTTCACACAGATATAATAATATACAAAGTTGAAAAAACATGTAGCGAGCTTATCTCTGAAGAGATTCTCAGATTTTTAAATCTTACTCTAGCAAGACGGGCTAACAATCAGAAGTATTTTATATTTGCGTACAATTCATGGTGACATGAAAAGAATAATATACCATATAAAGAATTTTTAAATAATGTCAAGGCATACTGATTACATTTAAGACATACCTAATGAAATACGTTCTGGTAAATAACGAATACGAACAAATTACATTTATTTTATTTAATAGATGCACAAAGTTACTCAAATCCATTGTTTTGATTTCAAAAGAACACTTGTATAGGCTCTTCAGTGAAGTGAACCTCAATCACAATCACACATGGGTGAAGGACAGTGCTGTAAGGTCAATCATTGTGATCGGATATTTTGTATGGCGCAATAATTTTAAGATTCTCGTCTTAATTTCTATTACAAACATAGATTTGTAGAATAAGAAGCTATACAGGGTCAAACTTAATAATTATGCTGACGATTTTTAAGGAGATGATCTGGCCAATTACAATTTGGACAACATTCTTTATGCGAGCAATATCGAAAACGTGAAAAAAAAACTGGCCAAGTGCGTGTCGGGCCACGCGTAGGGTAGGGTTCCGTAGTTGCCCGTCACAATATAATTTTTGTTTTATGCTACGACTGTTTAACGGCTAATAAAGTCTAAAAAGTACATTTTATAAGTTGATCGACTATCACTCGTAAACTTGTAAAGCCTACTTAGCGGTGATAGTTTTCCTTTTAAATTCGTTATATACAACGTGTTAATGAATTAACGCAAAACTAGAAAGTAGTTTGTTTAGAATCGAGAGCAGAATCGAATTATCATGGTTTCAACATAGGTAATTTTTTTCAAAATTTTAAATAATTTATTCGTAAAATTTAAAATTTACTAAATCCCATGTCAACCCACCCCACGGGCACACTCACCCTACTTACTACCAAAACAAGATTATTAAAATGTATCCATAAGTACGTTAGCGCTTTCATTCATTGCTGAAATGATAACAAATCATTTTTGCCTCTGAACTTAAAATGCGAATAACTTTAAATTTTAACTATAAAAATAATGAAATTATTGTTTCAATCTAATTCTTTTGTTATAAATCAGTTGGGGTGTATGCGGTTTTGCGCTAATTTATTAACACGTTGTATGCTATTGCCGTGAATTTTTTTACATCTCCAACTACAACGGTCACTTGACTCTAACCAAAATTTTCGCTTTAAAGCTTAATATTTCGCTAACGGATCCCTAAATCGAAAAATGGTTTGAGCAAACCCATAATATTTTTAAAACAACTATCCAACGATACCCCACAACATGTGATAGACGAGAAAAAAAAATGTCATCTCCACTTCGCGTGTAGGGGAAGTACCCTAAAAAAATATATTTTTCAAGATTTTATTTTACCACTTTGTCGGCGTGATTAATATGTATGTATACCCATGCCAAATTATAGCTTTCTAGTACTAAGCGTCTCTGAGCTAAGCCGCAGACGGACGGACGGACGGGCGGACAGACGGACGGACATGGCGAAACTATAAGGGTTCCTTGTTGACTTCGGAACCCTAAAAATCTGCTGTTCCATACACGTAGTTTTGCATGGAACAGCAGATTTTTAGGGTTCTTCCTCGACCCAAATGTATGCTGTTTTTTGTTCGCGATTTCGATATTGATCCCATAGAGAAACTTGTTCAGTTTGATCGTCTGATCATCCCATTAAAAACTGACTGCATATATTAAGAAGGAAGGAATGTATGGATATGATTTAATTTAATTTTATTCTGTTCAATAATTATCTTCACATTGAAAATATTAGAAACGAGTAAACAAAATTATGTATTATTCAGTTTCGAATAAAGTATTGAATGCTTTGAAGAACATGCAGATATAATTTTTTGTTTTGATCTCTGTGAGAACATACAACAAACAAACTAGGGTTGATCAATTAAGTATGCTTCTTAGTACGATAACAATTCTAATTCGATTTACCATGTTATCTAAGTTTTAAGAAATAGAATAAAACCGGTCAAGTGCGAGTCGGGCTGCTTGCGCACCGAGGGTTTCGTACCACACCACCACATTATTAACTTAGAAAAAAGAAACATTTTTTATCCGGGACCTTTAGCGCGAGAACGACTCACACTTGGCCGGTTTTTAGTATTTGTTTTTATTCTGTAGAGTTTGAACTATAATCACACTAAGTTTGACGCTTCTATGTATTACCGTTTTTACTATAGAGCGTGAAGAACAAAACCTTGATAAAAACTAGTTTCTTGTTGAGAACCCCCCTTAAATTTAACTTTTTGAAATTTTTATTCAGCAAATCCGCCGTAATAACGCATAATCTGAGAAAATTTCAACTATCTAGCTATTACGGTTCAAAAGTTACAGCCCTAAATAGGTAGGACAGACGGACGGACGGACGGACGGACAGACGGACAGACGGACAGACGGACAGACGGACGGATGGACGGACGGACGGACGGACAACGTAGGCTTAGTAATAGGGTCCCGTTTTCACCCTTTGGGTAAAGAACCCTAAAAAAGAAACAATTAGGCCCAACTTTTAAAGATGTCAACGAAGTGTAACATAATTTTTTAACGACAGTGAACTTTGATCGTTCAATCTCAAACTCAAAATAATTTATTCAATATAAACTTGAAGCCCACTTATTAAACGTCAAATCTTTAGCTACATGCACTTGAACGTTGGACAAGGACATTTTTTTGTTCCGATCCAACGAAAGTTTAAAATCCCGACTTGCTCGTAAACTGATATAATAGCAACGGTGTGGTCAAATGGCTGAACCTTCGTACCTTCTATTTAACAGTACCTACTTCAAACAATGGGGCTCTTAACACGCCAAGCACGGTGGCCGATCCAAACTAGAGAGAAGTTATTGATGAATCAATTTATCAATTAACTAGCGGTTTTAACCCTTTCGTAATCGTTAGGAATTCAAATTCGATTTCACAGAATTATTTCTATAATTCTTATGAATGGACTACTTATTTGAATATAGATAATTATAATATCAGAAATCGGATCCTGCCAGTAGGTACAACACCCAGAACCTACTGTTGAAAAAATAATAAATAATCTAAACTATTATAAAACTGTAACAGAAGTGTACATTGAAGATATTTACAAAAAAAAGATTACGATATGGTATTTAGATGTCCCTGATTCCAAAACACAAATTTTTGGATTTTTTGACTGTCTGTTTGTTTGTGTCAAAGACATATATACTAGTAATATATAAATCTATGGTTTGTGTGATTTTTTGTTATAGCTTATGATCTGACTTAAAATCAAAGCCAAATTTTTGTCTCATCATCAACAACCATTAATTATAATCATGGACAAAACTACTGCACTGTAGGTATACTGCACATTCATATACAGAGTGTAAGTGACAGCCTAGCAAATACTGAAACGGCGAACTCAGACCATCAAACTGAACAACTTTCACTATGGAGCCTACCTCAGGAAACGCGAAAAAAAAATCAGCTGTCCCATACAAAACTGCTGTGTGCTGCCGACTAAAATGTATGGGACAGCTGATTTTTTTCGCGGTTCCTGAGGCGGCTCCATAGTGAAAGTTGTTCAGTTTGATGGTCTGAGTTCGCCTTTTCAGTATTTGCTAGGCTGTTTACTTACAACCTGTATAAGAATAAAATTGATTCAATAATTAATTTAATTGTCATTTAATTAAAATTTTAATTAAAATTTAATACTTATTTATTTGATAATAAAGACATTCCAAGACGGAACATTTTAAATGATATTTAAATGGGTTTGGAACTGAATTTTTCCATTTTACGATTATTATTTCTGAACTTTATAGTTTGAAGGTGAACAATTTCTAATTATTGTAATACTGATTACGATCTTGACCTTTGTTTTGTATCTGTATTCTGTATTAAATTAAAGTACATAGTGTTCAAAATAAGAATCTAGACAAATAAGTGATCATATTCATGGTCATTAAGAATCGTGATGCTATTATTATAATACGTCTAATAAATACTTAATAGCTTTAAGAGGAACGTGATGCCGGCCGTGAAGAAAATGCAATCTCCACTCCATACATGAAGCGAAAACGTTACCACACTAAAACCATACCTACAGAAATCAGGGTGTAAAGTATGTAAAGTAGGTAGCTACACTACAGGTTTTGATGATGAGGTCTCTTCATTTTGTGAAATAAAAGATTTTGACATTTGACATTATTACTACACTGAAAATAAAGCGAGCCAACTAAGAAGTATAATTTCACTTAATTAGCACCAAAAATTGAAATGACGTTATTATTGTTTACTAAAAACAAAGGTTTTTAGGTGTCCCTGACCTGATTCCAAACCACAAATTTTTGGATTTTTCGTCTGTCTGTTTGTTTGTTTGTGTGTTTGTTTATTTGTTTCAACGAGCATAACGCAAAAACTACTGAATCGATTTTGATGAAACTTTTTGTTTGATTGCTTATGATCTGACTTAAAATCCTTACTACTACGGTACTTATATAATTTGTGCGGACGAAGTCGCGGGTTAACACTATGAGAAATAAATCTATAAGTTCGGAAAATTAAATGCTACAGATGTGGTTTATTTATCATAAAAATTACATATTTAAAAAATCTTTTAGTTTTTATACGGAGCCTGCTGGCTTCACAATCCTCTTAAATAGTTTAACAGTTGCTATTTTATTTATCAAGCGATTCAATATGCACCCAATATAATTTTTTTTTATTTCAGAGGATGCAAGGATACAAATTATGATAAATCCCACCTGTGTGCCTGATAATACAGTTTAAATAGAACCATTTGACGTCAATTTCATCTACTATAGCTACGGAAGGAGTCTCTCCGTAGAATTATTATAATTAAACACCAAGATGTTAAGTCGCAGTTTAGTCTTGCAATCATTGCTCAAGGTAGTAGTTAAACAGGTAACAATGGATTTGGTATTTAACTAATCATATCTTAACTGCGGTTAATTTAATTAGGGTAGTTAAGAATGTCATCCGACCGCAGACGTAACTACCTACTGATATTGGGTCACAAATTTTTGGATTACTAGCCATAGTTGGGGAGCGGATCAGATTCAGATGGTCAAACTGAATATCAAGTGAAGGAAGTTTAGTTTGACCATCTGTTAGGAGCCACGCCTAAATTAGAAAAAAAATTAGGTATACTGTTTCAAAACTTCAGTAGATATTGATTTGTTTCTATGGAATAGCAGATATTGTTTTTTGATTTTAAATGTTGCCCTCGAATATAAAAGTTTTTCAATTTGACGATGTGCATCACTATTAATAATTTTGAGAATGATTTCAACCCCGTAGCAGAACTTACAAAGGTAGAGTGGATACATGACATAAACTAAACCCTTTTTTCCAGAGGGGAGGTCAAAGGAACTCCACTTTCCACGATCCTGAAATATAATTCTCTCGCAACAAGATTTTTTTCCGTCCTATACAATACAGCATTAATTCAGCGACAATCGACTCCTTATTACTGCGGACTATTGGGGTACCACACCAGCGATGACGAATCGCCTTGGTAGGTCAATCGAGGTAGAGAAGGAACAACGCACCCAGAAGGGGTACCGACATTGACATTGGGCGTTGCTGGGACTACGTAAAGGCGGATTAGATAGCGGGGATCGGTGATAATCGGGCTCGGACGTGCCTGTGGCGTCTGTAGACGCCAGAAGAAAAAGGATACCTCCAGTACACCTTGTCATACATTCTCGTTGGTTTCGGCTACGTTAGAGGACGAGACGGTTAAACAACTGTGACAAATCGTTGTGCGCCGAGTCTAGTCGGAGAATCATCTTAACACAAGAAACTCATAAGAAAGGGACTTTCACATGGAAACCGTGAAGGATTGGACATGGTGTCTCAGTGAAATTAGAATATCGTTAGCATTGATGTTACACTGTTGTGTCTGTTCTCGGTCAAGTGTTAGCTGGCCTATAACTACCCTCTTTTACTGTCACTTAACGTTAGGTACCTCAGACAAATGACACGCTCTCCTAGGTTAGGTATTAAGGTACTATTCTTCTTCTTATCGTTTGGGCAGAGCCCAAGGTACTATTAATGTCATTTGTATTCAATATTTCTTAACTTTTTTTTTAGACTTCTGTTAGAAGGCAGTCGCGCATCGGGTACTTTCGGGTTTACCATGAAGATCCAAAATTTGTTAGTTGCTCAATAATGTGTTTTTGCAAAAAATTCACAAACCTTGAGATTACGATACTCCCGTGTGTCAGACAATGACATTAGCAGAATTGGAGTGCAAAGCATCAGCAACCAGTCATCCACAATGTTAAATAAATAAAAGTTAAAGTACACACTGCGACACATCAAGCTATACAAAACCAATATAAACTGGTTGCGAGACGTTACACGTTACTCGTCCTACGTCCAGCTTATATTTTGGTTTTGAATAACTCAAGCTATACAAAACCAACATAAGCTAGCCGCGCGTAGGTCGAGTAACGTATAACGACGTGCGGCCAGCTTATGTTGGTTTTTTATAGCTTGATGTGTCGCCGTGCGTACATAGAAATGTCGCCGCATGGTTATAATATAACTCTCAGTAAAAACATGAATCTTCTGGTAATGGATCAAAGCAAAGAGTCGCTCTTTTTAATAAAAAAATTTAAAAAACGGTTTTATCTGCTTAAGCAACATTTCATTAATAACGCAACCAGATACTGCTAACATTTCTCCGTGGACAGTATTGACTATACTTTTATTTATTAAATCAGTTAATTTCATGGTCAAAACATACGCAATTTCGTTTAACCTCCAGTTGTTACAAAAATATACTTAATAATATATGCAGTTTTGTTGCACTTATATTTGGGTATATTTTTAACTATTCGAGAGATTAAACACGACGTTATTCCTTTTGAGATTCAGTAATTTTACTTTTTAACACCAATAATAAATTGTTATTTTATTATACAGGGTGAAATTGATATCATTAGCATCCTTTTAAACTAACGGTCAGTTGCACGTACGTTCATTAAAGTTAATCCTCCATTAAATCTCTTGCTAGCCTTAATTACGTTAACAATACAAAAAGTGACAGCAAGAGATTTAATGGAGGATTAACTTTAATGAACGTATGTGCAACTGGCAGTAAGAGTCTACCCATCAAACTGAACAACTTTTACTATGGGAGCAACTAAAAATCTGCTGTTGCATACATTTGAGTCGAGTAGGCATTGCAGTTTAGTACGGAACGGCAATTTTTTAGTTGCTCCGATCGGTTTGCTCCCATAGTAAAAGTTGTTCAGTTGGATGGGTTATTGATCTTAGTTTAAAAGGATGCTAATGATATCAATTTCACCGTGTAGGTATAGTAAGTATGATTAGGATTTAAGGATGAAATAACATCTTAGAATTAAATAGTTACAGGATCTTTCTTAATATACTGACGCTTTTTTAAGAGGATGACCAGACCGTTAAACTGATCAATTTTGACCCAAACAAAATTTGCTGTTCCATTCAAAACTGTAAACCGTCTCGACCCAAATGTATAGGACTTCAGTTTTTCCGCGATGTCTTATGCTGATCCTATGGAGCCATTTGTTCAGTTTGATGGTCTGGTCATAATTCATATCCCTAAAATGTAGGTATAATTATAAGGAATATACTGGCCTTTCGCACACTTTCCCTTAAATAACCGAGTACCAAATCCCACGAAAGAAAAATGGGGTAGTTTAGTGTAATACGGGAAACCATAAGGCCCCGATATAACAATCAAAATAGATATAATGTGGTAGATTGATGTTAATACGATATGATATGATGCTATATTATATTCCAGCAAAATAGATAATCTAGGTAGGTAACATTGAGGCGCTAAGTAAACAAAGACTTTTTATCTTGATGAGATAATGGAGGGTAATATTACGCGTGATAAACTCTGTCACGCATCAGAATTCTTCAATTTGAACGGGCTAATGATGACATTTCTGAAACGAAGATGAGCAACTCACCGATTCAAGAAAAAATAATCTCCGGAACAACTATTCACTTGGCACTTGCAATGTTTATGAGAAGTCGTCCGTAACAGTCAAGTCCTTGCGCGACTGCGCGAACTGAGAGGTGTGGGCAAAGCGCGGGTCACTTGTAAACTCGTAATGGTGCGCGCGCGCAGCTATCCACCGTATATATCACGCGCCGGTGTTTGACGTCACTAGGCTGATCATTGTTGTGGTCACTGGTCAGGCAGATGCTTCTCTATTATGGACTAACACTGTATTTATAGACAATCAATCCCATCTCAAATATTAGTCAATTATAGCAACCATTGCAGAGGATAATTAGGTTTTAGTCATAGTATATATTATAAACTCATCTGGTTTGCGGAAACGCCATTTTCAGATATAAATTCTCAAAAAAATAAACAACTCCTGACACTTGCTTGACACTGACAGAATGAGGTTTATTTATGGTTTTTAGATCGAAAAGAGATGATAATATATGAAAATTGTATTTGTATGTAACTCTTTCTCTGTCTTGGCGGCAACTTTGCAATAGTTGATTGCAATGACATACACTGTGTTAAGTACACTGTTTATTTAATATGGTAATATACAAGTCGATTTTGTGATTTCTCATGATAATCTTTTATTTACGATTTCATTTCGTATTTTCGTTTCGTTTTTCGTATTTTTTTCTTTATAGATTATTAGTTCAAGTACTTATAATATAGACTATTAGGAATTATATGGATCATAAATGCAAATATAGGTATACCTACTTACATAACACAAAGAACTATTATAGCATAGCTGTTGTGTACTAAACAGGTGTGTAGATGTGGATTACACATTTTTTATCAGTCATCGGTTTAACTTTTTCTAAAATGAATATTATAATCAATAATTCTAATGAAAAGATGCTAACCCGAAATATGTATGTTTTACGTACATACCCACCTGTGGTACCTTACCTACCCATAGTACCCATAATAAGTACCTATGCTTCATTCGACCTCCGACACGTTTAATAGTAACGTACTGTTGATGAGTTTACGTTAATAAAATTACTAATAATGATGTATAAGTTAAACGTATTGGATCGACTCATTGTACGTTACAAATATAAAAATATTAAAAACAATTGAATTAAAACTGTAAAATCCATACCTCCAAATTCTGCACTGTGATTAAACACTGCGTTTAAACTAAAATTACACAATGTTTTAAATAAAATTGGACAATAAAGTTTAGCCCGCTAAATACCTACAGCCTCTTGCCTCGATGCGGAGTGAATGCAGCCTATGGCCGTACTAAATATCTGATCGAGTTACAATCTGGCGCATATACCTAATAAAGTAATATGGAGCAAGAATATAGCTCGACCACATAGTGTGACCGTATAAAAATCGATTCTTTTACTAATTCAAAAGACACATTACGAACCTGTTAATTGACTTATCTATAATAAAAGCGGTCAAGTGCGAGTCGGGCTACTCGCGCACCGATTCGCGAGGGTTCCGTAACACCACCATACAACATCAATTAACTTACAAAGAAGTTTTGTTTTCTCCAGGAGTGCGATTTTCCAATCTCATACGTTGAACTCAGCATTTGAAAATGTATGGAGATACGCATCTTTCTACTGCTGATTTGACTTTCAAAAATTGCACTCCTGGAGTATGATTTTTTAATGTTAAAGAAATCAGCAGTAGAAAGATGCACGTCTCCATAGTAATATTGACATTTTCAACTACTGAGTTCAAAGAATGAGTTTCAAAAATCGCACTCCTGGACATTTAGCGCACGACCGACTCACACTTGTCCGGTTTTTATTATTCGTTGTTATACTGCAGAGTTTGCTCTATAATCACACCAAGTTTGTATTGTATTTATTTTTACCGTTTTTTACGATAGAGCGAGAAGAAAAAACATTGATAAAAATGTATTGAGGACCCCCTTAATTTTTAACTTTTTGACATTTTTATTAATTGTTAGCAAACCCGCCATAATAACGCACATTCTGTGAACAACAGCTAGGTATTACGGTTCAAAAATTACAGCCCTAAATAGGTAGGACAGACAGACAGAAAGACACACGAACGGTGCCAGTGTAGGCTTAGTTGGGTACGGAACACTAAAAATAACCAAAATGAACAATGTAAAATCCACCCAAGTTTTGTAAATTTTTGATCACGTCATTACCAAATGATTTTTCTAATGTGATGATGATGTCCTCCACAACGCATCAGCAGGGCAGCGACCCTCATTAGTCCCTGGTGTGAGCTCGTATGTGGCTGGATAATCCAAATCTGTTACACCGGAAAGCGCAGCGTGGGTAGGCCCCCCTCAAGGTGGATAGAAGACCTGGTGTCACCAGGCTGGTGAAGACGGCGGGAACACGTTGGATGAGGGCAGCTCACCGGTCGTTGTGGCGATCCTTGGGGGAGGCCTATGTCCAGCAGTGGACGTCCACTGGGTGAGATGATGATCATGAAGAGCCTGTTACAGGCAGCACAACACAGTAAAGTTGGCCAGTCGAATTGTACGTGTTGATTGATTACTATAATGTTGGTCTGATATTCAACTAATGTCGATAATGTAATGTAGTATAATACACTGTTAAAGAGAAAAAAGCCGCTCCCCTAAAATAAATATAAAATATATGTAAAATAAGTAAGCCTTAATTCTATTTGCGGTGTAAGGATGTCGTGATTCTGGCTATGATTCTGGTTTGCCGCATGCCTTTTATTTTGAAGACTTTACTAGAGAAATTGTTGTTAAAAATCTTTGGTAGATTGAACTAAAATCTACTTGCAATCTACCTTGCATTAGCTTCTATAGTAAAGTCTACAAAATAAAAGGTTTTTCTCTACAAAGTAAAAAATGTTACAGAAATTTTTTTCCGTGTACCCCACCCCACACGGAAACCCCACATTTAATGTTGTTTCATCCACCACAGAAATGTGTAGATACTAGATACAGACTTTTTCTGTTTGTTGATAAAGATACTTGCTGATAAAGATATACAGGGTGTTAGGGTTAGCAGTTGCATTACTTTAAGGGTTGATTGTACCCATGGTACTGAACTACTTTCCCTAAGATAGGAAATAGTAATAGTTATTTGTTATGCAAGGCTGCAAAGTTGCTTTTTGGCGCGAGTACTTGTATTGAAACCTGAGCAAGTGAAGGATTCTAGGATTGAACCACGAGCGTAGCGTTCAAATATAGAATCCTGAGCGTCGCGAGGGTTTCAAAGGTACGAGACGCAGAATAACTTTGATGCCGAGTGAAACACACAACTTTTCACCTCACTACAGCGAGGAAATAGTTATTTGTTATACAAGGCTGCAAAGTTGCTTTATGGCGTGAGTACTTGTATTGAAACCTGAGCGTCGCGAAGGTTTCAAAAGTACGAGACGCAGAATAACTTTGCTGCCGAACGAAACACACAACTTTTCACCTCACTACAGCGAGGAAAATTTCAATGCACCAACCTCATTTTTAGAATAATCGCACTGGCCAGTACGAAAATGGCATGAAAAAAAACTTGTTTAGGCTGTTTTTCTTTATTGAATAGAAAGATTCGAATTTTAAAAACTCTTTCCACGCTAGCGGATAAAATGCACTTTTGCACTCAGATTTCGAATGACAAACAGAATCTTTCCGAGCTTGTGAGGTGAAAATATCAATGCGCCAACCTCATTTTTAGAATAATTGCACTGGCCAGCACGAAAATAATATGAAAAAAAACTTGTTTAGGCTGTTTTTCTTTATTGAATAGAAAGATTCGAATTTTAAAAACTCTTTCCGCGCTAGCGGATAAAATGCACTTTTGCACTCAGATTTCGAATGACAAACAGAATCTTTCCGAGCTTGTGAGGTGAAAAAAAAATTGTGAACTTCCCATACTAAATGCAATCAGCTGATCGAAGTTGAAGTAGAAATGAAAAGTCGATTTTTTCTTTGCGAATTTCCTATAGGTTTCATAGGGAAAATTGTTCAGTATCATGGGTACAATCACCCCTTAAAGTAATGCAACAGTTTACCTTAACACCCTGTATTAAATAAGTATATTATTGTCTTCAGATATAACATTGCTTATCAATATAATAGTTCGGAAGCAAAGAGGAAAGTCCCTACAGACATTATAAAGGTTATACTGTACCTACGTCATCAACATTTCAGAGGCGTGGTCGCGCTGGGCTTGCTTTCCTACTACGTGGCCAATATAGTACATAGCCCTTTCATTTTATTTCCAACTAGCTTTTTATTTACTCGCGTCTTTACGCTGCGCATGGTCATGAAAGGTGTTTTATCATCAACCTTTTTAAATCCTACGGAAGGGCACTTCCTCTTTGATTTATTTAAAGGTTTACCGATTCATATAGGGTTCTTCATAGTATACAGGGTGTACAATTAAATGGGACACTTACTTAAAGGGGTGTTTCAGATCATCAAACTGTCACTATGGGACCAACATCGAAATCCCGAAAAAAGAATCAGCTGTCTCATACATTTGGGTCGAGTAGGTTTACAGTTTTGTATGGAAGAGCTGACTTTTTTTCGCGATTTCGATGTTGGTGCCATACAGAAAGTTGTTCAGTTTGACGGTCTGATCATCCCCTTATAAAAGTGTTAACATTTTTAAGAAGGACCATGTATATGCTAGCGGTTTTTAAGTGGACGCTCAAACCTAAAACTAAACAACTTTCTCCATAGGACCCAAGTCGAAATCCCAGAAAAAATTTGCTGTTCCATACAAAACTGTAATCCTTCTCGACTTAACTACTAACTAATTACCTTAAAGTTATTATCGATAAATTAAATATTATGTTGGTAGTTGTACCTACTTAGTTATTACAATTAATCTATTCTGCGGTTATAGCAAAATCGTATGTGTGCATGTAAAAAATGCACCTCTACATTTTCTCACAAATTACTCATATTAAAATCTTTGTTTTACACAAAGTAACATTAATCAATGCCTTTGGTCTTCATACAATCAGGATATGAAGAGTCGTGACGTTATAGATAGATAGATAGACAATATTCTGAGAAAATTTTAACTCGCTACCTATTACGGTTCAAAAGATGGAAGGACAGCATAGGCTTAGTAATAGGTAGAATCCGTTGGTACTTTGGGTACGGAACTAAAAAAACATAAGTACTTACTTTTATAGTGAAAACTTTTACACGTGTTGGATTTACCAGGAAAAAATCCCACTAATCATGCCTATGTAATAAGGATGAGAAAAAACCGGCCAAGTACGAGTCGGGACTCGGACAATTAGTGTTCCGTACTACCAGTTGTTTAACATGGGTCATTGATGACAACCACTATAAATTAACACTTACTTAGTATGTGGTCACATAGTAACTGAAGATTACCACGTCTGAGGCCGTAAGGCGGTCTGAAAAAACTCTGACACCAGGGCTCTGCCCACACGATAAGAAGAGAACTGAAGATTTTACACTGGTCTCACTGGCTGGCGTTAGTTTTTTGGGTACCTATAGAAAAAAAACTATCCAAGTTCGAGCCACCCTGATAATTTTCCCGCCATCTAGGTATACGTTATTTCTGATGTTCATGATTTTTTTTTTCAGATCTTATACTTACGGCTATATTTTTTTAAATAGAGGTGGGGACAGCAATTTCTCGGATTGAGTTGAAAATTTTGTTAAACAAAGTTTTTATAAAAAAAAAATTAATGTATATTTTTAGACTCGTATTTTTATAAGCTTTCAATTGATACCCCACACCATAGGGTAGAACATTTTTTTTATTTACCCTTTCTTACTCCCCAAATTGCCCCCCAATATAACAATTTTGCTTTTTTTTTTACTTCATTTATGATATTGGACCACCAATTGCTATATCTGCACCGAGTTTCAACCTCCTATGTCTTACGGTCTCTGAGAAAAATGCCTGTGACAGACGGACGGACGGACGGACGGACAGACACCGAGCTGATTCCATAAGTGTTCCGTTTTTCCAATTTTGGTACGGAACACTAAAAATTATCGGTTGGTAGGTACTTTAATATCAAATTTTTTACACACGTTCCTTACCTACGTAGTTATTTTATAATATAATACATCGAATGCCGTCATAATCATAAAGGTATTGTATGTCTGTTAAGTACTAAACTCATAAGTAATAAATAATCAATCTTCAATAAAAACTAAATATTACGGAAAAAGAAACCACGAGAGTAGAAAAACCATCGAGAAGATTTTTAGGGTTCTACGTTTTAAATAATGATGGTAATCTATACTATAATAGTAATTTTGACATTATCTGCTGATTTGAACGTGTGACTTTCAAAAATCACACTCCAGCGGTTGAAAATATCAAAATTACTACGGAGACGTGCATCTGTCTACCGCTGATTTGAAATTCAAAAATCTTACTCGTACTATTTTTGAAAGTCAAATCAGCAGTAGAAAGATGCATATCTCCATAGTAATTTTGGCATTTTCAACTGCTGAGTTCAAAAAGTGAGTGTCAAAAATCGCACTCCGAAACGGTTCGTACCTTTCGTACCAATAACTTTTTAGAAACTTCCGATCAAACGATTTCCGATTTGTAACAACAAGCTTTGAGATCAACATCGTGAGAAAACTTACATTCTTAAATTTTGCGGCATATAGATATTGTATTTAATTAGAACTACACAAGTTCTATTAAAACGACTGTCAAAAATGTCAAAATATCTATGAAGATATGCATCTTTCTACTGCTGTTTTGAGTTTCAAAAATCGCACTCGTCTAGTATGATTTTTGAATGTCAAATCATAAGTAGAAAGAAGACTGCCTCCGTGGTCTAATGGTTTAGTTACAGCATTGGCTCTCGACACGGAGGTCGTGGGTTCAATTCCCACGGGGGACACCTAGTGATATGTCACTTTGTGCATTTTTCCCCAGTTGGTTAGGACATTGCAGGCTGAATCACCTGATTGTCCGAAAAGAAAAACTTAGTTTATTTAATCATTTTGCGTGTCGGGACGCGTTTTGGCCGATATTCGATATGCAGGATAAAACCTTAAAACACGCGCCTAGTAGGTCGGAATTGCATCTCCCTTCTGCGCAGTGAACTCTGATTGCCATCTCTTCCTTACATAGGGTTCTAACGGTCCTAGGACTTGAAATAAAAAATAAAATCTTAATAATCACATTTTTAATTTAAAAACTCCCATCCATGTAATTTAAATTTTAGTAGAACCGTAAAACATTGTACATTCAAATAAAAAAAAAAAATCGGGGTTTGTACTTACAACTTTTTTTTTATTCATGCTTAAATGCTGACTTTCGGACTTTTTTGACAAAATCCCTAAAAATTTCACCTAAAAAAATCTATAATGCGGGTTTTTTTTTTTGGGCCGTGGCGAGATAGCCAACCACCCCTCCTATCCACCATTTTAATTTGGCCAACGATGCACCAAACACCCTGTATTCTCTTTGGTCATTTCCTCGCTGAGGTGGGATGAAAAGTTACGTGTTGCACTCGAATGCAAAGATTTTTCACCTTGTGCTCTTTTGATTCACTCGCTAACGCTCAGGATTCTAATTTTTATTTTAAAATCCTTCGCTTGCTCAGTCATCAAAATTGAGCACGCGGTTAAAAAGCAACTTTGCACTCTTGTATAACAAATAACTATTAAGTCATTGTTTAGTAGGTGTTAGTATTATATATCTTTGATCTGACTTAAAATAAAGGAATTGAATCGAAATACTAATTTATTTTATTTTATATTTAAGTAGGTAGGTATAGACGATAAGTGCGAAAATTATTTGTTCTACGCACCTTTCTATGTGATATGGAGTATAGGTATAAAAAGTTGCTAATCAAGACAAGTTCAACCGCTTACATAATAAATCATCTATCGTACTAGACATAATGGGATGTTCCTTCCTTTTGCTGTGATCACTGTACATAGGGTCCTTCTTAAGAGGGCTATCACAGTCCAGTGGCGCCCTCATCACATTAAAAAAGATTTCTCAATAAAGAAAGCCTAAATTAAAAAAGTGCTCAACATCAAAACTACAAAAGCCTTCAAGCTATTTTCATAGAATACTTTTATAGGTTCTAAACATTCCACTTTTAGACAATTTCGAATAAAAACAAAAGCGGCCGTTTTTGTTTTCTTTTTTCAAAATTTGTATGTTTAGACCTTTAAAAAACCTATAAAAGTATTCTATGAAAATAGCTTGAAGGCTTTTGTAGTTTTGATGTTGAGCACTTATTTAATTTAGGCTTTCTTTATTGAGAAATCTTTTTTAATGTGATGAGGGCGCCACTGGACTTTGATAGCCCTCTTAATAAGCTGACGGTTTTTATTGTATTATTTCAAGGGGATGATCAGACCATCAAACTTAACAACTTTACCAATGGGACCACCGTCGAATCGCGAAAAAAAAGTGTTGTTTCATACAAAACTGTAAACTTACTCGACCATACCTACATATTTGTTTGGCTTGTGTGAGTACATAACTACATACCTACATAACTTTTTCCCGGAGGGGTAGACAGAGACTATGGATCTCCAATTTGGTTGGTTTTGAGACACCTCTCTAACCTTGCATCCGCTTGGGTGGAGTAGGTTTGCAGTTTTGAACAGCTGATTTGTTTTCCGCGATTTCGATGTTGGGCCCATAGAAAAAGTTGATCAGTTTGATGGTAAAAACCGTTAGTTTATTAAGAGGGCACCGAGCCCATATTGCTACTCAAACGTTTATTTTAATTGTATTTCTAAACAATTATAACTACAACATTTGGTTATGTTAGTATCGTGACCCGATAAATTGAAAATCAGCAGGAGCAATACACTGTAACAATCTTGTTTTTGGATAAGTGTTATAAAATCGTTTAGAAATAAAAAAAAAATTTGGGGCAGCACTGGAGCCGCGGTGCCTCCTTAAGAAGGACCCTGTATAGGTAGGTAACCTGAACATTGTTCGTCGATAACACGCAATACTTGTGATACTGGTTAAGTTGCATTTTCTGCAGCACCTATAACTATAAACAGAACCTGTACCTGCCTGAGGTTCATTAATCTACCTAGAAGTAGTATTTCTATAAATGCAATAAGGTTCAAATTGGTTGGAATATTAAAGTACCTAACCAGCGATTATTCTTTTAGTGCTCCTCCTGATATAAAAACTAGTCATTGTTTTGTGGTTTCGTAGCATAAAATAGGTAAAAGGCTAATAGCACAGCAGAGAATCGTGAATGGCGGATGAAATTGTGTCTAGATTTAATTTTTTCTTGATTTCAATGTTGGTCCCATTGAGAAAGTGGTTCAGTTTGATGGTCTGATCATCCTCTTAAAAAACTGTCAGCATATTAAGAAGGACCCTGTATATCTTTTTTTTTCAACAGCCACAAAAATATTGATGTGACTCCCTACCCTACACCCACCCAGTGACTTGTATTTAAATGCGCCTTGTGCTTCATCTAACGATATAATTAGGTTTTAAGATGTGATACCCACAGTCAGTTATCTTATCGTATTATTTGATACGTTGACGACTACAGGGTGTTAGGGTAAACAGTTGAATTACTTTAAGGGGTGATTGTAGTCATGATACTGAACAACTTTCCCTAGGAAACATACAACGTGTTAATGAATTAACGCAAAACTAGAAAGTAGTTTGTTTAGAATCGAGAGCAGAATCGAATTATCATGGTTTGAACATAGGCAATTTTTTTCAAAATATTAAATAATTTGTTTGCGAAATTTAAAATTTACTGAACCCGATGTCAACCCACGGGCACACTCGCCCTACTTAATACCAAAACAAGATCATTAAAATTTATCCATGAGTACATTAGCGCTTTCATTCCTAGTTTCATTCATTCTTGAAATGATAACAAATCATTTTTGCCTCAAAATTTAAAATGCGAATAACTTTAAATTTTAAGCATCAAAATAATGAAATTATTGTCTCAATCTAATCATTTTGTTATAAATCAGTTGGGGTGCATGAGGTTTTGCGCTTATTCATTATGGAAGAAAGCGCTAACGTACTCATGGATACATTTTTATACTTAGGCTGGCTTGCACCAAAAAGTAGCTTAAACATGTTTAAATATGATGCTGTCACTGTCATTAGTATGAGCAGTGTGAGAGACAGAGCGGTCACTAAATACGTTTAAGCCTAAATACGTATTGGTGCAAGCCAGGCTAAATCTTGTTTTGGTAGTAAGTAGGGTGAGTGTGCCCGTGCGGTGGGTTGACATCGGGATCAGAAAATTTTAAATTTCGCAAACAAATTATTTAATATTTTGAAAAAAATTACCTATGTTGAAAACATGATAATTCGATTCTACTCTCGATTCTAAACAAACTACTTTCTAGTTTTGCGTTAATTCATTAACACGTTGTATACAAAGTTACTTATACATAATACCGTCTACGCGTATTGTGCGTCAAAGTTTTGTATAAAATTGACCCCTCATGCAACTGTTTACCCTAACACCCTGTATAGCAGAAAACTGAAGATAATAAATAGATCATAAATAAGACATCAACGGGTTCGCTCATTTTATTTATATTAATATTACTAGCACTTACCAGCGACTTCGTCCGCATGGGATCCCGTCATCATCGTAGCTAGATAAATGATACATCAGATTTTAGGTCTAATCATAAGCTTTCGAACAAAAAAAGTTTCATCGAAATCGGTTTTGTAGTTTTCGGTTTAACAAATAGACAGGCAGACAAAAAAATAACAAAAAATATGTCCTATTAAAATTCGCAACTTTGCCAATGTGTGTATAAAGACCGATTCTTTTATTTATTTATTTATCAATGAAAATGACGACATTTTTCGAATGTTCATTAATGCACTGTTAATGCAAGACTTCCTTATACCGTCAAGGCTGTTTAAATTAACCCCTTTTACTATCCTTTAAGGATCCTGGGCACATTCGACCACATTCCAGCAGGCCGGCCGGACACGGGCGGGAAATCCCCAGCAAGTGAGCAAGCACAACGCGTTTTTTAGCACAATTTTATGAATGTAAAGTGATGAGTCACAATATATTGGGAAAGACCTATACTATAATCATAGAATTAAACATACAAATAAAACTATATACTTACAATGTTCACAGCATTCACAGTACACAGAATTTTACATTTCATGTTGCCGTTTCTGTTTCCAGCAAGTAGGCACAAACCTGGCACAAACTAATTAGAAAGAACTACCGTAAATAGGTTCTTACAATAGGTTTCCTGTAGGCCTCGCATGCCACCCCCGAGAAAACGATAAAAATCGAGATGTGCCTCCATCTTTATTATTTTACGTAGGCCAGAAAGAGCGCGCATGACTTTTTTTTTTTCTCGTTTAAACGCTTTGTCGTGGGTTGCATGCTAGCCGTGCAGCATAGAGTTAGAAAGAGAAAACAGGTGGTTATTTTAAATAAAACCGGTCAAGCGCGAGTCGGGCTACTCGCACACCGAGGGTTCCGTACCACACCACCACAGAACACAACATTATTAACTTAGAAAAAAACTTTTTTGTCCGGGACCTTTAGCGCAAGACCGACTCACACTTGGCCAGTTTTTAGTATTTGTTGTTATTCTGTAGAGTTTGCTCTATAATCACACTAAGTTTGACGCTTATATGTATTACCGTTTTTACGATAGAGCGTGAAGAAAAAATGTTGATAAAAACTAGTTTCTTGTTGAGAACCCCCCCTTAATTTTTTACTTTTTGACATTTTTATTATTTGTTAACAAATCCGCCGTAATAACGCATAATCTGAGAAAATTTAAACTATCTAGCTATTACGGATCAAAAGTTACATCCCTAAATAGGTAGGACAGACGGACGGACGGACGGACAGACGGACAGACGGACAGACGGACGGACGGACGGACGGATGGACGGACGGACGGACGGACAACGTAGGCTTAGTAATAGGGTCCCGTTTTCACCCTTTGGATACGGAACCCAAAAAATTAAGCAAAGATTTTCTCCATAGAGATCGCGATTGATTTTGTCGCGAGCATAATTTAAAAATTAAATTTATATTTTTATAATTAAATTATTATTATTTTCATATTTTCCATAATAACATAACTAAAGCAAGCAAGCGAAGTATGCAAATAATATAAAGATCATTGCACTGCACAACTGATAGCAGTGGGATTGCAAAAAAAGATGCATAAAATTACATTAGTTAGACCGGATATTATTTAATTGAGATGACGCAAAACTAACACACTTACTATTTATCTACGTAATATTTAATTGTCTGTTTTTCTTTACTAACTGAGAAATATGTAACATGTTATCATAATCATGTAATAATACGAACTAACGTGTAAAACTACACCCAGTCCTCCGGCACTCAAGGGGGTGGAACCTAATTTGACTGTTTTCAAACCGGTTTTACCAAAATTATTACATTTAATATATACGAGCTTTTGCCCGCGACTTCGTCCGCATAAATTATATACCAGATTTTAAGTCAGATAATAAGCTATCAAACAAAAAAAGTGTCATCAAAATCGGTTCAGTAGTTTTTGCGTGATACTCGAACAAACAAACACCCAAACAAACAAACAAACATACAAACAAACAAACAAACAGACAGACAAAAAATCCAAAAATTTGTGATTTGGAATCAGGGACAGGTAAAAACCATGTCGTAATTTTTTTTTTGTAGATATCTTCAATGTACAGACACATTTCTGTTACAGTTTTATAATAGTTTAGATAGGTAAGTTCAAATAGCAGTGGAGATACGTTCTTTCTGCAGTGAATCTAAACGTTGAAAACACGATTCTATTAAAGTTTCTCGATAGAAAAGAGGACCAAAGTAAGTTCGATTTCAGATTTATGACCAGTTTTACAAGAATCACCATACACCATTTCTTCTGAATATACCTACCATCATTTGAAAGGTAATTAATTATAGCAGTGTTCCACCCGATGGTTTTTACCCCAAATACCCAAGAGAAAAGATATTGATGAAAAATACGTTTTTTTGCGATCTTGCTTCAATTGAAGCGGGATGGCTAATTGCAAAAGTTTATTTGTTAGAAAGATACGCTTGCACTAGGGAAACCTGCCCTTAAGGCTTACCTTGAAGAACTGAAGTGGTATTTTTGAATCCCACATATTCCAATTCGTACTACCTACCTACTTACGAAAATCGACTGAATAAAAAGTAATTGATCAAAACGTATTTTCATATTCTAACCATTATAATTATTATAATCCATTTTATAAGTTTAAGTTAACCGGCCCGCAAAGAGTATTATATAGGGTGGCTAGGTGGTAGGGTAACTAAAAATAAAACCCGGTCAAGTGTGAAGAAAGAGTATCTATTACTAGATACAGTACGGACACTCCCTTCCTTCCACCAACTTTTTACCTCACCCCCTCTATCGCCCTCTATAGTTACCTCGCACTTGTTACCAGGGGAGCGCGTTATTTTCTCTATGCTTGTTACTCGTTACCTACGAACTGCCTACGAAGGTTAAGGTTCAATTTCCTTGATTTTGCATGTGCTGACGTCATCTTGTCAATTTCGAATTTTTGTATGCAGTGTCCGGGCTGTGCCTGTGCTCCAGGTTATAAGTGTAAAATGTCATAACACCGCGCCGGGGGTCTGCCGAAGGTGCGTTTAGCACCGGGAACTGACGCCCGCAGACTCACCTCTCTACAACCTTAGCCGCTCAGTAGATGTTACCCCCTTGTCGTTCCTTGCGAGTGACCGTTTTATGAGACATAAAGTAGTTGGCGAGCCATCGCCTGCCATTTGCATTGTGCATTTTGTTCCGGCAGACGTTCTGCCTGAGTCTCCGCAATTACCCAGATTTCCCAGCCACCCACTTCACCCCCATAACCCTAGTAGTTTTCTCTCCTTTCTACTATAAGTCTGCACCAAACGTGGTATTCCTTCTGGTGCATTTGCATAATGCGTTCAGACCAGTAGACCACGATTGGTGCATCCCATCGCATTTACATAAAGAGTTTCTCAAAGGGGCCTCTACGTGTTGGACCTTCCATTAAATGTCATTCAACTTTTTTGTAATGATAAACCCTCAGAATTGCACTTAGCGACAAAAAGCGAATTCATTTTTTTTAATAAAAAATTTCATAAAAAGTAAAAAATGACCTACCCATAGAATTAGAAACGGTACTACGTACACCAAATCACCTTTTTTTCAATAAAGGCAATGAAACAATTTTATTATAATAAAAAATAGCTCAACCACCTGATCAAGGACTTCTTAAAGATTAAGGTAACTAACTTTCAGAACTCCTTGATCAGGCGTTTAAAACCATATACTTATTATAGTATACTAATTTTATGTTTAATACTAACAATAATAACATGTGCAATGTCATATCATCAACTAAGTATATAAATTCCTCATGGTTTAATTTGCATGTGCATAATATTATATAATTGCGTAAACTAGATCATTTTAGATGTAAACGATTGGCAGTTAAAATACATAAACAAAGTATTTTTCCATACTTACTCGATAAGTGACCGCTTTAAAAGTAAGAGTGAGATATACCTAGTTCTTTATAGTTACAGGTTACATAGGAAAATTCTGGTATTAGAACTAAGAAGTAGGTACCATAGCACTAGTAGGTATCTACAGGGTGAAATTGATATCATTAGCATCCTTTTAAACTAAAAGTCTACCCATCAAACTGAACAACTTTTACTATGGCAAGGGCCCAAGGGAGCGAACCGATCGGAGCACAAAAAAGTAGACTCTTAGTTTAAAAGGATGTTATTTTAGATATCAATTTCAGCCTGTATATCTCGAATTCTTGACTCACAAATAGGTAGAATGAACTAATTATTATTGCAGGCAAGTAAAGATTATAGTAGATACAAGAAGGCAAAATAGAGTAGAGATTGTTTAAAAAAAATAGGTACCTAATTGAACTAAATAAAAAATTAAAAACACAAAACTAGGTAGGCATCAAACCGAAACCACCCGAAACATAGTTTTCGTTGAATTAGTTATTTCTGGAAACTATCTGCCTTTTTTATCAATTTTCTTTTTCCTTTTCTTCTTACCTACTTCTGAAACAAATTTTAATGAATGCACTTTTTCAAACATTAATAATAAATGAATTTTTGAACATTAAAATGTACAATTTTAATATTTAATCTAATCATTCATTTTAACATCGCGAAGTCCTTGCTTACTAGTACCGACTTGAGTACAAGTGGTACAGTAGGTACAATGTATGGAAAAGTCTTTTTCTTTATTTCTATGTTGCTTCCATAGTGAAAGTGGTTCTGTTTGATAATCTAATTTCTGTTGAATTCTAAACTAAACGATCCCATTCAATATTACTAGTTAAGAGGCTCCCCATAGGTAAACGCTGGCTCGGGCCATATTTTACTGTTTTTTAGAAGCTATCTTCTCGTTATTTGAAAGACATACAAATAATTCAAAAGTGTAGCAATATTCTTCAACATCTCGGCTTTATTTGCTATAGATCATATTTCTTATTTTTCTATAAAATACATAATTAAGAAACCTGTGTTCAAAGGAAAGCCTAAATATTGGAAAAAATCTGTATTATGTGCATCTACTTTTAAAGTTAAAGTCACATTTACTTGAGACACACACCTTTGTGTAGACAATATATTAAGATCTAAAATTGCTATTTAGCAATTTTTTAAAGACCAGTAGTTAATGAGTTAATTAGATAATTGTTTTTGGGGCGAATTTTTATGATTTTAGAATGTGATTTCCTTGGATTAGAAGGCTCCACTGTGACATAATGAAGGACAAGGCAGTAAAAAAAGGTATCTAAACTATTATAAAACTGTAACAATATTGTGTCTGTACATTGAAGATATATACAAAAAAAAAATTATGACATGGTTTTTACCTGTCCCTGATTCCAAATCTCCAATTTTTTTATTTTTTGTCTGTCTGTTTGTTTGTTTGTTTGTTTGTTTGTTTGTTTGTTTGTTTGTATGTTTGTTTGTTTGTTTGTTTGTTTGTTTGTTTGGGTGTTTGTTTGTTCGAGTATCACGCAAAAACTACTGAACCGATTTTGATGAAACTTTTTTGTTTGATAGCTTATCATCTGACTTAAAATCTGGTATATAATTTATGCGGACGAAGTCGCGGGTAAAAGCTCGTACTTACTAAAATGACGTAGTTTAGTAGAGGTGAGGTGGCTCTGAAAGAGTCAAGGTCGTTCGGTCAGGGAAACCCCTTAAATGTAGGCAGGTACCTACTTAAACTACACCACACTGTAAGAAAAGAACATTTAGGGTCAAAACCACACTGATCAAACTAATTTACCTACTTATACTTGCTTTGAACATATCATTCATTACCTACCTATATGTTTATGTATAAAGGTGCTAACCGTGAATTTAACAAATATGGCACAACTCTGACGTATGGCAATTCTGTAACAAAGAACTGACTAGTTTTACCTAGGACGTATAGAGTAATTAATTATCTATACTGTTTCATTAATAGACTAAGGGCTTGTTTCACCACTTCTTAGTAAGTTGTTGTTCCAATTCAAATTTTGTTATTATGGCTGCACCGTTATTTACGGTGAATAAGTTCTCGTTAGCTTGCCCGATAGATGTTTTGACATGTCTTTCATACAAAATGTGTCAAACTATCTGTCGGATAAGCTAACAAGAACTTACTCAGAAGCGGTGAAACAGGCCCTAATAGTACTAACGTACAACAACAAAAATCGACTTTTCATACAAAAGTTCGATCAGCTTTTTTCATATTTCAATCAATCATTCAATCATACCTATACTACAGGAGTGCTATTTTTTAAAGTCAAATCAGCAGTATAAAGATGCGTATCTCCATAGTAATTTTGAAATTTTCAACTGCTGAACTCAACGAATGAGATTCAAAGATCGCACTTCAGTATCATGGGTACAACTAACACCCTGTAATAGTTCTAAAATAAAAGCTTGGGAGCGCCGACCGCAGCGAAGACCAAATAAAATGAAAGAATTATGTTTGGAACTCAAAAACGGCTGAACGGATTTGGATGTAACGCACACAGATGGAATTATGTTATGGATGAACACATTTACAGCTCACTTCTTCGTTTTATTATAACATGTTAAACTTATTAACTTACCTAATACATAACGCGGTGAGGATAACATTTGGATGCTTGATAACATCCTTTTCATGGCCGATAATAATTTCAAGAACTACTTCGAGACGTGCTTCGAGACTTTGATCTAATCAAAGGTTGCCTAACTTTGACTAGATTAATTACATTAATTAAAATAGTTAGGCAACTTCTTCTAACCTAAGATAA
Organism: Agonopterix subpropinquella; assembly: GCA_922987775.1. NCBI lineage: Eukaryota > Metazoa > Arthropoda > Insecta > Lepidoptera > Depressariidae > Agonopterix > Agonopterix subpropinquella. The sequence continues at coordinate 18,336,088 of OV277698.1, forward strand.
TAAGAATAAATTGCTATATGCTATTGATGTAATATGCTAAGGGTATAATGAGTTAATTAACAAAATAACCAATAATTTATAAATAGGTTTACCCGCCTTAGCTCTAATTAATTAGTAATTGTGATTTCCAAGAAAGAATTGGAATTAGCTAGGTACCTAATTAGATTCAGAATAACCGAAAACTATTGTAGGTATTAGGGTACTCGTAACGCGTCAGGCAGGCGCTTCTCCTTCTTCTTATTGTAAACTGCAAAACAACTGCAACAACAAACAACATCCAGCAATAGCACTCCAGGAGTGCGATTTTTGAAACTCATTCTTTGAACTCATCAGTTGAGATATGCATCTTTCTACTGCTGATTTGACTTTCAATAATCGTACTCCTGGAGTATGATTTTTGAAAGTCAAATCAGCAGTAGAAAGATGCACGTCTCCATAGTAATATTGACATTTTCAACTGCTGAGTTCAAAGAATGAGTTTCAAAAATCGCTCTCGATCTCTAGGTTACTAGTCCTAGCTAGGTTACTATTACTATGACTTAGGTAGTGGATTATCGCCATAGGTACAATGTAAGCTTAGACAATAAACTTATTATTAATTTATATTTAAGTTTTTATTTTTAAATGGCTTACAGCTTTTAAACAACATTAAAGGTCATCTATCGGCCAGTAGCAAAACGTTTAACCACACAAAGTTAATCTCTTTACTAGTTCAGCTACTCCTCGCTAGATGGCACTCAATAATTTTGCAAAGTTAATTTGTACAAATAATAGATGGCGTTGGCATCCTCCTTTAAAAATACCTCTATTGTTTGTTTGTTTTCTATTTTTAATTGACATTTAGACCGGCAATCTGTTAAACAAATGTCACCACTTTTAAAACAAATTCAAGCAAACTAAAATCATAGATATAATATCCAATACAGGATCGCGCTGTGCCAAATTATCTTTCTCTCGGTTTATTCAAAAATAATCCATAGCCCACACACATAAAAACTATTTGGCACGCATAAAGTTGACCATGCTAGAAGAAGAAGGCATGAGTTGCACCCGGTGTCCCATTCTACAGTGTACTGGTGTTGCCATATGTATATGTTATGATTTCAGCCGAATTGGTAAGATCAAATGAAGCAAAAATGTATCAAATCTTTTTAAATTATTTGTGTGTTGCAAAGCCGTGGTAGTAAAAAAGAAAAAAATTGACAACCCAATCTGCCATATTATTTGAAATTGTCGCTAGCCGTCAAATTAATTTTTATTATTTTTTATCCACATTTTATGTTAAAATGGTTCGTATTTGCTTAATCGACGGCTGCAAAAGCGAATATTTTCCAGATTGTGGCTTATCGTATCAAAGGTTTGTATTTTTAATATGTTTTAGTCTTGAAAATATTAAATTAGTTAGGGTAACAACAAACATAGAAGGTAAGCAGCGGAGGCATATATTATGATAAACATTACGAAGATAAAACTGTTCTAATATCTGTAATAAAACATAGTAGGAAGGTAGGTACGCGCGGCCAGCTTATTTTGGTTTTGTATAGCTTGATGTGTCGCCGTGCGTACCTACCTATGCGTTTAGGGTAAGAGGTTGTTTGTTTGTTTGTGTGTGCCAACGAATGTTCCCATTTATCTCCAAAACGGCTTGACCGAGCTAGATACGGTTTTCTGTAAAAGGTTTGTGATTTGATTAACGGTGGTTCTTAGATAGGTGTTACGGTTTCATTTGCCAGGGGGCGCTGCAGTAAATATTTTTCTTTCGTCAAAATGAGTTTTTGCGCATTTACACCGAAACGGCTTGACATAAGGTCAAGCCGTTTCGGTTCGGCTGGATGATTTTTTTACCGTTTCGAAACTTTCAGGGGTGGTTTAGACCATCAAAATGAACAACTTTTACTATGGGAGCAAATCTGAAATCGTATAAAAAGAAAATCATAGTAAAAGTTATTCAAATTGATGGTCTGAACCAACTTATATTACTCTTTGGTCTGAACCCCCTAAAAGTTTCGGAACGGTAAAAAAAAAAACAGAAGTGCGATTTTTGAACATCATACGAGTGACTCGGCAGTAGAAAATGTCAAAATTACTATGGAGATTATGCATCTTTCTACTGCCGATTCGCTCGTATGATGTTCAAAAATCGCACTTCAGGGTGTTCGCGTTAGGTACGCCACACACATACGGAAATGCAATCCGGAATTCCAAATCAATTGTGATTTTGTACAGGATTTGACAGCTGCGCAATTCCGAATGCAATTGTGGAGGGGGGGAAATCCATACGAAATCGTAATCCTGATTCAGGATTCCGGATTGCAATTCCGTATGTGTGTGGCGGACCTTAAGGTACCTAGTCCATAGAAAATTCAGCTATTGTGAACCTTTTTAGTCACATACAGGTGATCCAAAAGGTTATGGTAGGCTGCCATACCTTTTGGATCACCTAGTACTATCACGTCTTTGCTCTCTTCTATCTATTTACACGCGCAACATGCTCCGGTTTCAGGATTATTTTAATGTCAATAAATAGTTCCTTAATAGTGCCTAGTAATTAGTGCCTAGGTCAGATAAAAATAGTGCCTTCAACGAAATGAAGTTTACGAAATATTTATTTTTTACCATAGTACGCTAGTTTGATGTCAAAGTAGCGTAAATGTGTTAGGTATAGATATATAGATACACATTTTTTGTAGCAAAGCAAAACGACTACACAAATAGTGAAAATATAATAAAAGTCCTAAAAGCATAATCGCATTATCACCCTACTAAGGATAGGGACACCGAGTCCAGGCTGCTTTATCCCGCTCTTCCCAATATTCCGAGAAGACCGCATTCCAGGTTTTACGTAGTAAATTAATATTTCTATGACTAAAATACCACTATATTTTATCTTTGGTCACTTCAGAGAATACCTGTCGCAGGGACCATAGAGTAAGAAGAGATGGCATATCGGCTTGTTTCTATAGAAAATGTTGTCGCCAACAAAGGGGGTGAAAAACGGGTGAGGGGAAGGGTTAACATTTAAATACGCTACTTCCCGCTATTATGACGTCAGGCCCAGTTGAGTATCTGTGCACAGTTCGATACAACATCTCTACCCCAGGGGAGCGCGTTATTTTCTCTATGGCAGGGACGTTGTATCAATCCTAGACCTGAAGTGCGATTTTTGAAAATCATACGAGCGACTTGGCAGTAGAAAATGACAAAATTACTATGGAGATTATGCATCTTTCTACTGCCAAGTCGCTCGTATGATTTTCAAAAATCGCACTTCTGTCGGAATAGAGTAACTGACATGAGTTGTCAAATGAAACCGTTTTTTGTGCATTAGTCGAAGCATTAGTGGGCACTTATCGGCACCCTAAAACTTCGAGTTCTGTATATAATTGTGAATCTAACGTGAAATCGTAGGTAATTTAATGAAATAGCTTCAGAGATTCGACCAAGATAAGCTTCTTGGACCAAGGACTCGACTGCGATGACAAACGACAGAACGGTGGTATGGGCTACATCCGTTTGCCTTTCTGTAAGGAAGAATATAAGAATATAATATAATTTTATAACAACAACAACACTCAATCGCCCGCTGTCAGTGCTGCCACCTTAGCGCTTTCGGCGCTGGATCTAGCGGTTTTTTGGTATTGGTAGCGCCGTATATCAGAATTTAGCGCGTAGCGGAGAATCTAACGCTTTTCTGACTTGTAATAAATCAAAATTATTTTTATTTCTGTTTGAATATGCTATATTTTGTGTTTTTTTTAATTGAAATATGGGAAGTATTTGTGGCATATTGTGGTCAAATCATGTCCACAGCAGAGTGTGCAGTATTTGGGAGATTAAAATACGAACGCTTATTTTATATTATTACAAGGAACCTACCAACTTACTTAAATTTACTTATGAATGGGTTTCGGAAAGACTGATAAAACTATTTAGGCCGAGATTCAGAGACGATTTTTAAGTCACAGTTCGAACTCCCGTATATGTCAAAATCCATACATTTTGACCCTACTTAGTTCGAACTATGACTTAAAAAATCGTCTCTGACTCTCAGCCTTAAAGATCTATGAAGGGCTATTTACGTGACAAGGATTTAGCACCGAATCTTGCGCTTTTTGACCCGGAAAAATGATACGATTACATCCGGTACGATTCGCGACAGGGCTTGCATTTTTTGGCTTGGCTTGACACCGACTTCTATAAAACAAATTAATGTTCTTATGATGCGAACGAAAAAGTCATAGGCTGCAATATTATTTTTTAACTTTTTAGTTTTTTTGAAGGCGGTTTTAATTTTTTGTTAAAATTTTGTTTATTTCACAATTTTTAGTGGTGAATTGATTAGTTCGATTTAATAGGAGTGCTTTAAATTAACAATCGCACTAGTCGGCACTACAATTTTCGAAGGTTCCCCTCGATTTCTCTGGGTTTCCATCATCAGATCCTGGATTCCTTATCATGGTACCACCCTCGGAACATCTCCTTTCCAACAAAAAAAGAATTATCAAAATCGGTTCATAAACGACGAAGTTATCCGCGAACACACATAAAAAAAAAATATATACGGTCGAACTGAGAAACCTCCTCCTTTTTTGAAGTCGGTTAAAAATGGAATCTAGCGCTTTTTTCACCGCTTTAGCGCCAAATCAATTTTTTGAGTTGGCAGCCCATCTCGCTGTCACTGTCTTGTCTGCGAGGGAGTGGATTTTTAATTTTATTATAATTAATTAGTTAGCATAAGATTTCATGTAACGTAAAACTAGAACAGTTTCCCTTTAACAATCACAACTATGCTACCCATATACGAAGCTTCAAAAATGTTTGCTAGGTTGATCCTTTGACAGCTATTTTTATAACCTAAATTAGTCATACATAAAGATAAACGTTAGGGTAGCAATCGTTTTGTTGAAATTATTACAAAAGTTAAACGTGCGAGTGTCCCTGAGTGATGATATTGCCAACAGATAGAAGGTAAGTTAAATTAAAATACTTGTCTGTTATCTATGCGTTATTCTATCGCACTGTTTGCAAGTCAATTAACATTTGTCCACGCCCACTTCACAAATAGCACTGCAAACTTTCTTGATCATTGAATGATTTTTAACTAGCTGTGTGAAGAAACCACGTCGAATAATATTCAAATTAATGCAACTGCATTCTTCAACAGAATCTATCTAAAGTTCTCAAAAAATATGAATGTAAGTACCAAAAGTTGAATGTCTAGGTAGTAATGCAAATGTTGTTTTAAGTTATATTTAGAAATGTAACAAGATAAAAGAGAAATTAATTCTTTCACATTTTTGACGGTGCTATATTCATGTTACGGTTTCTACTGCAAAGTTGTTTCTAACAGATCACAGATTAGCAAACTAGAAGAAACTTTAACAATAAATAAGACTACATATTTCAGACACACACAACATTATTGAACATTTGCAATATTTTAAAATAAAAAAATGTATTGGTAATGTGTTATGGGGTAAGATTGGATCGGTAGGAAGATCAGATAAATACTTATTTCTTATTATTTTTAACCCCTAATGCAAAAAAGAGGGGTGTTATAAGTCTGACGCCTATGTCGGTCTGTCTGTCTGTGGCATTGCAGCTCCCAAACTGGTGGACCGATTTTGATGTGGTTGTTGTTTAATAGAAAGCTAAATTTTGCGGGAGTGTTCTTTCATGAAAATCGGTTCAGTAGTTTTCAAGTAACTTTTAAAATTATGAAATAACATTAAATCACAAATTTAAAAAACCCCCCAACGACAAAAACAAACATTTAAAAAGTAAAAAATAATTTGGTCACCTATTATTTTTGTGATGTAAACAATACATTTGTTTAATTAATGTGTCGGGGACCAAGTGATTATAAAAAAACAGCCTTCATTTCATAGCGGTCTATGCATTAATTGACCTATATCTTAAAGAGAGTTAAAAAGTAAAACGTAATTTGTTTACATCAAAAATAAACATCATTATTAGGTGACTGAATTATTTGTCACTATTTAAATGTTTTTTTTTGTCGTTGGGGGTTTTTTAAATTTGTCATTTATGTATTTCTAGCAACATAGGGTGAAATACTATTTCTTGCTGCCTTTTTGATAGAGCACTAGAAAATTCTGTGATTTTAGTTTTTTTTTGTAAGCAATGATCGGATTATAGACTTTATTTAGGCTTATAGAGCATTAGACACTAGTCCAATATTCGTCAGTGTCTTTTCACCAAAAATTATTCATTAATGTCGAACATGTGCCAGGCAGAAACTGTTGTATTAGGCAAGCAAAAAAATCGTAGATAAACTTTGTTTTATTGTAAACAATAATACACTATAGTTCTTTCGACAATTTTTTTAGCCTTTCAACCTATGAATAAGAATGTATAGAAATGTAAATCAAGCTCAAAAAGTGACACAAAAAAAACTACACCGTGTTCTAAATTTGTTCCTTAAAAACTACACCTTGACGCCAAAACTCATACAAAATGTCATTTTTCATTGGGTGCCAAAAATTTTGTTGCTTTTGTTTAGAGTTATTCTTCTATAGTTATTCTTATTCATAGCTTTCAACCCACTTAAAAACTGTCTGATCTTACCTGAGTATACCTTACTTATGTAATGATTGTGTTTTTATTTAAAGGAATTTAATTGAACAAACACAATGTTACATTTTATTGCCAAGTTTTAACATAAAATATATGTGTGTGTGTATATGTGTGATTAAACTTTGTGTTAAACTGTAAAAAAAATATGTGTTCATAACTTTAATGTATGTGACTGTACAACATGTTAAATATAATTATGAATATATTTTGTAAAATAAAAGACAAAAAAGCACTGCGCTACTTCTTCCCGTTATTTATAGAAAATAAAAATATTCCCATGGTAGAATAAACAAAGATGTTGGACTTCTGGTTAATCCTTTCATGGTATTTTCTTGGTTCGACATGGAATTTTGAACTCAATCCCCAAATCCATCCCAACTAATTAATAGCAGATAAACATTACCTATACACACACTATTGTTTAGGTTATGTATATTTGACAAAAAGCTGAGGTTTTGTTTTAACCTGCTTGTGCTTTACATGTACTATACAAATAAATATGTGAAATTACAGGTATGCAGTGCCTTTAAATTAAAGATGGATTTTTAAATGAGTTCATAAACCTGCCCTGCACAATTCTCATTTTTATGTAATTACTAGATTGAACCCGCGACTTCGTCCGCACAAATTATATACCAGATTTTAAGTCAGATCATAAGCTATCAAATAAAAAAAGTTTCATCAAAATCGGTTCAGTAGTTTTTGCGTGAATGCTGGTTCAAACAAACAAACAAACACACAAACAAACAAACAAACAGACAGACAAAAAATCCAAAAATTTGTGATTTGGAATCAGGGACACCTAAAAACCACATCATAACTTTTTTTTTGTTATTATCTTCAATGTACAGACACACTTCTGTTACAGTTTTATAATAGTTTAGATTTATTATGTACGTTTGAGTGGAGTTTTACATATTCCAAGCTTATGTACCTAGGGTCCAAAATGTTTGTTCCATTCTGAATAACAAATACCTTATTCTTATTTGTTTGAGATACTAATGAAATGATTTGAATAATAAACAGCAGAAAACTAATAAATGCATGTTTCGGGTATGTTGAATTAATAGATAAGTAAGCAAGTTAAATCAAAGATTTTTAAAACTCTTGGTTCAAAAGTTACATTTGTGTTCTATTCTGAATAACAAATACCTTATTCTTATTTGTTTGAGGTAGTAATGAAATGATATGAATAATAAAAAGTAGAAAATTAATAAATGCATGTTTCGGCTATGTTCCACTAGGTAAGTATGTAAGTTAAATCAAAGATTTTTAAAACTCTTCGTTCAAAAGTTACAGTTTCTATTCGTCTTATAAACAATCATCATTCAAGACATTTGAAGCACAGAAGACAAGCGCGCGCAACTGCATTAGTCCCGCGAAAAATCTCAAGCCATTTTGCTATAAAGATTAAAATTAGCCAAGTTATTTTACAATTTGACGCGGAACCAATTAAAAATTCACTTTTTTGTCGGTTAGTTTATCAATTAAGAGCCAATTTGAGCCTAGAAATATCGAAAAATTTTAAAAAATCACGTCAGCATAAGCCCCAAATTAAAATTTAGCATTTACCTCGTTCTAAAACAAAAAATATTTTTGGGGGAGGCCTATGTCCAGCAGTGGACGTCTATCAGCTGATATGATGATATTGAGAGTGGCTGTAGAGATATTGTTGAATTACAAACATTATCGACCTCGGTTACCTTTACCTTAGTTACACATCAATGTTTCAATTTCCTGCTATGGTCTTTTCGGTTCGATATGCTTGGTTTGCTAGGATATTGCTAACACTACATTTTTAATTTATTCCACTTAATTGCCCAAGTAAATGTTTTCTTTTACATTATTATTTTGTTCATTTTTATTTAGGTATACTACTTGTTTACCGCGACTTCGTCTGCATGGAATTTTTAGCCTATGTTCTTCCTTATCTAAGCTATCTCCATAGCAAATTTAATTAGAATCGGTTGAGCGGTTTAGCCGTGAAAACGTGACAGACAAACAGACAGAGAGACTTCCTTTCTCATTTATAATGTTAGTACGGATTCATTGTTATTATATTTACTCGCAATCATAAAATTATGTGAGCAATTTTTCATGGCAACGGCCGGCCGTAAAGTACGAAAAAATATAATCGATCATTAAGAGGCCTTACCGTATTACCGTATTGTATTACCGTCGTTAGTGTCGTTCATGTTTAAAATTTTATAATAACACTCGCCGTGCCCGCGACGACGCGATGCGACGGGCGTCGTGTAAGAAACATTTTCACTGAAAAAAATCTGTTCTGAAAATCCTTTGATTAAATTAAAATAGCAAGAAAGGTGACTAGCCTATCGCATATAGCGCATGGACTGCATAAATTAGGCCCCGGCGCCTAATTTACTTAGAGCGGCATTGCGTGATTGAGGTACTTTTTTAAGATTTTAGGCGAGATAAAGGTACCACAATGCCTTCTCGTGCTTAAGGCGCTGTCGTATTGCCATCGCTCACGCGATCATGCGTTCGTCCGATGAAAATCATTGTGCCACTGTGCGTTTAAACATACTTATATCTGCGGAATATCCTATAGTATGTTTAAACGCACAGTCATTCATTCTCTTGCCCATTTCCCATTATTTGGGGTCGGCGCAATATGTCATCCTCTTCCATTCATCTCTCTTAGCCGTCGTCTCAACACTCACCCCCTTTTTACACATATCATTCTTCACACAATCCATCCATCTTTTCTTCGGCCTGCCTCTCCTACCACTGCCATCCACATTCATACTTAACACTCGTCTCGTAACATGACACTCACCCCTCCGCATTACATGCCCATACCACGATAATCTATTACCCTGCAATTTTTCCGTCATAGGTGCTACTTTCAAACTTCCTCTAATATACTCATTCCTAATCTTGTCCATTCTAGTTACACCACACATCCATCTCAACATTCGCATCTCAGCTGCATGCAGTCGTTTCTCATCCGTCCCTTTTGTGGCCCAACATTCTGATCCATACATAACGACAGGTCTTATTATACTCTTATATATTTTTCCCTTCAATTTGAGGGGGATTCGGGAGTCGCAAATCGTTCCCGTAACCAGCCGCCACTTCATCCACCCTGAGTTGATTCGGTGCTTCACGTCGCGATCTATCTCTCCATCGTTTTGTATTAGTGAACCGAGGTACCGGAAGTCGGAGCAGACTGGCAAAGGCACGCCATCAAGGGCAATAGGCATGCAACTGGAGAGACCGCCGAAATCGCAGAACAAATGTTCCGTTTTAGTTCCGCTAATTTTCAAGCCAACACTCTCCAGTTTTTGCTGCCATTTTGCCAATCTGCTCTGGACCTCGAGTCCATCTTCACCGACAAGAACAATGTCGTCGGCAAACAGCATGCACCAGGGTGCCTCTTCCTGTATGTCCGATGTCAAAGCATCCATAATCAACAAGAAGAGGTAAGGACTTAAAGCCGACCCTTGGTGCAAACCTACAGCCACATTGAACTTATCGGTGGTACCAGCGGATGATCGGACGCATGTACTGGATCGGCTGTACATTGCACGAATCAACTCAAGGTATTTTCCAGGCACATCTTTCTTTTTAAGAGCCCACCACAAGACCTCCCGGGGTACACGATCGTATGCCTTCTCGAGGTCAACGAACACCATATGCAAGTTCTTTTGAGCACGCCTGTATGTTTCGCAAAGTTGGCGTAGCGAAAAAATAGCGTCCGTTGTTCCCCGACCAGGCATAAAACCGAACTGGTTTTGCGTTATCTCACTCTCTTCTCGCAGTCGTTTCTCTACCACCTTCTCCCATACTTTCATACTATGTGATATTAGCTTTATTCCCCTATAATTGTTGCAGTTCTGGACGTCACCCTTATTTTTATAGATGGGAACCAGTAAACTGTTGCACCATTCGTCGGGGATTACTTCTTTATGCAACAACTTATTGAAAAATAAAGCTAACCACTTATATCCATCCACATTCAATACCTTCCAAACCTCAACTGGTATTCCATCTGGTCCCACGGCCTTCCCATTTTTCATACTTCGTACAGCCGTTTTTACCTCTTCCATACTAATTTCTCTTACCAATCCCACGTTCACTGGTAAATACTCTAACTCACCACTCCAAGCATTCTCCTCGTTCATTAACTTTTCAAAATATCCTTTCCAACGTACTTTTATGTCATCATCATTTGTCATCACCTTTCCTGCATCATCTTTAATACACTTTATGTGGGACACGTCTCTTGCACTCTTCTCTCTAGCTTTAGCCATCCTATAGAGCTTCTTTTGCCCCTGAGGACTATCCAGAGACTCATATAACTTGTCCTGGGCTTCAGCTCGAGCAATGGCTACTGATTTTTTTGCTTTCTTCTTACATTCATTATATATTGTTTTCCTCGACTCTTTCACACTAGTATCACTGTCAGATGTATTTTGCCATTCTTTAAACGCAACCTTCTTCTCTTTCAGTATATTCTGTACTTCTGCATTCCACCACCAAGTATCCTTATCTATCATACCTTTGCCTTTCGTTTCTCCTAAAACATCCTTCCCTACCATTCTAATACAACATGCCATCTCACTCCAACAGTCATTAACAGATGATTCATCCATATTCATTTCTATCATTCTATCTATCACTCTTTCCCTGAATTTACTAGCATACTCATTCTTATCTAACATGTGCCATTTTATTTTGGGTGGGGGCCGTTCTCTGTTTTTCTTATGCTGTACAGTAATTTTGACTTCCATGATTAGCAGTCTATGCTGTGAGACTAGGTCCTCCCCTGGTAGCACTTTACAGTCTTTGACGCAATTAATTTTGTTCCTCTTTACGAGGAAATAATCAATCTGCGTCGTGTGGTGGCCACTGTTGTAGGTAATTAAGTGTTCATTCCTCTTTTCAAACCACGTATTTATTATAGCCAGGTCAAAGGCAGAAGCTGCTTGCAACAATGTCTCGCCATCGTCGTTACGCGTCCCGAACCCCCAACCCCCATGCACTTTTTCATAACCACCATTCTTCCTTCCTACGTGACCGTTAAAGTCTCCACCTACGTAAACCTCCTCATTATCCGCTATCCCCATCATCACATCATCAAATTCTTCCCAAAATTTATCTTTTATGCAATCTTTACTGTTACTCTGAGGTGCATATGCGCAAACTACATTCAGAACCACATTCTCTAACATCACTTTTAGGGCTATCAATCTGTCGCTTACTCTTCTAACATCCGTCACGCACTCTTTTAACTTATTATCTAGCACAATTCCCACACCATTCCTCTTACCATCACTCCCACAATAGTAAAATTTATACCCTTCACCAATCTCTCTGGCTTTTGACCCCTTCCATTTCGTTTCTTGCAAACACGCCACATTTATCCGTCGTTTTTTCAGTACTTCCGCTAACTCTCTTCCTCTTCCAGTCATCGTACCTATGTTCCAACTTGCACACCTTAATCTTACTTCCCTCACAGTCCGGGCTCGCTTCTTACGTCGCACCCGCCCGGTTTGATGCGACAACCCTGGTCCATTTCCCACAGGAGCCGGGTGCTGCCCCTGCGCGTCGCCTCGGGGGTACGCCCTAACCCTATCGCTATTTCCTATCATACTGTGATTCATACTGCTACAGGTTTTGGCTTAAGTTTTACAGCCGGCCGCCTGCCTGACGCCAACCCTCTTTGGGAATGCTGTTGTAGTGGTTTTCCCGCCACGATTCGGGTGACCAAGGACACAGGATGGTGTGTGTCCAGGTCAAAAGAGGGAACTTGCCCCTCCCTTAGTCGCCTCTTACGACACCCATGGGTGGAGATGGGGTAGTCCTATTCTTTTCCGGGAACTACACGGAGGATGTATCTACACGAACTATGTTTAAACGCACAGTGGCACAATGATTTTCGTCGGACGAACGCATGATCGCGCGAGCGATGCACAATATGTTTTTGGCCCTGAAAAACGGTCAGGGTCGTTTTATTCATGTAATCGTTAGTGTTAATCATTTTGAAATGAAGAGTAGAACTCCCGTGCGTCAATTCTGCTTAAATATTGAGATATGATTTTTTTAATTTTTTTCTAGAGTTTTCAAAATATCACTATAACTTCAAAATAATCCGTTTTTTTTCTTTTTTCTCAATTCAGTATAATAAAACAATAAACGATGTATTTTATACACATTACAAAAGTTCTCAAACATTTATGTAAATGACGAAATTATTAATTTAAATGTTTTGTTTTAATTGCTTTTATTTGTACCTGCCTATAATTGCTTGTTTAGTAGCACATAATGTCATATTTTTCCAACAAAAAAGTAATCATTTTTAGAATTTTGTTAGGTGTCAGCCCTAACACCGAAACTTTAGAATGCTGTAACTTCTGGATCCTGTGAGATTTATATATGGTATTTGAAGGAGGTGTTCCTTGATGCTAGAACTGCAACTTAGTAAAGAAATTGAATCCCAATTCGTTCAAATAATTCAATAAAAAATAAAAACCTAAAATTGGTTATATTCGATGTAACTCCCACCCGATAAACTATAAATCTGTTTTCATGATAATAAACCTAATTTAAGGTACTAAATAAATGCATAAACAGATAAAATAAAAATTAAATATTTCTAGACTTTTAACGATTTCTATGGTTTTTTAATAAACCATAGAAAAAAAATTAATTATTTTATATCTCAATATCTAAGTAAAATTGACGCACGGGAGTTCTACTCTTGGTTTCAAAATGATGAATACTAACGATTACACGAATAAAAGGACCCTGACCGTTTTTCAGGCCCAAAAACATACTGTGCGATGGCAATAAGACAGCGCCTTAAACTCGTTTTACAAATCATTTAAAAAGAAAAAACAAATCACACGTCATTACTTTTCACTCGTAAGTACATGAAAAGCAGGTCCATTTCCGCTATTTTTTAAATTTAATCAAAGTCTGAATCTGAACAAAATGTGTCAGTGAAGTTTACTTTTGCAAAAAGAGTTTAAAAAATATTAAAGCAATGGTTATGGAACCCTATTGTTGGCGTGGCCGACATGCTCTTGGCCAGTTTTTTATTTATTCTCGTTTCTCGTCTACTAATATGATTTACGTCAGTACTTAATCAAGAATTAGTACCTACCGATACTTCTAGAAATATTGAGGTACCGTTAAGAGATTTAAATTGCCTTTTAATTACCTATCCTCCTATTAAATGAGGTATTTAATGAGGAATTTTTTCCGCGATCAATATGTAATTCAATTGTTTTTGTCCAAATTTATTATCAAGATCTCTATTTAGAATGCCATTAGAGTGTTGGCACAACAGTGTAATTGTTGAAGCAATTAAATAATTGTACCTGACCATTGGTGACGCACGTGGCTTTATCGTTTTTTAAAAAGGTTCGTTTTATTTCAGATTCCACTTATTCATTCAGTCTCGGTGGTGCAACACATACGTCACTTATTCCCGCGCTAAAACAGTTTATTTTTGGTAAGTAAAATGTACAATAGATTTTTTAAATATGTGTACAATACAAGGAGTTTCATTAAGGGGGCACTGAGTCTTCGGTGCTGCCCTCAATCGTATTTTTTTTTATTCCTAATAGTTATACAAAAAAAAACATGAATGTCAAATTGTATTCATTGAGATTTTCTATTTACCGGATCATTACGGATTTGTTTATATATTGCTTGTAGGTACTATCTTTTTATTATCGATAATAACTACAAACAAAACATAGTTATTAATAATGTATCGATAAATTGGAAAACAACAATGACGACAGTCAGATATTTTTTAATTTTGGAAATATTCTGTAATTGCTTAGAAATTAAAAAAACGATTAAAAGCACTGGAGGATGAGTTGAGTACCTCCTTAACAACTACAAAAAGTGATTCCGCTGTCCCATACAAAACTGTAAACATAACTCGACTGAAATGTATGGGATTGCAATTTTTTTTTTTTCGCTATTTCGATTTTGGTCTAATTGAGAATGTTGTTCAATGTGATGGTCTGAAGCACCCCTTTAAGTAAGTGTCCCATTTAATTTTACTGTATACCATTAACGTTTTTTTTTAAATATAAAAGTTGTGTTTGCTCTTGACCTCAATCTAGTCCTTTGACAAAGATGGGGTCGAAGATGTAGCAAGAAACATTAAAACTTTTCTTCTTAAATAAATTAGGACAGTTTATAGGTTATTTTGAGGCAGGAAAACCCCAAGAGTGGATGGGTCTCACTCAGGGGTTTTCCCTGCCTTTGATTCAAGATGTTTGTATATTATAATATCATTGTAAATCTAAAAACGTAACGTTCTGCGTTGTATACACAGTATACTGTGAATGAAACATTTACTGCACCACTCGAAATCTATATTACCGTGACTACCATGCCCATGCTCTGAGCTTCTGTTGAATTGTTTTCTCACTTTCGATATAAATTAAGTTTAATAATGGATGACTGTGTTAGATAGGTAGCTACTTTGGGTATTTTTGTTAACCCAGTAAAATTAAGCTGAAATATACCATTCCAAATTAATTCTTTCGGAAATTATTTCTTCTGATTTATCTAATTTTACTGGGTTATGTCACGTATTCAAGAATAATTTTTTTTTGTTTTTTATTCAATCTAATATCACGCAGATAGTTTTTCAACGAAATTTTTTTGGGGTGCGAATTAACACTTCTATTCAATAGCATTATTAACAGTAGTTACGTCGACATCACTATACTGTTAATTTGTTTACTTTTAACAGGATAAGAGTCTACGCATCAAACTGAACAACTTTCTATGGTAGCAAACCGATCGGAGCAACAAAAAAATCAGTTGTTCTATACTAAACTGCAATGCCTACACGACACAAATGTATGCAACAGCAGATTTTATTTTAGTCCGATGATTTTGCTCCCATAGTAAAAGTTGTTCAGTTTGATGGGTAGACTCTTAGTTTAAAAGGATGCTTATGATATCAATTTCACCCTGTGTAGTGACCATAGACATAGGACATATTAATTTGGGGCCCTAGTATGAACCTAGTATGGGGCCTTTTTCTACTGTTTATGAAAATTAAATTAAAATATAAATATGAATTTAATGTTCATAGAGTTAAACGCTCCTTCTATGGTATTGGTAGGTAATAAATTAAACTAAGATCTAAACGTAATGATCATAACAAGATATATGAAGAATTTGGTAGCGAAAAATTATAATAAACATTTGGGCATTATTTTGGTAAAGTATACAATTTCCCAATTTATAATATCTCTATTATAATTGTGCGTGTTGGTGCGGATTGTCGTAGCAGGTGACTCACTTAGACAATTGAGTATGGACGCGTAAGGGTCAGCGCACACCCAGCGTAAAACTGTTCGAGCATGCGCGAGCAGATTTCATTGATTCAATTGATAATGAACTCTATTCCCATAGAAATAAAGTTGAAAATAGCTTGCAAGGGATTAAATCCCTGTAGCGTCTGTTCGAGTATGCTCGCGTATGCTCCTCGCGGCGACGCGAGCAGTCGCGAGCATGCTCGCGCATGCTCGAGCATGTTCGAGCATACGCCCGTGTCGATGCTTGCGATTCGTCGTAAGTGTTGCCACCTCGGCCGGTTTCGGACTAAATCTAGCATATTTTTTTAACTACTTTAGCCCGAAAAGGGCAATTTACTACAGATAATATATAATAATCTAACTCTTTTTGAAAATACAAAGAAAATCTAAAAGGTCGAAGCAGATTTAGTAGGTTTTCAAATTGTTCATATTCGATTTTATAGTACATAAAATAACTGTCCCTAGAACTTTAAACCGTAACACAGCACAGGGCGTAGTATTTCCCAAATATAAGTACATCTTTCTTGTCTCTTTTCATCTTATTGATGTGCTCTTCTTGCTCCTCTTCCTTGCTAGTAACCCAATAATTACCAAATCCCAGTCCATCATATTTTAAAATTGCTCTTATCGCACGTCTTTACTTTAAAATATTGTAAACACAACTGCAAAATTCACTGTCAACTGTAGCAACACGGGAGCATCCGCGAGACTGTTCGAACACGCGCGAGCTGCTCGCGCATGCTCGAGCATCCGCCGCTGCCGCCGGCGGATTTCGCCGCTAGGTGTGCGCGACTGCAAAGAACATGCTCGAGCATGCGCGAGCAGTTCTACGCTGGGTGTGCGCTGACCCTAACGCGTGCCATTCTCCGCACATTTTCTGCCACTTTTTGCGGGGGGCGAGGTAACATGAAATTCGCAACTTTGGATTTTATTCCTCATTAGATTCTAGTTTTGAATGTTAAAAATCATGAAAAGTAGTCTCGTGTGAACCCCAAACATTCTAAGTTCAAAATTATTGTTTCGCAATTATAGGCTGTCTCATTTAGTGATAAGGTATAAAATTGAGTGTAAATGCACAGGTCAAATTTGTCTTATACCGTGGCAGAGGGGAAATGCTACCGCAAGGCCAGTCCTTACTATTAAATTGTCTAAGGTGACTCAGTAACGTCGTAAGACTCGTAAGCGACGATGGTGCCGAATCCACCTGATTACCGGATCCGGAAAACCGGATTGTAATCCCTAGCAACATTAGAGGCTCAGCACCCTCTTAAAACATGACACTTAAACTTTTTGTCAGACTAGTTTACAATATCCTCCCGGTTTCTTATTCAGATGCAATGCCCCATGAAAAATGTGTTGACCTTAGAGCCCGGTTACACGTTCAGTATTTCGTCATTCTGGTCCATCAGTCTGGTCATGTTTATTTGATTTGAAGGGAAACTGATATACTGAAGCACCATGTTAGTCGGGTCAATCTCGAGTCAGTTTCCCTTCAAATCAAATATACATGACCAGACTGATGGACCAGACTGATGAAATACTGACCGTGTAACCTCCCTCTTACTGAGCCGAATATGTGAAAATACATACAACTACCTATTGTATTGCAATTAATTATGAACGTCAGTTTTTGGGAAAAGAGAAACTGTAGGAAGTCAAAATACTGATGCCTATACTTACTGATTATAATTAATCAGATCTTCTCTGTCTGTCGTTTTTATCTTGAGAGCTTTTTTGTTTCAGCTTCCCAAGTCCCAGAGGCAGGGAAGTTTGGGACATAAAAATATATACTTGTTCGCTTATACAACGTGTTAATGAATTAACGCAAAACTAGAAAGTAGTTTGTTTAGAATCGAGAGCAGAATCGAATTATCATGGTTTCAATATAGGTAATTTTTTTCAAAATATTAAATAATTTTTTTTCAAAATTTAAAATTTTCTGAACCCGATGTCAACCCACCTCACGGGCACACTCACCCTAGTTACTACCAAAACAAGATTATAAAAATGTATCCATGAGTACGTTAGCGCTTTCTTTTAGTGCTGAAATGATAACAAATCATTTTTGCCTCAAAACTTAAAATGCGAATAACTTTAAATTTTAACTATCAAAATAATGAAATTATTATTGGAATCTAATTATTTTGTGATAAATCAGTTGGGGTGTATGAGGTTTTGCGCTAATTTATTAACACGTTGTATTTATTTGACGTCTTACTCGCGGCGCGGACCACTGACTTTAAATACCCAAAAGTCATATTAACTTACTAAAAATGGTCTCAATGCATTCCATTACATATATATCCTAAAAGCTCCCAATGAATATTCTTGGAAATATCTTCAATGTTAATCCACGTCAAGTTTACAATTTTATTTACGTGGCTGCGTTATTGAACTATCAACTTGTTTTGATCTGGAAATTCCCACTAAGTAATTATTTTGGTCGTGAAATGGTTATGGCAGCAAAAGGTGCTTGATTGTCTTTTTCGTAAACGTCTTTCGGCGGTGACGTCCACATGACGTAGAAGGACGGCCGGCGCGAGCGCAGCGGCTGGCTGGTTGACCGGCGCGTGCGCGGCCGTCAGTCACTGTCCGCCGCGCCGGTGGACGCTGAGGCTGACACCTGCGCGCGAATCGTTCCAGCACACGCGAAAGTCGACCTGTTTGCTTTTATTTGTATTCAATCTGTGTCCTAGGCACATTCCTCTAAGAAGGACACTTTCATCAACTGGCCGTTAGTTACGTCGCTAAGGCATCAATTTTCACGTAAGTTTTATTTATTGTTATATACAAATTCCATCAATTCTTTGAAATTATTTTCGTAAATTGAATGAATTATTAAGTGACTTGCACTTGTCAATAACTATTAAAGGTGAACACGGTTCGATGTCCCATTGTGTAGTTATTAATTAGTCATACGTACTAATGAATGACTTATCAATTTCGCGTTTGCACACTTGTTTCATAAATAATAAGTCTCTTCCTACAGTATTTTTGTGCAGGGCTTGTAAAAACGGTCAGGGTTACTTACTTTAGGTTTATAGGTAAATGGGACGTTGAAAATACTTATTGCAAACCTGTTCAAAAGTTAAGTAAGTTGTAAGACTTTAAAAGTTTTCGAAACAGCTGCTTTTACGAAATAAAAGGAATCCTTAAAGCTGTAAGAATCATAAAAATAACCAACATTATGCAAAATTGTTGTAGTGTCAACAGCGAACGAGATTGTCAATAAATATTTGATATTTATTAAGTAGGTACATTGATTACTAAGATATTTTTTACTTAGTAGATCTAATAAAATGCATTGTTGACACTCAGTAGTATTTCCTTAGAATATCGGTCAATGAATAAGTTATAATGTAAAATATACTTATTATCAAGTACGCTCTTAGAGTCTCATAATCATAAACAAAACATGGCAGAGAACATACAAAACAAATAGTGCATTTGCAATATTCACGACCTTCGTATCTTCTAAAGAAAACGAATAAAAGTGATGTTTTTGTGATAAGATTATAACTGGAAGACAGTACTGTTATCAACTAATCAATCACACCTATATGGAAGTAGTACTTGACGATTACTTAGCTGATAAATCTTTATCAGCAATGATGCACAGGCTGCACGCAGTTGTATACCTATTAGTTATCTAGTTATACGTTTTGTTATCACTCGTATTATCTTGATTATACGCAAGACTTTGTTAGTCATTTTCGATGTGATGTTCTAAATTGCATTAAATCTGTTATCTCTCTTTGTAAACTGTCAATTTAATAGTTCGACATTTCTGGATTATAGGGAGTTTTATAGCACTCAACATTATATCATAAAGAGTCCTTTTACCGTTCAGTAGCGCCCTTATCACGATATTAAAGATTTCCCAAAATGAAAAAGTGCTACACCAATTTACTACAAAAGCTATTTTATATAATACTTTGAAGGTGCTACCCATTTCACTTTTCAAAATATCGAAATAAATTTAAAAGTAGCCGTAAGAAATCTTAGATGTTGTTATAATACGAGATTGCTTGGAGTGAGAAAATATAACATGCCTTTAGCAACCCTGAAATCACGAACACTATCAGGTGATCCATAAAGTACCGACCTACCTAGAGTGTTAGTCACATCCGCTATTTGTAATATTTACTGATACTTTTTTGTTGTTGCTACAAATGTTTTTCATTTTGATGGCCCACTTCAACACCCGCGTATAATCTGGAACCGAAAAATACGGTTTGAGATTGCATTAAAGACACTTTAGTAAATTATGTTTGAAATAATAGTAGGTACTGTTATTGTATTACACTGTTGAAAAGATTTCGTGGTTATAATAAGCTGAAATACCTTAAAATCGATATAAATGTGCGAACAGCAAGCTTATTTCTGAAGATATCTTCAGACCCGCAAAAGACACAATTAATCATCCCAAGGCAAAATTAATGTGTACAAACAAACAGTTAATAATTTAGTTTTCACGTTATAAATTTTTTTGAACATAATATGAAATATTTACTCAAAATAAATATATTAACCGGGGATTATTATTGTTATTAAGTAAAAGGGTTTTAAAACTTTATTTCGACAGATCCATAAAATAGTAATATTAAATGAAATTATAAATAAAGTGACTTAAAACTAAACTAACCTAGGATGTGGTGCAGGCTCGGTCCTTGTGGGAGGGTACCCAGAACGCTGGCCGCATTTCCTCGCTGAATGGCTCGCTGATCCGTTGAGCGAGGAAAGTGCCAGCCCTTGGGTCCCCTGTCGCTGTCGAGTCTATTAGGCGCTTTGATAGGTCTTTAAAAAGCGCCTGCGCATTAGCTGCCCACGGCCCGAAAGTTTCGACACCAAAACCCATAAAATGGTATTGGGTGCCGATATCCCGGTACCAGTAGGCCTTTCGTTTTTCGGCCGCCTCCGCCGCCGCGCCAGCCCTTCGAATCGTGCCCTGTAAGTGAGACGGGGCCTGTGTGTCCACGCAGGTAGCGTCCCACACTAGCCCGACCCATCTTCCAGGGGACGAGAGACATCCCGTCTGGTCTCTTGCCATCGCTCCGTATGATGCCTTTCGGCTCTAGAATGGCAGGAACGTTGACTGAGACAAGAGACCTACATATGAGGTCGTTAAGGGTGACATGGCGAGGGAACCTGCCGGCACTCTTTTGACACGAGAGTCTGTGGTGACCCAAGCGATCGACGGCCACACCACAAGGACATTGGTGGCGGATGCAAATTTCTGCGCCGGCGGCGCCGACTCGAAGAACGATTGCCACTCGCAAGGTCTAAGGAAAATATATTGAACGAAACCGTCCTGAACAAAATCACAAGTTTTTCATAATTATTCAATTTAATTATGATTATTCTAATAATACACAATTTCATATCGGGGATTATTGTGAATTTATATTTTTTAGGTATTTATCTGTTATAATATTCCAAATTATTACCCGAAGTGCATTAATGCATCCTACCCCATACAAAAAATCGTAGATTTACTAAACTACCATTGAAGATGTTCTCACATCGAGATTGTAACAAGATAAGATTGTGTCAACAGAATTGCATTTTAAAAAGTGACGTCATTAAGAACCGATTACAATACGAATCTGAAACAGAAACGTGTAAAATAGGTGAATTAGGCCCTAGCTTTGTTTTAAAGTAATTTTTTGCATTATTTTAATTGAACTTTCAAAACGTTAATGACCATTGTGAATCAGTCAGTTTACGGTAAGATGACGTCTTAAGTTTCTTCTATAGTTAATGAGGTCGATACCAATACGAATCAATTGTAGTTCGTCCATCATCTCTTACATAAGAGCTCGGTGAAGGTTTCGATAGCTTCCAATTGATCATCACTGCATATAGATGACGTTACATAATTACACATACCATAGGCACAGTCGAGTAACAAATTCCCTACGCTATGTTAAGGTCGTGTTCTAGTTATTTATTTCCATTGAAATGTAATTTGTTACGGTTCCGGAATTCTGATATTAGTAATGATTGTTAATTAATAGGTAATAATAATAATGAGGTACTCACTGGCTAATTGCTTTGCGGGGCTCATTAAGTTCGTCATCGCAATCAGCATTTATTATACGTCACACTGCAGGGCACAGGCCTATCCTCAGGAGTTGATGTCATTTATTAGCACGCTGTATCTTATGGTGGTTGCAGAGTTGTAAATTTCATACAAAAGTTTGACGCAGTAATACGCGTTAATAAAAGTAATATTTTATATATGGAATAATAGTTTAGAAATCTAGTAATATTTGCAATCTATAATATAATTAAGTACGAAGATTTAAAGCTTAGACATTTTCTATGAATAACGCGTGGTGAACTAACGCATAAATATACCCTACAGCGTGATAATAAATGACATCAATCATTTCTAATGGATCGATTATTAATAATCATTTCATAATAATATATAACTTTTTGAATTGAGCAAATAAATATCCGTTTTCTTATATTTCAAAAACCAAGACTAAGCGCTTATATTGTTAGTATGGGATGCTAACTTTGATGCTAAAAAAATACTTTCCTACTTACATACATAACCTAATAATGCGCACGCCATTATATCCCTTTTTCAATCCTAGTTTACGACACACCATCCTTCAACTTACACCGATCTCTTATCTTTTATCTGACTATTCTCGATTGGGTCGGCCACTTTTAAAATATAAATATCTTGACTATTATAAAACTGTAAATTTGAAAAAAGAATTTAGTTTGTTTGTTTGTTCGAGTATCACGCAAAAACTACTGAACCGATTTTGATGAAACTTTTTTTGTTTGGTAGCTTATCATCTGTCAAAGTAATGAAGCGTACAGTAAGCAATTATATTCACTAGTATATTCCCATAAGGTTTAATCAGAAATATTCTGAATATTGCATATTCAAGAGACCTCTTGAATTGCTGGACTATTTTACTAGTCGTTACTAGTGCTATTTATTTATGAAAGCTAAAAATTAATAACGAGTTTATCGTTAGGTATTTAACGTATTTTTTTAGAATATAAGATGAAATAGATTTTATGTAGGCTTCTTCTTCTTATCGTGTGGGCAGAGCCCTGGTGTCAGAGTTTATGATGTTTTTTTGTGCTGTTTATGTTTTTTTTTGTCGGTGTTTAGTTTATGTGTGCTAATACCCTATTTATATTTAAAAAAAAACAAAATGGCCATAAATTGTAGCAAGTAGGTTATTGACTATGTTACCAATCATAATAAATACCAGAATACTAATTGGTCTGATCCATGCTGTGATCAACACTGCATGCGTCGCAGTGCCTGGGGGCTGATCGCAATCATTTGAAAAATTGACGTTAGGTGCTTAGATCAAAGTAAAATTAATGGACATTATTACACGAACATTTCAAACCAGAAAAATGAGGCAAAACAATTGACAGTTTTACTTCGAATATGTACTGAGATGACAGACCAAGTGCCCTAGTTTGTATTGAAGTGCCCTAGTTGTTGCGTGCTTCAACTTAAAGCGCTTAGGGCCTATCCATTGATCTAAGGTTAGGTGCACATTCAGTTTAGTTGTGATCCAGTGTCGTTTCGGTTCTGTGTAATTTGGTAGGTATCGCGCTAAACTTGACTTATTTACTAAGTATGTGATTGACACCGGTGACGAGTCTCAAATTGCTGTCAAATGATTACCGCGATATCAATTCTGCAAAAGCTGGTGATTCGGTAGCGGTCCAGTGACAATTCAGTAGACAATAGTTTATCGCAATCGGCTCTCTGTGTTTTCCGGGCATGCGCTACAAAACAACCCCCCAAAGCAATCGGTCGGACAAACAGTTTAGAAATGCATAAGGAACAGACAGACATACCTAGATTTTTATATTTTATAGCTTATATTTTTATAAGTGACATTTAACAGGGTCTAAATTATTGTAATGATCTAATGATACAGGAAAACAATGTCAGTATAATTACCTACAGCGGCAATGTTTTTATGTAAAGAATTATTGTTTACTTTTAACTGGTTATTTTTAAATACTGCCTCTAACTAAAGGATGTTGAACACGGAAATCGTAGTATAGTACAACATTTTTTTGCTAAGCTGACCAAGTGAGTCCAGTATACTCCAGTCCAGGAGCCCGATTGCGCTAAGTTAAAACATCGAAGTTCTATTCTTTCGTTCTAATCACATTGCAATCCAATTTATATTCAACTGTACTGAATTCCGCATCGCGCTAAACTCTATGTAACTGACAGCCCTTAACGTGTGAGCGATCTGTCTCTAACGGCTGTCATGAGCTGTACCGCGACTAGCGCAATACCAAATGTGTCAAAAGTTATGGTTCGTACGTAGCCCAATAACGATTCCATTACCGAATATTTACCGCGATTGCAGCCCAGGCTCGTGCAATGAGGTTTTTGAAGTCCTCAGTAATATAAAATTAGCAAAGAATGCTAATTTTTATATTTTTAGCCATCTCTCGCGGATCATTGTTATTCGTTTCGTTATAAATGGATGTCGTACTACATAAATATTCAACTGAAATATGAAAAAGTTAATTATTAATTAGTTAGTAGTTGCAAAAAATAACGACGAAGTTAACCAGGGCCCCGATTGCTGTAAATAAATCGCAACTAAACCATGATTCGACCGCGTGCGAAGCTTAGCTTTTTACACATTTGGCATTGCGCTAATCGCGGTACAGGGCCTCTACCCGCACATTCGAACTTCGCAATTGCGTGAACGTTTTCGTTCCAATGTCAACTCTATGACAATGAAGTGCGGACCGAAACAGTGGTGATATATCGAACATCGAAAGTCCGGGTACTGGGCCTCAATTGAGCAATTTTATACGATTTTGGTTTGGTTTTGGTTTTGGTTTAGTTTTGGTTTAGATTTGGTTTAGCTGAAGTAAAAAAGCTATCGCGATATTTTTTTCTGAACGGTTAAATCGCACAATACAGAAAATTCGATCGAACGGACATCAAACGTTACGCCAACGTATCTTCCGAAATAAAGCTAAATCGTTACCGTTAATATAATATGCGCGATACGAATTGTGCATAACGTAACGTTTTTGGTTGTGGTTTTGTTTTGGTAGTAACGTTCAAACTTAGGGCGATTGAGGCCCTGGGCAAGGTCATGACAGCCGTTGAGCCCTTTTGACAGATTACAGAGAGTTTAGCGCGATGCGGAATTCAGCACAGTTGAATAATAATTGAATTGCAATGTGATTAGAACTGAAATTGTATAAGAATAGAACTTCGATGTTTTAAATTAGCACAATCGGGCTCCAGATGAGTAATCGCAAAGAGAAGGATCTGCCGATTTGTTGGTAGTTTCAAGCCACTTTTAAGTGAACAAATATTTGTAGGTTAATGACGCTATTTATATTATCCGATTAACCTTCTAAACTAAGAGAAGTTTGCTGACAAACAGCAGATCCCATTATAAGGTTATGTAAAGTAAACCAGATGTCAAGTAGGTACCTACAAGCGAGCAGCATAAATAACACTTGTGTTGTGTCTCTTCAGTGATGGTCGAACAGTACCTAACAAGAATTGACCAAACCTATCCAGATTATAATGAATCTTATCCAATTTTCAGTGCTTGAAGAGCTCGGCAGTTAACTGTAGTATTTTGTCACCAAATTCAATGTCAATTCTGTAACTTTTTAGTGGATATTTCCAGATCAGATTTACAAACATTGATAAAACCGGTATAATGGTCAATAAAGTAGTTTCACAATTATTTCTCTGCTAAAGGCACGTTATATTTCGATGCAGAAAGTAACGTAATGTTTGAGAACATTCTGTGGGATGGATATCAGTGGTTGGGTAGTGGGGTGGTAGGCTGCGCACGCGGCGTGACAGTGGGTCAGTGGTATCGCAGGGCGCGAACGCGGGTGCGTCTCGCGTCTCTGAAGCAACACCCTTACGTAAATTGCGCAGCCTGCTCGCTGCAGTGAAAGTTGTGACTGCTACGGACTACACTTGAGACGACAATATTGTCATCTGCTTATTCGGTATTCCTGTCATTAAACGTCCTTGAGAACCAGTCACTAATTTTGTATCAAAATTATTAACTATTTAGTGGGTTTTCATTTCCAGGCAGTGACAGTGTTCAGTGCTAGAAACGTTTTCTTCTGTGTGCTCAATTTCGCGCTGACGTGATATATTGTGGCCTTGTTGAGGCATTTGATCTTGAATTGCAAATAGTAGGTAATCAAGGTTGACATAGGTAACATAGGATTGTTAATCTATTTTTATTTTAAAATTGGCCCTATGCCGTAAAAAATACTGATAAAACCAATATGATTTGTTTAATTAAGTATGTATTTGGCACGTCATTTTTTCATGTTATGTAAAAGTAACGTAATTTTTATACTTAAAAACTGGTTAATTATAGTTTCAAGTGTATTTGTGAGTGCATTCGACTCGAGGCGAGAGCAGGTCAAGGTCTCTGCACAATAAGCGGTTGTGCAAAGTGAAGTGAGCAGCTCGCCCGCGCGGTTGCGCTGCAGCCAGCACGCTCTGTCACGACGACCCATCATCTCGTTGCACTCAGACACTACCGAGTCGGACACGTTAATCTTACAATTTGACTATTACAGTCCAGTCATTAGGTTATAGCCTTACCAACCCCCGGTGACAACTTGACTAAAGGGACGAGGGTGCGACCTGTGCGCAGGCAGTAGCGTTTTAGCCTTCAAATTTCGTTGTGCATAAGTCAATGTTTTTCCCAAGTTGTTTTTTTTTTTTTTTTTTTTATTTATTTATTCTCTTTAAAGGGTACATGTGTGTCTTAAAAATTACCACGCCAAACTGTACAGCAGTTTGTCGGCGAAGCGCTCTTAACAACTTATGTTTTTTGTACCTTACTATTACTACACTAAACGGAGAGAAAAATATACCTAGTCGCTTTTGTCACAGCTTTGTAGTATGTTTTGTAGGTTTGCCGGCTATGATACATTGTAACTGTCACCTCACCTTGTTAAATATTCTACTTGATGATGGTTATTATAAACAGCGTCATAGATCTCGCGGTAGGTACTGTATTATTTTCTGTAATCATGACCGCTACAGGATAAGGTCCGGGGCTAGGGCCCCGCCTCAATTCTTGCTCGCCTATTACCTAGTGTCAACAATGTTTATTGTTTCCTTACGGTTAAATAGTCAAACGGTTGTTATGAAATTATAAATTCGAAGAACGTGACAATAGCGCGAAAGTTACCTCCTACGTGCGTTTTAGTAACATACGTGTCAACGTCATTTCCGATGTAATTTGCAGTATTAGAAGAGATAATAGGCTAATACAGACCTTTATTACTGCATATTATCAACTTATCGCAGACGATTTGATAAGCAGTTACGATAGACGGCCGTGACCATTACCAGCATCTAGATCGATATTGTCTCTGAATCGGATCAATGGTTATGGCTTTTGATCAAGTATCAGTTCACCTTTCCCCTGTCCAAGCCTTGCTGTGTTATGTGACGCAAACGGAATTCCAGCTATTTTATTTAATCACTCCTTCTGTAGGTAATTATATGAATTCTGTAAAAGGCAAAATTTTTAAGGACAACTAACGCAATGTGTTAAGTTAACGTGTCGGCACTTCCGCCACGATTGTGTCCACTCGGCCGTAGGATTACGTACCTCCGCGCTATTTGTGATACAAATGTACGGTAATATTCATCATATAGCGCAAGATCAACAACACACCGATGCTATTTCCCTATTCCGCGTCCGCGAATTATTTTTTTGTGTTTGTTCACTATACTTCATAATATCACTTATAAACATGCCTTTATATACTTTATTTTTATAAAATTATCATGTGTTTGAAGTTTTCGAGGGTTAAGTGTTAATAATTTGTGATATTGCCGCATATAATGACTTAATGGTTTTTGTTTGCAACCCGGTACTGTTTTGTATTATTATTTAATTATGGCCCACTTATGATCTTAAATCGTCGAGAATTTCACTTCCCGTGCCTGTTTGGCTACTCCATAAAGCGCCTATTCAATTTAGTATGGAATAAGCGGTTTTAGTCACATTTAGAGAACATCGGACATAGGTACTGTGATCGTTTTTTTTTATGTAAGTGGTATCATAAAAAAAGATGAAGTCTTTATGTTCCTCACGTTTCAATGCAGGAAATCTACTTTTTAGCGACGCCGTATTACTATCATCATCATCGCATGTATCGTCCCCTCCTCCCCGCTACTAGGTCACAGGCCTACCCTCACGGTCAAGGTTGACGAGGATTAGCCAACCTCGCTTGCACAACTCTGATTGCTAGCTTCGCATACATGCCTACGTATTATCAACATTATAAAAGGAATGACTACATTTTCGATTTATTTATGTTATTAACACGAACTATATTTTAATTTTGTCCCTCATTTTGGCATTGGCAACGACATTGAAATATTTTTATTTGGTATTAATGATCGTATTTATTTGGATGTCATTGTACACACAACAGGTAAACCACATTAGATTCAAAATCAGTGGGCCAATGTTTATAATGTATATTCTGTTTTGGTGTGCAATAAAGTATAATTGAATTGAATAACTACCTACATCGAACAGAAAATGTCGTGAAGTAGAAAAGCAGCTTTCATGTGAAAATATTTTTTTTAACGACTGCATGTAACCATTTTTTTTAATTTCTATACATACATAATGCACTAGTCTTACACGAGTGAAATGAGCATGTACAGTGTAATGCGATCGTAGATCGATTAATTTAATTTAAAGAATAAATAATTAATTGAATGGATGGAACGAATTATATTCAATTGTTGAGTGAAACTAGTGTCACTGCGGTTAACGTCTAAATTTATTAATTTCCATAAAAGGTTCATAACGTTAATGAGGTTTATGTTGTTGACTCGCACCTTTGTTTTTTACTAAAGTAAGTACATGAATAACTTACGCGTTTTTGCATTCATTATCTTATAACGGGATTGATAAAATTAGAACTGGATTTAGTGTTATAGCCCAGTCACTTTACGGAGTTTTGTTAGAAGAGGTGGGAAGTACTTATTGATTGGACTTTTAAGGTGGTTTCAGTCCATACAAAAGTTTGACGCGCAATACGCGTAGACGGAATTAATAAAAGTAATATTTTATATATGGAAAAACAGTTTAGAAAATCTAGATGTCGTGTATCAAATAACATTTGCAATAATTTATAATATAATTACGAAGATACAAAGCTTTGAAAATTTTGTATGAAAAATTCGTTTTCGTTTTGTATAAAATTGACCCCTCTGCAACCGCCTTAAACTGTAATCGGCACCATTTAGTGGCAAAAAGACTAAGTATCTGAAAACACATTTAAAAAAAATCGCTATGCAACATAGAAACAAAATTTTGAGTCCCAGTAGGTTTTTAAATTCGTATTTACTCATTGAATATGCACTCATTTGAATTAGATTTAACAATATAAATTATTTTTGAGCAATTAAAATATTTTTCGACAGCGGTTTTTTTTTTCGCAATTTCAGTGTTGGTCCCATAGTAAAAGTTGTTCAGTTTGATCAAGTTTAATGGTCTAGTCATCTCCTTAAAAAATTGTCAGCATATTAAAAAGGACCTGAATTCTAGACGTGTTGTTGCTGTGGACAAGATGCTTGAAACAATCTAACTACATATTTTAATAAAAAATCATTTTATCTATGTTGGTTCTAAAATAATTGTGAAATAAAGTGCGAGTCGGGCTACTCGCGCACCGAGGGTTCCGTACCACACAACCACAGAACACAACATTATGAACAAAGAAAAAACTTTTTTTTGTCCGGGACCTTTAGCGCGAGACCGACTCACACTTGGCCGGTTTTTAGTATTTGTTGTTATTCTGTAGAGTTTGCTCTATAATCACACTAAGTTTGACGCTTGTATGTATTACCATTTTTACGATAGAGCGTGCAGAATAAACGTTGATTAAAACTAGTTTCTTGTTGAGAACTCCCCTTAATTTTAACTTTTTGAAATTTTTATTATTTGTTAACAAATCCGCCGTAATTATAACGCATAATCTGAGAAAATGTCAACTATCTAGCCATTACGGTTCAAAAGTTACAGCCCTAAATAGGTTAGACAGACGGACGGACAGCGTAGGCGGCCGTTTTCACCCTTTTGGTATGGAACCCTAAAAATAGCAATTACTTTTTATGTTTTTTTTAAGTCTTCACATTCTTTTTTTTTAGTGTTAGTGCACGATAACCATTAAATATTTATGATCAATTCTTACCATTGACAAGCAAACATGCTCTGTGATACCCACAATTATGTGATATTTTGTCCAAATAGTTGTAAATTTTCTATAATTTTGTGTTTGTTTGTTTCAGATTAATTAGTTGGCTGTAAGGCATATCCAAAGATGGCAAGCATAGTGAATTGGTACACGGACCTTATAGAAAACAGGGGTGGTAAGTACCGATTATTTATCTAAACTATTATAAAACTGTAACAGAAGTGTGTCTGTACTTTGAAGATATTTACAAAAAAAAGATTACGATATGATTTTTAGATGTCCCTGATTCCAAATCACAAATTTTTGGATTTTTTGTCTGTCTGTTTGTTTGTTTGTTTGGGTGTTTGTTTGTTCGAGTATCACGCAAAAACTACTGAACCGATTTTGATGAAACTTTTTTTGTTTGATAGCTTATCATCTGACTTAAAATCAGGTATATAATTTATGCGGACGAAGTCTCGGGTAAAAGCTCGTTTATAATAAAGAGTTTTGAATATTTCAAATTTTTTTCGCAAGCCATATTAAAACGATAGTTGAGTTTACTCTTAGGGCCATATAATGGGATTAGCATGGGAAGGGACCAATTAGGATCAAAAAACCAAATAGAAACGTACTCGCAAATTTTAACATGTCACACACATAGGAATTGTTGTTAGATTAATGTTGGTAATGCCTAAGACCTTTTATTGTATAGTACAGAATTTGAAAAATCTGGTACGCTGTATGTATCAACACGTTAAACAATTTGACGTTTTATTAATAACATTTAGATTAATTGTACAATAAAGCGGTCAGCACAAGCGTCGTCAAAAACAAAGGTCAAAAACAGACAAAAATCAGCAACATGCTTCGTCAAAACAATGAAATACAAGCTTAGTCAAATAACCCGCCCCTGGTCGATCCCGGCGCAAAGGAGCCCATAATACAAGCAGCGTTGCCTCGTTGAATATATATGCTATGGCTAGCCTTTGCACCAGAAACGACCCGGCACGTTAAATAGTGTTCAATATTTTTTGAGGTTAACGAATAAATAATAAAGAATTTGTGTTTATTATAAAAAAAATGATGAGCAACATGCTCCACGTTTGCAACCACGACGCAAATAGTGGTCCAATAAAATTTCATTAAAAATTTATCAAACCCCAACGCTAAAAATTAACTTTTAAAAAGGATAAAATAATTGGGGTGATTATAATTAATATGGGTAGTTCGGGTAGTTTTAATTATTATTTTTAATTTTGTTTTATTTTATGACTAGCGGCCCGTCCCGGCTTCGCACGGGTGGACGTCTAATCTTTTCTAGCAATAAATATAGCCTATTATACTCATGGTGAATGCAGCTTTCTGGTGAAAGAATTTTTTAAATCGGCCCAGTACTTTTTGAGCCTATTCATTACAAACATACAAACATACAAAAATAGGTACAAATCTTTCCTCTTTATAATATTAGTGTAGATTAAGGCAGTATTATAAGGTCAATAAATGTCCGCAGATGACTGTCGAATAAAAGACAAATGTCATTGTATTCGTTGATAAACATTAGATACTTAAACCATAATAATCTATTGCTCCCTAAATATTTGAAATACATTTGCTTGATAAAAACGTTAACTGTGAGATTCCGTCGTCTTAGCAGCAGTCTGGTAAAGTGTAAGCCGCAAGAGTTTGCTCAACACATTACATAAGCGTGGAACGTTCCACGCTCCGCGGACGAAGGACCTGCCTGCCGCAACCGGCGCCCGCGCCGCGCCGCACTTATGTCAGTTGCACCAACACCGGCTCCGACCAACTTATGATGTGACGCACCAAACCATACCACACCTCACCTCACTTACTATCTAAATTACCTGTAAGGCTAGCATGCCATGCACGACATAGCGACAAAACAAGAAACAATCGTGCTCATGCGCGCTCGATTTTGTATACCATCGCTTTCGGGAATTTGGTATTTTTTTTATTATTACGTTTCTCTAAAGAAAATCTCACAAAGCATGTCCTGATTTCAGTCAAAAAATAATCGGATACTCGTAATGCCATCTATAGCGTGAACCTCGCAAATACTCCCGAACTTACAAAATTTTTATAGGGCGCATTTTTTTCTTCCTCCTGAAAAGTTATCTCTTTTGCACTTACAAGTTTTTCACTCTAAGGCATCGATACGCAAAGTAACAAAGACAAAGACACGTCTCAATTTTTGTCATTTTCTCGGGATTGGCCACTATTTATTTTGATCTAGTACTTTGAATAATCCAAGTAAACTTAAAAGATGACGTCTCTCAAAAGACAAGCAGGGTAATTTAACTTATATTCTTGTAAAGGATGATTACTTAGTTACCCACCTAACCACTTGAATATGTAAAACAGATGGAAAATATCATCATATCCAATATTTACAAGCGTCACTTTAGCTGAACATACTGTTTCTGCTGTAAGTTGGAAAATATCATAAACGATGCTTACATCGTACGAGTTATGATATGTTCCAACTTAAAAGGAAGCCTAAGAACCTTTGTTGAAAAGTTAAAAATGAAATAAGAATGGAAAAAATTCCTTCTTTATATAGTCTTATTTTTATAGTCAAAACTAGGCCAAAACCCCAAGAATAATCCTTGACAAAAAATGATACTATGATTCTATCACATTCGTGTTTTTCACCGACAAGTTGCTCGAAAATGCATGCATGTAAATAAAATACACGACGACCCGATTGGTGTAATGGTTACCACGCCGGACTGCCAAACCAGGGTTCTGGGTTCGAATCCCGGTTCGGTCATGGATGTTATATGTTTTGTGCCGTTGTTGTATGATTCCCATAACAAAAAGCCTGAGGCTTACTTGGGATTATTACAATGTATGTGCCTGTGAGCGTTATTTATTTATTTATTTATTCAATGCAGTAAGTTTTGGTTTAGTTAATACAACGAACGTGCAATACCATTGCTCATTGTTTATCTACAACAAAATCCTAAAAGCGCATTGCTGTCTGTACCTGGGCCTCAATCGCCCTAAGTTTGAACGATACTACCAAAACAAAATCACAACCAAAAACGTTACGTTATGCACAATTCGTATCGCGCAAATTATATTAACGGTAGCGATTTAGCTTTATTTCGGAAGATACGTTGGCGTAACGTTTGATGTCTGTTCGATCGAATTTTCTGTATTGTGCGATTTAACTGTTCAGAAAAAAATATCCATCTATTCGAATAAGTTGCAAGTCGGGCCAGCAACGTAACCATTTTAGGGATTGGTACAGGAAAGCCACTCCTTGGCCTGCAAGAAGCCCCGACTTGATCTCATGTAATTTTTATGTCTGGGGACACAATGAAAGACCTTGTTTATCAAACCCCAGTAAAAGACGTAGAAGACTTAAGGCAGCGCATAATAAACGCAGCGGAGGTAATGAGATTTTACCTTTACTTCAAGAGTAACTAAAAATGAACTAAGAAAGTGCTTGCGTGTATGTGTTAAGAACCGAGGGGCTCACTCTGAGTAAGATGTGTAGATTTAAATAAATAAATAATGTTATCTAAAAAATTTTCGTAAAATTTTTCTCCAGGAGAATGTTGCCTCTACGTATCACGTACTAAGTAAAAAACCTTTTTTGACATTGTAATTCAATTTTTTTCTAAAACATTCATACCTTGTTAGAAAGCTAACAAAACGAGGAAGTTATTTCAATAAAATTCACACTTTTTTTCATACAATTTTTTTGAGAAAAAACGCATGATTTCAAGATTTTGTAATTTTTTTTTTCAAAAATTAACCGTCATTGTTATTGATTTATTTTGAATAGCTCAGTATGATCGGACATTGAGTTATGAAAAAATCTCGGAAAAAGTGTTAGCTATGAATTTAAATTCAAATCGACGCCATAGAATAAGAATATTTTTTTTATTTAAGGAAAAGTGCGAAAAAACGTTGTTTTTGGTAAAAAAACCTTAAATTCCAAATATCTCGAAAACTATTAATTTCCGACCCCACATATGGGGGTTCACATAATTGCATTTAGGCTGCCCTTTAACGTCCTGAAACAGTCCTGAAAGGAATACGTCGAATTACAAATAACCCTGTTTAATAATACTAGCTTTTGCCCACGACTTTCTCTGCGTAGACTTTAAGAAAGTATACAACGTGTTAATGAATTAACGCAAAACTAGAAAGTAGTTTGTTTAGAATCGAGAGCAGAATCGAATTATCATAGTTTCAACATACGTAATTTTTTTCAAAATATTAAATCATTTTTTTGTAAAATTTAAAATTTTCTGAACCCGTTATCAACCCACCCCACGGGCACACCCACCCTACTTACTACTAAAATAAGATTATTAAAATGTATCCATAAGTACGTTAGCGCCTTCATTCAGTGCTGAAATGATGACAAATCATTTTAGCCTCAAAACTTAAAATGCGAATAACTTTAAATTTTAACTATAAAAATAATGAAATTATTGTTTCAATCTAATTATTTTGTTATAAATCAGTTGGGGTGTATGAGGTTTTGCGTTAATTCATTAACACGTTGTATACTTAGTTAATTCAGAAAAAAATCTGTGTTCAAAATTATTTCCTAATCCGTTCAGCCGTTTGTAACTGAGCCACAAAAATACAAACATCCATACATCGTCACAAACTTTAACATTAATAATATTATTAGTAGGATTTATATCTAAACTATTATAAAACTGTAACAGAAGTGTGTCTGTACATTGAAGATATTTACAAAAAAAAGATTACGATATGGTTTTTAGGTGTCACTGATTCCAAATCACTAATTTTTGGATTTTTTGTCTGTCTGTTTGTTTATTTGATCGAGCATCACGCAAAAACTAATGAACCGATTTTGATGAAACTTTTTTTGTTTGAGCTTATAATCTGACTTAAAATCTGGTATATAAATTATGCGGACGAAGTCGCGGGTAAATGCTCGTTCAGGTATAAAAATCTATGTCTACATGTATAATAGCAAAATCATTGTTCTGCCTGCCTGAAAACACGAAAACATTGAATTGACATTATGCGTATCGAAGACTCTGAAAACGAATAAATACATTTCATTGTATTTAATCGTTCTAGTTGTATGTTATTCGTCAAATTCGTGGATATAATTAAACAATTAGCATTTTCATTACTAGAAAAGAGCTGGTTAAATTAGAAAATACATAATTAATTAATTATTCATGATACTTCATGGAACACAAATAATGACCTTTACATTTAATATTGGCTGAATTTGAACTTTAATTTGAATTGTATTTAATTTATTTAAATTAGTGTATACACTTGAAAAAATAAAGTTTAGGGAACTTATAAAATTAGCAGTAAGACCGGCTACAATTACTAACTTAAACTTATGCACAATAATTATTATTTCATTTCATATTTTAAAGTTATGTTAGTAATTAAAAAGCGGTCAAGTGCGAGTCGGGCTACTCGCGCACCGAGGGTTCCGTACCACACAACCACAGAACACAACATTATTAACAAAGAAAAAACTTTTTTTGTCCGGGACCTATAGCGCGAGACCGACTGACACTTGACCGGTTTTTAGTATTTCTTGTTATTCTGTAGAGCTTGCTCTATAATCACACTAAGTTTGACGCTTGTATGTATTACCGTTTTTACGATAGAGCGTGAAGAAAAAACGTTGATAAAAACTAGTTTCTTGTTGAGAACCCCCCAGGGCCGTAGCTAGGGGGGGGCATCGTGGGGCAATGCCCTACCTTAAAATGCCAATGCCCTACCTTAAAAATTACCCGTCCATTATACCGTCTTTACAATAAGGGTACGTGGGGCTCGAGCTCACAGATGATTTCGGCATACATAGGGTAATGAATCTAGCTATTACGGTTCAAAAGTTACAGCCCTAAATAGGTAGGATAGACGGACGGACAGACGGACGGACAGACGGACGGACGGACGGACAACGAAGGCTTAGTAATAGGGTCCCGTTTTCACCCTTTGGGTACGGAACCCTAAAAACTAGTGGTGTGTTCGCATCCTGGAACAACACGGGAGTTACAAACTATGTACTTTTGTTTCTAGACCCCCGAGTGAAGGACTGGGCGATGATGTCGTCACCCTGGCCGACCCTGGTCGCGTGCGTCTGCTACGCGGTCTGTGCTCGGGAGATCGGCCCTCGGCTGATGGCGAACCGCAAACCCTTCGAGCTGCGGAACGTGCTCGTCGTCTACAACCTCGCACAGACTGTCTTTAGCGCCTGGATATTCTATGAGGTAAGCTAAACGTCAAAACTTTTGCTGCGTACGGTCACAGCCCGGACACTGCATACAAAAATTTGAAATTGACAAGATGACATCAGCACATGCCAAACCAAAGAAATTGAACCTTAAGTTTTCTTCGTAGGTAACGAGTAACCAGTGCGCGGGAACCAGAGAGCGATAGAGGGGGTGAGGTAAAAAGTTGGTGGGACACAGGGAGTATTCCGAGATTAGTGTACTTTTTGCAACCATCAGCAGCAAGGCTGATTCAGTGTTTATAGGGTGTAGAGCTTCTCTGTGATAGGGATGGACCAGGTCTGCCTGCATAACTCCAGTCGTCATCATTAAAGGTCTGTAAAAAATTAACGATCTGCTGCAAGGCTGATCGTATATTATTGTTGTAGTATGCACTGTAGCTACGTGAACAGTACAAAAATTGACATGGTTCATCAATCGGTTTAGGAGATACAGCCGTTCAAAGGTCGGAACTTTGACTGGCTGTATCTCCTGAACCGACTGACAGAACTTGTCAGTTTTTGTACTGTTCACATAGCTACAGTGCATACTACAACAATAACATACGATCAGCCGAGCAACTGATCGTAAATTTTTTTACATACCTTTAATCATCAGTAGCTCCTAAACCAACTGGAGTTATGCAGGCAGACCTGGTCCATCCCCATCACAGAGATGCTCTACACCCCATAAACACTGAATCAGCCTTGCTGCTGATGTTAAAAAAAGGTACACTTATCTCTTATACTAGAGTGTCCATACTGTGCTTAGGGTCAGCCAGCCCACATCTACCGGAAAAATGTTCAAGCAGTTTAGATTGATTAATTGAAAATGAGCTCAATCGTAACTGAAATAGAGTTGAAAATAAGGTGCAAGAGACGACGCGAACACACGCCACAGGAATTTATATCTTGCACGCTATTTTCAACTATTTCAAGTGGTATTTTCAGGCTTGGTAGGTTAATTATCTATTTAACAATCTAAACTGTTCGAGCCTTTTTCCGCTACATGTGCGCTGAACTTTGACTACTTATTATTAACCAGGAAAATAAAAACCTGCTATAATCGAATGTGTTATACCTTTAATGTTAATGTTGCTAGTACAAAAATTTGTTCAAATGATTTTTTCCTCAATATAGCGAGGTGTTTTATTTTTGTGATCAGGATACTAGCTGATTCAGATTTATTTGGGAATCTTTGTACGATTTATAACACCCTGTAACATCTCATCATGAGGAAATCCTACCCTAAATGCTCAAATTTCGAAGCGTACAACAAACAATACGTGTGTTGTGTTTGTTGTGTTTACTAACCATAAAAAAGTGTCGACAGGCTCACTATTTGTCGCACTAAATAGATTAGCACTAGTAATGGATGTTCATAAGAATAAATATACATAAACTCGCGTCCACAATCCCTTTCAGATTGCTCAGAAACAATGCTACAACTATCACCTGTCTGCTGTTGTAATGTAAAAATCACAAAGGTTTCCAGAATACTAGTGATTATGTGTCTAAGATCCTCCATATGTGTCTAGACACATTTTTTAAGGGGATGACCAGACTATCAAACTGAATAACTTTCACTATGAGGCCAACTGGCCAACATCGAAATCGCGAAAAAAAAAAAGGTGTTCCATACAAAGCTGTAAGGCCTACTGGAGTCAAATGTTCCAAACATCTGCTTTATTTTTTTGCGATTGCAGGTTTGCTCCAATAGTAAAAGTTGTTCAGTTTGGTAGTCTGAACCACACCTGAAAATTTGAAGGGTTTACAAAATCATCACTAGGTGATTTTGTTCTTTCCCTGATATACGCGAATTAAAATTTTGCGTTTTCTGAGAGTTCTAATACCTCGACCTCGGTTGACCCCATAGAGACTTTATGTTCCTTTTCAGTAGGTCAGAGAATCCAATGGGATAAAAAAAAGTTTTGTGAAAATTTCAGATTTTCTTGATGACTGTACCTAAATTTTTTCAAAATCTGTGAATGCAGAAGTTAAATGCTCCAAAAGTTAGGGTTAGTCTCCTAAGAACGTTTTCTTGTAGTTGTAATGCTTCTGGTAACTGCCCTTTGTGCTCCATCTCACCTTTCCACCACATTTCGCGGGTGGGGTGCGGCAATATAAACCTTATAGTATGTAGCATAGAGTCGTTTGGAGAATTACGCCCGCGCCTTCAGGCGACGTCGCCGGGTGGCGGGGGCGCGATTTTTCTTTACGTAAAAAAACGACGCTATGCTACGTAATATACGGTTTATATTGGTGTTACTTTGACTACCCGCCACCGCCACGCGTCTCTTCTGTATAAACCCTACCTAAGGGTTGAACATCATCTGGCAGCACCGCATCGCCTTTTTCTGTCGCTCCAACCTTTTTTGTCACTCAGGAAGACAGGAACGTCATTCGCTAGAGCAAATAAGGTAGACGGAACGCGATCGCACGCCGCAGCACCGCCGCGCGCGATCGCGTCCCGTCTAGCTTATTTGCTCTAGCAAATGACGTTCCTGAGTGACAAATAAGGTTGGAGCGACAGAATAAGGCGATGCGGTGCTGCCAGATGAGGTTCAACCCTTAGAGCAGGGTTTCTTAACCTGTGGTCCATGGCCCCCTAAGGGGTCCGTGTAATGAAAGCTGGGGGTCCATGGCAAGCCGTCACACTAACTAATTATTTACATGTAAAGTTTAATTGCAAACAATAAAAGCTCATTGAAGTTAAACATCGTTTTTGTTTTTTGGAAAGGGTCCGTGGGCTCTTTGAAATTTTGAGAGGGGTCCATGACTAGAAAATGGTTAAGAAACCCTGCCTTAGAGTATAAGTTCAATAATAGATAAAGATAAGTAAAAAAAAAACTAGACTCAATTGTATCTCAGTTCCTCGATATGACATTATAATAACATTAATAACACCATGACATAAACATTAATCTGTTTGTTGGTTTCACAATACATCAATGCCACAATTAGCCTATTGTTTTACTGTCATCTCGTCACATTAAATGTAAATTTGAAATAATCACTGCATTTGATTAGATTATAATTATTAATTAAAAACAACTAGCTTCATTCGCGTATCATAAATATAGCCTCAGGAATAGTGTGGCTTTCTATTAGTGAAAGAATTTTTACAATCGGTTCAGTAGTTCCAGAGATTACCCCCTACATACAAACAAATTTAACATCTTCATAATATTTGTGTATAAATCTACACTAATATTATAAAGAGGTAAAATTGATTTGTTACTTTGCTTAGCTATAGTATGTAGTAATAGATACTCTTTCTTATACTGTGGCTGTGCTGTGCTGTGAAGCTGTAGCTTCCAAAATAATTATTAACTAGCAAACCGTCCCGGCTTCACACAGGTACACAACACAAACCTTCGTCGCGAATCGGTCTATCTGTTAGTGAAAACCGCATCAAACTCCTTACAATAGTTGAATGCTACCTCCAAACCCTCGCGCCGATGTAGACTACATCGGCTCGTCTAAATACACCTAACAATGAGGTGTTTTAGTTTGAGGCGTAGTAAATCGAAAAATCACTAGATGGCAATATTAAAAGTAATGATAAACCTGTCGATTGGTTCGGTAGACCTACAAGGGCGCTTCGCCGTCACTGGTGTGGTCCCCCCATAGTCCGCAGTAATAAGCAGTAATGGCTCCCGGAGCCGTACTGTATTGGTCAATTCGAAAAAAAAAAGATAAACCTTTCACATGAACGGTAAAAGATCCGTTTGTCTATGGTTTTGCATCATGTCGCACAGGTGGTGTTGCCATGGATAAATTGTTCACTACCAATAAATACGCAAAAGCACCGAAAATGCTAGCTTGTCGTACGTAAAACGAGCATTAACTGCACAAATAGTAGATTACAGGGTATTAGGGTAGACAATCGCATTACTTTAAGGGGTGGTTAGCTACTCATAATACTGAACAACTTTTCCAAAGGAAAAAACGGGAAATGAAAGACGACACCTTTCCTTCATTCCCGTTTTTTCCTTTGGAAAAGTCTGTTTACCGTAACAATCTGTACCTACAGTAATCTAGAGAGATTTTTTTCAATATTTTCATACCCAAGAACAAAAGAATCATCTCACTTGCCTTCCTGGTTAATGTAGATTACTCATAACCATAAGTTATACGAAACACAACGAAGTGACTGTCCATGCTAACTTGTTTAAATAATTACAGCAGCATAATGCGAGTACAAAAACTCCATAGCAAGCAATTAGGCACTAAATGCGTCACAGAACAAGTTGTAGACATACCAGATTATTAGAAAAACCCTTCTAATATGCATCACGGATATGCAGAAGCAAATTAAACATAAAATGACGAACGCGCTCCCACTTCGGTGTGGACAGAAACGCTACCCTGCTAAAACCATCACCCTATAACTACGGGTGCAATTGTAAAAGAGAGTTCACTTTCAGCATATTTTGGTTTTAGAATGACATTATGTAAAAACCGCTGAAACAAACCTTATCCTTTACCTCCTAGAACCCACGGGAAAAAATGGGATGGTCTATTCTAAACCTGCCAAAATTATAGTCATCATTATTTTTCTTTCTTTCAATCATCATTCATCACATAGCCCCGGATTGGCAAGATTCGGGTTCGTGTCCCGTCCGATAGCAAATTTTATTATATTAAAATAATTTGAATTTGTCATAAATAAATACTATTTTGAAAAATCAAGAAGTTCCAAGTAAATAAATCCCAACGCAAATATGAACAATGTCACGGCCGCGGCCGTTAAAATTGCCTTGCCACGTTTATGAATTCGGTAAAAAATAAACAACTAAATGACAAATAATGAATATCCTCGGATTCCACTTAAAATATTTAATCGTCGTAAAGTGGATAAGTTGATCATCTTAAGGTAAATTGCATTCCAAATGATAAGGACATAATTGTTTGTACAACGCGTCTTTGTCATCTTTGTGTCCTTACGATTATTTAGAAAGACTGGACCTCGCACTCGTGTTATGAATGCTGCTAGGGTGCTAGCACATGAGTAAACACCCTATAGATATAGAGGGAAAGCTTCGACACAATCGCACTAGTTGTTTTGTGCTCTCCTGGCCCAACAAAGATAGCTTTTAAAAGCACACAAAATGATCAAGTGACACGCTCTCCCAATGTCTCCCATAGATTGTCAACTATACTAGCGCAATTGTTCGAAGCTTTCCCTCTGTGGGGTATTTACTCATGTGGTGTTAGTATACTGTGTGAACGGGTCAGAATTATCTAATTTGTTCACTAGTATGTAATATTTTCCGATACTGAACTTTAGTTTTTATCATGAAGTAATACGGTAAGTTTTTCTTTGACATCATTCTGTCAGTACTTGTTTCTAACTGCATAGTCCTTATCAAGGAACCTTTTAGTATAAGAGATAAGTGTACTTTTTGCAACCATCAGCAGCAAGGCTGATTCAGTGTTTATGGGGTGTAGAGCATTTCTGTGATGGGGATGGATCAGGTCTGCCTGCATAACTCCAGTCGGTTTAGGAGTTACTGATGTTTAAAGGTCTGTAAAAAATTAACGATCAGCTGCAAGGCTGATCGTATGATATTGTTGTAGTATGCACTGTAGCTATGTGAACAGTAGAAAAACTGTCAAGTTCTGTCAGTCGGTTTAGGAGATACAGCCAGTCAAAGTTCCGACCTTTGAACGGCTGTATCTCCTAAACCGCCTGATGAACCATGTCAGTTTTTGTACTGTTCACATAGCTACAGTGCATACTACAACAATAACATACGATCAGCCTTGCAGCTGATCGTTAGTTTTTTACAGACCTTTAATCATCAGTAACTCCTACACCGACTGGAGTTATGCAGGCAGACCTGGTCCATCCCCATCACAGAGAAGCTCTACACCCCATAAACACTGAATCTGCCTTGCTGCTGATGGTTGCAAAAAGTACACTTATCTCTCGGAATATTTAGATGACATCAACATTCTCCGACCTTATATTGTAAGCTAATACTTCAGCTACTTCCACAGTATCATGTCTTATGGTATTTTGCTGTGGGGCCGTGCCACAGACGTCGAGGCTGTCTTTATCCTTCAAAAGCGGGCAATTCGAGCCATTTATGATCTGCGTTGTCGAGACTCACTACGAGATCTTTTTAAAGATATCAGTATTTTGATTTTCTACAGTCAATATATTTACGAAAATATTTTATATGTTCGAAAAAATTTGTCTCTCTTTCCCAAAAACAGTGACGTTCAT
Organism: Agonopterix subpropinquella; assembly: GCA_922987775.1. Classification (NCBI taxonomy): domain Eukaryota; kingdom Metazoa; phylum Arthropoda; class Insecta; order Lepidoptera; family Depressariidae; genus Agonopterix; species Agonopterix subpropinquella. The sequence continues at coordinate 18,378,719 of OV277698.1, forward strand.
AATTACAATACAAGAAATAAAAATAAATTAGTATTCCCACATTTTCGACTCAGTAAAGTCAACACATCTTTCATGGGGCACTGTATACGCTTTTATAATAAATAAGATACCAGAGGATATTCTAAACTTACCAGACAAAAAGTTTAAGTCTCATGTTAAACAAGTCCTCTGTAAAAAAGGTTACTATAACCTCGATGATTATTTGAATGTCCAAAATGTCTGGTCTTGACAATTTTACACTATGTAATGCAATATTGTATTTTAATTGTACTTTGTACATTTTGTTTTGTTTAAAAGATGTGTGTTGTAGAGTTTCTGGCCGCATCTTCTCTCAACGGAACACCTTCCGACGCGGTGGTAGAGTCAAAAAATGACGTCAAAAAGCTATCTATATGATATTATTTTGAATAAAAAAATTTTGAATTTTGAATTTTAAGTTTTGACATATTTATGAGAGAGTTTCATCTCTGCAGCTAGTTTATGTAATATTTTTGTCCACAGTACCTGATGAGCGGATGGTGGGGCCACTACGACTTTAGATGTCAACTCGTAGATTATTCTCGTAGCCCGATGGCGATGAGGGTAAGTTACAAAAATTACCATAAAATGCATTATCCTTATTTGTACTTTGCACCAAAATAAGAAATTAAAATCTTAATTTTGTTCCCTTTTTCATATCATTATTTTGAAAAGAAATAATAGTATTTTGTATTGTAGTAAAGCTTGTAACTACTATTGTTTTAATTGAACTTCTGAAAAAACGTAGACCTATTTTCAGATTCTAATCTGAAAATAGGATGAGACATTGGAATGTACTTCAGCTTTAAATGTAGGACGTTAAGAATGATATTTAAAAAAACCTCCGATCGTTTATTAAAAACTCAATTTATCTCTAGTAAAGATTCGCGTTATAGCTACAATGGAAGAAAAAGAAACCTAAGTTTGTAACAATTAAACGGACTGGAAATATTTAGAATGACTTGCCATCGACTCGATAGAAGAAGAACCATAACACGAATCTTTTTCGTCCTTTTTTTCGAAGATTGTAGACACTGGTCATAACCTGAAGCTACATTCTTTGAAAAAACCAATATTATATTCTAGTCTTTAAAAAATAATTAATTATTATTATAAGAATTAAATGAAGAGGCCTATACCCAGCAGTGGGGTTTACCAGGCTGATGATGATGATGATAAGAATTTAACAATATAATAATTCCATTCAAGTTTAAAAAATAATTAGATTGTTGCTGGTTCGTAGAACACTTTTTGTGAGCATACTTAGCATAATTTATGTGATGTCTCGGTCAGATGGCGAACACCTGTTGGTGGTACTACTTCAGCAAGTTCACGGAGTTCGCGGACACTCTGTTCTTTGTCCTCCGGAAGAAGAACGAGCAGATGTCCACTCTGCATATCATCCACCACGGCATCATGCCCATGTCCGTCTGGTTCGGCCTTAAATTTGCACCAGGTTAGTATCGTAACCTTAACATGTTGAAAAAAAAACTACATATTACCAATTTTGATACACATACAACACAACTATTTTTGTTTAATGGGACTCTATTTATAACTTATCAATTATAAGCCTACGCTGTCCGTCTGTCTGTCTGTCCTACCTATAAAGGGCTGTATCTTGATGGTGATAGCTAGATGGTGGAAATTTTCACATAATATGCTTAATTTTGGCCGATTTGATAACAAATTTAATTTAATTTAATTTAATAAATTGAAACTGGCCCCATACCAGAAACGTGTTTTTTTTTTGCGCACTTATCGTAAAAACGATAATACACACAAGCCTTTAACTTGGTGTGATTATCGTGCATACTCTTAAACAACAAATAACCGGTCAAGTGTGTGTCAAGCTTGCGCTAAGTAAGGATCCCGAAGAAGAATTTTTTTTCCGTAATATTGTATGGTGGTACAAAACCCTCCATGCGCGAGTCCGACTCGCACTTGGGTGTTTTTGCTTAATTTAATTCAGAGGATTTTTTTCTGGATTTTCGACTTGTGAGACGTGAGAATCCCTATTACAGTAACATTTAATAATATGTTCATTGTCTTGTGCAACCTGTTTTTTTTTCGCCATAAAAAAAACGAATTAAAAGCAAAACTAGTTTTTTTAAATATTTGCAAAAACATAGGATTCGGTCATGGGAAATAGGAAACAAACTAAAATAAATGTTGGTTGGGAACAAAGCAAAAAGCTTCTCACCGCAAATAATAAGTGTTAATTGTTTCCAAAACATGCGAACAGATAATTTATATTTCGCCCAAAATGTTGATGTTGGTGACTTCATAAAGACAATATAAATCAATTAGCACTAACTTAGTACCTAGTTGTTTGTTTTATTATCGACGCGACATCCGCAATGCGCAGATAACGTATGAATAGATAATCAAACGATCAAATATTTGTTAAGGTACCTTTTGTTAACTCTTAATATATTCATACAAAATGTAAGTAAGTGGCAATATTCTTGGAAGTAATGATAGAATATTGATTTAACTTATTTTACAGTACAGAGGCGCGAAATCACTGGAATCTGTTAGCACGAACTATTTGAAACGCTTATAGTTAAATTTTGTGTATTATAAGTTATAACCATTGATATCTTATAATTATAACAGAACTAGATTCACAATCATTTTTCCAAAAATGGCAATACCAAAAGAGCTCCTAAGAGCTCTTTTTTGTATCAACGTTCCAAAAATAGCAGAACCAATGGAGCTCCTAAGATCACTTTTGTATCAACTCACGTTCCAAAAAATGGCAGAACCAAAAGAAGCTCTTTTTTTTTGTATCAACGTCCCAAAAATGGCAGAACCAAAAGAGCTCCTAAGATCACTCTTGTATCAACGCACATTCCAAAAATGACAGAACCTAAAAAGCTCCTAAGAGCTCTTTTTTGTATCAACGTCCCAAAAACCAACTTTTTTACCAACTGACATTAAACATACCAAATCGGACAATTCGGACAAAAAGCCAAGATTTTATATGAGACTTGGAGTCTATAGTATTTATGTGACGTCAAACGATGCTCCGTCTGACCAATAATCAGCAGTTATAGAAAGTGAGCTGATACTAAACAACATTTGTTATTTTACTATACAGGGTGTAAAATTAAATGCATTACATTCTTTATGGGGTGCTTTAGATTAGACCATTAAACTGAACAACTTGGAAATCGCGAAAAAAGTCAGTTGTTTCATAGAAAATGTCAATAGCTACTCATATGCAAATCTAAACTATTATAAAACTGTAACAGAAGTGTGTCTGTACATTGAAGATATTTACAAAAAAAATATTACGATATGGGTTTTTAAGCTTCCCTGATTCCAAATCACAAATTTTTGGACTTTTTGTCTGTCTGTTTGTTTGTTTGTTTGGGTGTTTGTTTGTTCGAGTATCACGCAAAAACTACTGAACCGATTTTGATGAAACTTTTTTTGTTTGATAGCTTATCATCTGTCTTAAAATCTGGTATATAATTTATGCGGACGAAGTCGCGGGTAAAAGCTCGTATGTAAATAAAATAGCTACGACCAAAAGACCAAAATTTATGTAATAGCTGATTTTTTTTTCGCGATTTCATTATTAACTCCATATTGAAAGTTCAATTTGATGTTATGAAGATGTAACGCATTTAATAAATTTTTACACCCTGTATTGGGATCAAACTGATTTCAGGTTGAAAGTTAAAAGCTGCTCCCGATCTCCTTTTTAATCCCCGACGCAAAAAGAGGAATGTTACAAGTTTGACGCCTATGTCGTGTCTTTCTGTCTGTCTGTGGCATCGTAGCTCCCAAACGAGTGGACCGATTTCGATGCGCTTTTTCTTTCATAGAAAGCAAATTCTAGCGAGCTTTGTTTCATGAAAATCCGTTCAGCAGTTTTCATTAACTTTAACTTATTAAGTCATTTGTTCAACCAGTCACCCTTTATTACTCTTCTGGAAAAAACGAAACCATAAAGGTATTATACTACGGAAGAGAGGCATTGACAGCTGAGAGAGCGAGATGTACCTAGCGGCATCACTGTATAATAGAAAGAAATACGTGACGCGAGGCAATAGAACCGTTTTTGGGAACTTATCGGCACAATCGACAGGGTAAATATTCGAGCTCAGTGAATAATTAGTGAACCTAAAGTGAAATCGTAGATTATTTTGTGAAATAAACTAACACTATTTCATTAAATTGTCTACGATTTTACGTTAGATTCACAATTATACACAGAACTCGAAGTTTTAGCATGCCGATAAGTGCCGACAAATTCACAAAAAACGGTTTCATTTGACAACTCATGTCAGTTTCTCTATTCAGACAGGTATAATAACTTTATGAACGAAACCAATAAGCAATATTTTCTAAACCTCTTTTCCTCTTACAGTAAAAAAGTAGAAGCTTTTTGTGTCGCTTAGATTAGTACAATAGACACATTTATAAAATGTATTATTTTATTCCACAGGTGGTCACAGCTCCTTCTTTGCTCTGCTGAATACCTTCGTCCACATAGTTATGTATTTCTACTATATGGTGTCTGCGATGGGACCCAAGTACCAGAAATACATCTGGTGGAAGAAGTACCTTACCGCCTTCCAAATGGTACGTTTTATATGTAAAGTATTATGCAATGTGTGTAATACAATAAGATAAAAAAATACTTTTAATCGTATTTTTGAATACATTGTCGGTCGTTGGCCGGGCCGTTGCCCTTCGTAAGGCAAAACCCAGTAATAACATCGGCAATAAATATCGAACTTGTAACGGAACAACTTGGAGGGTTCAGGTAGCCTAACGCCGCAGCCTCGTATCGCAGGGGAAATACCGCTTACCTCACGAAGAATAAATTACAATCAGATTTAGATACTGCAGTGTTCGGTTATTGAACGTCCGTTTATTGGCAAGTCAATGGTATTAGGACACACCTAATGCCATTCTCTCCAACAAATGGACTCAGGATCTGGTACAAAATTGTCGATAAAAGTGTCCCGAACTAACCTATACAAAATTGGAGTATGCAACTATGCTTACCGAGTTTACTTACTAAAGTAAACTAAAAACATTGCAAACTAAAATCGTATGCATACTAGTCTCATGGCTTAATTTTGTTTGCACCCATTTAACACCATTATTTTGCTTCAACTGCAGACGTAATGGCTGACGCGACGACAGGTAATCCGACCAATGTGTAATGGTCGTAATGGGTATCTTTCTTTCTATAGCATTACGAATGCGTGCTTGCTCGGTCGATTAAATAAAGACTGGCGAACAATTGTTACTCTTTTTGCATTTTGTAACGCTTTTGGTTCGAATACTTTTGAGCGCAGACCCAACGTCCATGTTTAGTAACTCAATGCCTAATACCGTAAGAAAAAAAAACGTTTAAACGTATTTTTAACAGACATTTTTAAAAAACAAAAAACGGAGGAGGTTTTCAAGTCGACGTGTATATATATATTTTTTTTAATGTATGAACACGCATAACTTTTTACAGAGTAGTCCGATTTTGATTTTGTTTAGTAGTTCATACTTCAGAGGTGGTCCCATTTTAATTTAGTGAAGATCTGGTAAAGGGCTTCGGAGATAGACAATAGAACCCCTCAAAAATCTATCGCATATCATCGACGATTGAAATAAATGATTCGTGTTCATGTTCCCTTTACATATACAACGGATATGTTAACCCAATATAACACAAACACTGAAAATGTTAAAATATTTTTTTTTAACAAAAAATTAAAACCGACTTCAAAACTCAAAAAGTAAAAAATAATAAATATTGCAGCTAATGAATTTTACGTTAGCTTCTATAAGAATATCATTTTGTTTTATTGTAGCCGGTGTCATTTTTTACTTATTTTTCCCTTTTTGAGTTTTGAAGTCGGTGTTTTGAGTACATTATCGGTCGTTGGCTGGGCCGTTGCCCTTTATAAGGCAAACCCGCTAAAAACATCGGCTATAAATATAGAACTGGTAACGGAAGAACACATTTAAAGGGTTCCAGGTACCTAACGCAGCCTCGTGCATCGCAGGGGAAATACCGCTTACCTCACTAAACATTAATTATAATCAGATTACCTTCTGCGTTCTTCGGTTATTGAACGCCGTTATTTATACTTATCCGGATGACATGTATTATTTTATCGTAAAGAGAAGGTAACAAAAATCATAAATAATTTTTTTCGAAATGTACACACACGATAACAATTTTATTATAGCATTTAATACGTAGATGAGTTACTACTACAACTTCTGAAATAAGTTAATTTATTTGTTTTTTGTTATTTTTCTCCAAGCTTCTAAGGTCGAGGTTCAGAGGCGTCTTTTGAGCGTGAGCTTAGTCTTAGTAGGGTGGAAAATGTATGAATTTTGACATACGAGAGAGCTCTCGAAGTCTTAGTTCGAGCGAACTAAGACTTAAAATACGTCTTTGAATCTCGGCCTAAACGACACGCAAAGACTGACAAGACTTCTGTATCGCTCTCGACGCGTCTAAGTGAGACGCTAAGACTGACAAGACTTCTTTATCGCTCTCGACTCGTCTAAGTGAGACACAAAGACTGACAAGACTTTTGTATCGCTCTCGACTCGCCTAAGTGAGACACAAAGACTGACAAGACTTCTGTATCGCTCTCGACTCGTCTAAGTGAGACACAAAGACTGACAAGACTTCTGTATCGCTCTCGACTCGTCTAAGTGAGACACAAAGACTGACAAGACTTCTGTATCACTATCCACAAGTCTGAGCGAGACGCAAAGACTGACAAGACTTCTGTATCGCTCTTCCTGCGTCTAAGCGAGACGCAAAGACTGACAGGACTTCTGTATCGCTCTCGACGCATCTAAGTGATCTAAGTCAGACGCAAAGACTGACAAGACTTCTGTATCGCTCTCGACTCATCTAAGTGAGACGCAAAGACTGACACGACTTCTGTATCGCTCTCCTTGCGTCTAAGCGAGACGCAAAGACTGACAAGACTTCTGTATCGCTCTCGACGCATCTAAGTCAGACTCAAAGACTGACAAAACTTTTATTTTATATCGCTCTCGACGCGTCTAAGTGAGACGCAAAGACTGATAAGACTTCTGTATCACTCTCCACACGTCTAAACGAGATGCAGAGACTGCAACACTTCTACCGTGTCATCCCTACTATATCGGTCTTGTCTCCCCACAGGTGCAATTCGTGATGATCTTCACGCATCAGCTGCAGGTGCTCTTCCGGCCGTCGTGCCAGTACCCCCGTGTCTTCGTCTACTGGATCGCGATGCACGGCTTCTTGTTCCTCTTCCTCTTCAGCGACTTCTACAAGGCGCAGTACACGAAGCCTGGCAGCAGGAAACCCAAACTTGCCAATGGATTGTGTATGGTAAGTCACAGGAATTCACTTATGGCACACCCGTCACTCCATGGAACTGTTTCACGGTACTTGACTAGTACCGGAGCAGAAACAAGATGGCGTCAGCACACGCGCCGTCCCGCTTGCACGCGCTCGGCTGCTGTATGTCCTTCTTGCTCGGCTTCCCTAAACTGTCCCCATAAAGCGCGGAGTGAAGTACGTTATCTGAAGTCGGAGAGGGGCAGGGATTGGCTGTTTTGTATGTAGAAATCTATTAGAACTGCACAGGGTCCCAACTTAATATGCTGACGGTTTTTATTCGCGATTTTGATGTTGGCCCATAGAGAAAGTTGTTCAGTTAGATGGTCTAAGCATCCCCTTAAAAAACCGTCAGTATATTAAGAAGGAATCTATATTACTAATTTTTATACAAAATTATCTCTTTAAATCCATCATAAGATACCCACCACTAAAAAAGTAATAAAGTAAACTAACAACTTACCTACGAGTCGTTTAAACCAGCTAGACTCTATCTATACCTCTATATTATTGTTGAATCAATTATATCGATGAGCATTATGACACACTTTGAGACAAATGACTTACTAACAGACAGACAATACGCTTATAGAAAAGGCAGATCCACCACAGCCGCTGCACACCAGATCACAGACACGATACTCACTTGCATCGACGACAAATACAAAACAGCTGGTATTTTTTGTGATTTGACAAAGGCTTTTGATGTTATTGAAAACAGTCTACTGTTAGCTAAATTAAATAAATACGGCATCAACAATAATTTTCACCAACTGTTAAAATCTTTTTTGTCAGATAGAAAACAAACAGTTGAAGTTACAATAGGTGGGCACAAAGTTAAGTCTGAGACAGGTGATGTAACTGTGGGTATTCCTCAAGGATCCTCCCTGGGAAACACCCTTTTTTTGGCTTTTATAAATGACCTGCCACGCTTTGTAACTGACGGACTAATTGTACTATTCGCCGATGATACAACTATCATAGTATGTAGCCACACCTATGAGCAATTAAATGAAAAAATTAACATTGTCTGTGATCAGCTTCAGGAGTGGTTTGCGTCAAATGGGTTAATTCTTAATATGACTAAGTCCAACGTCATGCTCTTCTCGGGCAGGCCAATACCGACCCCTCTGTGCATAAATAGCCCTATTCCTGTATCGGAGAAGTGCAAGTTCCTAGGTTTTACACTAGATCCAAACATGAACTGGAAACATCATGTCAATTCCCTCTGCGACAGACTCAGTGGAGCTGCATACGCATTGAGAAAACTTCGCCCTGTGGTCTCCGATCGCATACTAAAGCAAACCTACTTCGCACACTTCCACTCCTTGATGTCCTATGGTGCTATCCTCTGGGGTAACTCCACCGAGTGCAATAGTGTATTTGTTTTACAAAAACGTGCCATACGGATACTCGCAGGTATTAAACCAACGACATCGTGCAGAACGCGCTTCGTACAATATGGAATAATGACACTCTGTTCTTTGTACCTATTTGAAGTCATGACTTACGTAAGGCGTAACCTGTCCGAGTTCGGACGCCGTACTGGAGGTCCTACCCGCCAGCTACGGAACACTGGGCGACTGAAATCCGTGCCGCGGCGTACCACACTAGCTGAGAGCAACCCGCGCGTCATCGGTCCCACGTACTACGAACACCTACCCACTGATCTAAGAAACGAAACAAACGACGAAACATTCGATCGCCGATTGAAAAACTTTTTATTGGATAATGAGTTCTACTCTGTTGACGAATTCTTGAAAAAAAGTTTTTAAGTTTTTTTATATTCATTTTTAATTTGTTTATTGTTGTTGACATTTTTTCTATTATTAAAATAGTCAATAGACTATTTTTAACTTTAAGGTTATATTGTTTTGACATTATTTTATTTGACATTACTATTTTATTTTAATTTTATTATACAATATACAATATGACGATCATATTATGAATGGACATTTTATGTAATTATTTATGTAATACTGTGACATGTTATAATATGAAATAAATGAATCTAATCTAATCTAATCTATATCTATAGCGGATCTGTTTTTCTAAATGTTTGCTCTGTGAGAAAATATTTTTAAATAACCAAACACGTCACGAGTCCTTGAATAACAAAAACATAACTATAATATTATGTAAAAAACATGACTGACTATTACACGAGCTTATAATTTGCACCTAAACATTATCGTTAGAACTGATGAAATGTTTTTGGAATTATCTACGGTGAATTAATATTATTAATTTATTAGGTACTTTGTTGCGGTTGGTGTTATGTTGGGATTTTATTGTAGTATAGTCTAATATAGTAAAGAGTTAATGCAAGCCAGCTACTTGGTTATTCATAAATTTCATAATCAATGTGGGTTTTTGCTGGGTATAGCCCGATTGCTTGTATTTATATTTACAGCTAACAGCTTATACTTACAATCTTAAATTGGCTACTTGACAACTAGTCAAATCAGCTACTCTTTATCGGACGGTAAAACATGCGCTTTGTATGAATATTTGTACTAAATATTGAGTTGTGACGTCATCAACATTTTCATTACTTTTTATAGTTTATCTTGTTATTAAAAATAGTATTCAAGGTAAAAACTCAATGAAACTGGGAGTTTAGCGTTATTTTCTAACCCTTTTTTTTTATTGAGTAGATAAAAATAAAATATATTGGATGTAGTCAAATATCCAATTGTTATTGATATGTAAAAAGCTAATGACTTTCTGAAATCCCCAACTGTTATTGTACTTGTTTTTGTAGTTTTTTATTTGGATAAATAATTGGACAGATAATGTTTTTTGTATGATAAACAATTGTGCGAATGGATAATTTACTTGAAAGATGACATCGTGATTTGTTACAAACAAGTTTTAAAAGTTCGAAGAGTGTTTCCAAATGCTGGCATTTCTATCTCTTATACACATACTTAGTGTATTTCTGGAATTTTTTCAGTTATATGAAACACGGCATCCGCACTGTACTTTAGCAATTTATTTCACCGTGAAATTTTAGTGCCAGCTCTTACATACGCACACGCCTATGTCCCACTGAGGTAGGCAGAGACAATATATCGCACATATGCTACGATTCCGATACACATTTCTCGCCTCTTCAACATCCATGAGTCTCTTTATAGGTACTTACATGCTCGTCGGTTCCGGGTACAATTTATTTGGCAAGGGCCAGATGAAGCATACCCTTTTAATATTTTATATTTACCTTAATATTTCAATGTATTTTATAGTATATTAGATGTTATCCCCAACTTCGTATATGTGGAATTTTTATGCCTCTTTCCATCTTCACGAAGGAAAATATTTCCCTGTTAAATTTCATCACGACCGGTTTAGCGTTTTAGCCATCAAAAAGTATCAAATCGCATTTACAATATTAGTGACACGAACTTACAGTAAAACTGCCTTACACTTGTTTGAATTGGTATTAGACTATCTTCATGTAATTACTGTGTAGTGATTACTATCAATTATTCGTACTTTTGTCAAAATATTAATTTTATTTACAGGCCGTCATGGATGATACCAGCACACTGAACGGCAAGAATGGATACAAGCATGAAGGTTCGGAAGTGCCCAATTCGTACGCTTCCTCGGCCGCGGACGCGTTCGTGCGCCGGCGCATAGCTTCATAGTGCTTACCTTCTCTACACCAAGTGAATGTGCTTTAACGATGAGAGGCCCCACCACGACCATACAATAACGTTCCACGGCTATTCGAAGACTAAGAAGGATATAATGAAACTTGAGAATGTCTAATTAAGGAGAATAGTTTTGATAATATCCGTATTAACATTTTGTATTTCTATAGAACATCCTAGAGGCATGCATTGATATATATTGAAGATTGATTGATTTGTGGTGTTCCACAGAAAAGAGAATCCGTAGAAATGGCATGAGGACTGTTTAGTTCGAGAACTAGCGTGACTAAAAACATAAAATTCTTAAACAAAATAAATTGAACCTTATAAGTCTTACGACTGAATCTTCATACAATTTTCGTAGTGACTTATGACCTTTTACCGAACAAAATGTATGTAGCAGATGCGGGGGACAACCCTATCATCAGCACGATGACTGCACCTAATGCTACATATATTTAGGCGTCGTGTTCTCTCTTCTGTGGATAACATTTTTGGAAACCCGTCTGAAAGTATTTTGTTAAAAAGTTTATCAGGTTTCATTCAGTGTTAAACTAATGTATAGCCGGTAGTCAGGACCATAATGAGCCCGTTGGAATCCTTAGGTCGTTGGTTGCAATTACCTCTTACCCGAGACTGAATTTACTACACATTTTACCGCTTGTAACGCGATTTGAACGGCGTGGTTGCACCGCGCGTTCACATAAACTTTTGTAATCTTAGCATTTGATACTATTTTCTTTCTTACACGAATTTTCGAGCACTTTTCGTTTGTGTACGAGATAATCAATTTCATGAACAAATATTGTACATTTATCGCGAGTAATGAATATACAATAATCACAGAATATAACTATTATTGAAGTGTCATTGAATTGAATATATACTTGAATGATGTTATCAACTGTTTCTCAATGCACAAAGTTATATTTATCTATCACTCTTTCGAATGCCTTATATATTTTTAAAATATGAAAATAAAAATACGTTTACTTTTGTATAGGTATTCAGATTATGCTATTGATTGTTATCGAGTGGCTTTGATTCGTGTGGAATTATCGCGTTTTGGCGGTACATATTTGTATTTTTCGGATTAAAAAGATTAAGAGTTTGTTAAATCGTGGTAATCACACTAATATTACTTAGCAGGTGAGACGGGCATTTTGTATTATGTACATACTTCTTAATAAGTTTAATCGTAGCTTAATCAGGTAAATATGTAAAATGAAGGTTAACGGATATTTGTAAATATAATTTTATTACGAAGTTGGAGGATGCAAAATAATGAATAATGTTACCAAACAGTTGCAGGAGTCCAGTGGTGTCTGCTAAATTGCATTACAATTCTTTGGATATTCCGAATGTATCTAATTTATAAGAGAAAGCATTTATTTTATATCTTAGTTAATTATGTTTGAAAATTTATTTTCAAAATCAAAGATCAAATTAAATAATTTGTTAAATATACACAGAATGAACAAATTTTCATTGTTGTGCACGTATACTCTCAACTTTTCAATGTCGAAAGTATTGGAGCATATACAGCCAGGCACTCTCAACAAAGTAGTTTTGTAACAAAAACTTTTGTAACACACTGGTATTTTAAGAAGTAAGTATTTTGCAAGTCATGGTCGCCGACCAGTCCGTTTTCGTTGGATATTAATGGTTCCAACTTAATGTTTAGTATTATCATTGAGTAAGGAGAACTAAGCAGTGGAATTCTCCATACTAAGCTGCGTACCTACCCCGGAATTTTGTACTAGTACATAGTTTGCTAGATGTCGTTATCAGAATCATTTCGCTATTTTTCCATCAACAATTTCGGATCTACTACTCTGCTTAGTTACTTAAGCTACCTCTTACGTAATGGTTCATAATATTGAAAGACTAATAAAAATTTCTTAGCGTATATTGGCAATTCATCTACTCGCGGGCAAGGAGTCAGCGCCATCTAAGAGATAGAGCGCAGGAGCAACTTTTATCTCCGCAACTAATTTGTCTCTCACAAGGTTTGTATGAAAAGTCGCGTCGCTACATCCGCGCACTGTCATACAAGCCCATAGACTTGATGTGAGAGACAAATTAGTTGCGGAGACAAAAGTTGCTCTTGCGCGCTATCTCTAAGAGACGGGATTTAGATCTTTTTCCGAGGTACGCCACTTAATATGGAGCATTTCGTATCTCGTTTACTATATGGTATTATTTAATTTCGCGTCACATTTTAGTGCTGATGCTTTAAATGTTGTGTAATGTGAGGTGCCGGGGGCTTGGAGATGGGGAAGCTTAGAGCGCTTGAGGCAAGGCTGGGGGATTGCTCACTCAGAAGCCGCAGGTCAAACTATGCTCAAGTACCTAATTGCTGAGTAATCACTTTTTTGCAACTTTATTTATTATTTTAATAAAGGATTTTACAAAAACATTATTGATGATTTTCTTTTATGATATTTAGGTGTATGCATGTAGATTTACTAAATTAAAAAAGAGCTGCAACTTACTACAAATGCCTTAGAGCAATTTTTTTTATACAATCTTTTATGGGTATACAAAGGCACGGAATAAAAACAAAGGTTGAAAAACATACAAATAAAAAAACGGCCTCTTCTATAGGTATTTATTTCGATATTCTTAAAAGTGGGATATTTATAAAAGAGACCTAGAACCTATAAAAGTAGGTATTCTACAAAAATAGCTTTTAGGGTCAGCGCACATCTGGCGCAAAACTGCTCGCGCTTTATCCAGTGCCCGATCAAACGTACTTATCCTATTGAAATAGAGTTAATTGTAAATAAGTTTCAAGTTATAATTTTACCTAGCAGACGGCATCGTTTGCTAGCGCACGCTTTTTACAACTCTATTTGAAATGGATAAGGACGAAATTTCATTGAGCACTGCGAAATGCTCGAACAGTTCTCCGCTAGATGTGCGCTGACCCTTAAGCCTTTTGTAGTATGTTAGTGTAGTATGTAGCATTTTCTCGTTTTGGAATTTAATAATAAGGAAATCTTTAATATTCTGATGAGGGCGCCAGTGAGCTGTAAAAAGACTCTTAACATGCCCAATAAAGAAAACAAGAAACACTTCGAAATGAACATATTTGTCTATCGTATCGGAATAATAAAGTACTATGGAAGTAGGTACCTAACCCCGTAAGCTATTTAACTTATTACTTTTTTTTTTTTTTTTAATTTATTTAATAACAAGTTACAAAATTACATGTTTTTAGTTGTAGTCCTACAAAACCGTATTTTACGGTTTGGCTGTAGGAACCGAGAATCAGTCTCGCATTACATAGGCACAATAATATAGACTATTTATACACATAACATGACTGGCGTACTGAGTACGTACTTACTAGTTATTCATTGATGACATTCGATAGCAACAGATCCTTCAACAACCCACAGAATTTCGACTTCTTCACCTCATTTCGGATATCGGCTGGTAGCTCGTTGTACAGCTTTGGAACACACCTACTTAGGGTCCTATACCCGAAGTAGTTGTTCGCCCGCGGTACTTCGAACTTACCAGCCGATATCGCTCTCGTTCCGTAGTTGTGATTCAAGTGTGACCCATAGTGAGGATTGCCATGATTATTAGTGGCCAGTAAGTATTTATGTTTTAATGATGCTGGGAGAATTTTACAAATATGAAACAATTTTTTATAATTATCTTTACAACTATTTTTTGTTTTATTGTTTACTAATAATTTTAGAAACCGTATCTGTAATGATTCAATCCTATCTAAGTATATGAGTTTTAAAAGTGAGACCATAGCTTTCCAGACCATAGCTCACTATTGATTCCACAAGAGCCAAATACAATGTTTTTAAGGTACGGCCGGTACCTTATATCGCAGATGATAAAACCTACCCAACAGTATTCTCAGTTTAGGTATTAGGTATTAGGTACTTTATTTTCATTACCATAATGTGCATTATGGTTACGGGGCAGTGCGCAGGCTACTTAAAATATAAGGTATAGCAAAATTAACCTAAAATACCTCAATAGCCCTTAAAGTTTGATGTGATTGCAGAACGTTAGCTCCACTCCAAAACATTGGTCTGTAATTTAATACTATTAAATATATCATTTGCGGACTTGGGGAAGGCAAAATAAATGTTACCTACTGGCCTATTGCAATGTTTCGCCCTATTGAGAAACACTTAAATATTACCATTCATTCATGGTATAGGTTCGCCTTTGGTCATTTTAATTTTAACATGTCAAATAGTCAGCTTTTATCAATCTACCTTGTTACAATAGATAGATTCTTTGGTTTTACATTATCTTTATATGTGTGTGTGTGTATCTAATCAATGATTGATTCATCACCATCACGAATCAAATTACTTATAAGTTTGTATTTTACACATCGTCACGTCTTAATCAAATTTTATCTAAGCGTCACGCTTCTTCAACTTTTTTGTTTCTTTTTTATTTTCATACACACGCAAACGCCTTGTTGGGGTGGTCAAACATTGCTACAACTACCAACTTATTTAAGTAGACTTAGAAAAAGTATACAGGGTGTAACAAAACACCCTAGTAATACTTAAGGGGGTGCTTCAGACCATCAAACTGAACAACTTTCACTATGGAGCCAACATCGAAATCGCGAAAAAAAATCTGCTCTTTCATACAAAACTGCAGTACCGTCTCGACTCAAATGTATGGGACGGCAGATATTTTTTATTTTTTCTCGACGTTGGCTCCATAGTGAAAGTTGTTCAGTTTGATGGTCTGAAGCACCCCCTTAAGTATTACTAGGGTGTTTTGTTACACCCTGTATGTCTGTTGTCTAGACATATACTTTTTCTAAGCCTGCTCTTTCTAGAATGAGCCTCACGCATCTACCGTATAAGCAAAGGTATAAGGGTTGAACCTCATCTGGCAGCACCGCATCGCCTTTTTCTGTCGCTCCATCCTTTTCTATAACTCAGGAATGTCATTTGCTAGAGCAAATAAGATAGACATTATTTGATAGATACCTATTATTTGCTCTAGCCTAGCAAATGACGTTCCTGAGTGACAGAAAACGATGGAGCGACAGAAAAAGGCGATGCGGTGCTGCCAGATGAAGTTCAACCCCAAAACAAAAGGGGCCAAATTTCTTAGGTTGGTGTGCGTGAGGCGCCATACAAATTATGTCTGGGTGCGTGCGTTTATATAGATAGGGTTTAGAGGCCAGTACTGGTTGCAATTTTTTTCGACGATCTTGACATATAGCTTATCGAAGTAAGTAGGTATTTTAGGGTTCCGAAGCAACGGAACCCTTATAGTTTCGCCATGTCTGTCTGTCTGTTCGTGAGGTGGGGATGAATTTTTTTTTCTCGCCTATCCCATGGTGTGGGTGGGGTATCGTTGGATAGGTCTTTTAAAAATATAGATTTTTCGATTAAGGGATCCGTTAGCGCAAATTGTTAGAGTACATAGGTACCTACAGTAGCTAATATTCACAAAAATTTTGGGAATTTTTTTGGGCTAAGTTCGAATCTTTGATAAAATCCCAAAATCTGCACAATTTTTTTGCGGTTCGTTATTACACTCTGACAACCAAAGATTTTTTTTGGTCTGCGCAGCGAAGACCTTTTGGTAACACTCTGCAAACGTCGAGCGATATTATCTGGCCTTATGTTTTGCTCCTTAAATTCTGGTGCCATTGCGCCACCAAGCTTTCTCAGGAGAAACCAAGATTTGCTACTGGAATGGGTGAAATCCAGACCCTTTTTTTTGCTCTATAGCAGCTCTGGACTGCGCCTCTATCAGGATCGTTACGTCATCAGCGTATGCCACCATCGACGCAATCTCCGGAAGTGGCAGTCTGAGTAGATCGTCCAGCGGAACGTTCTACAGCGTCGGCCCCAATACAGATCCCTGCGGGCAGCCCATGGTTGATGTCTTCCACACCGCCCGGTCCCCCACGAATAGGCCAACCCGCCTATTGACGAAGTACCTACCCAGCGGAATATTTACTTAATTCTGTTTTTAGACATCATCTGTGAACAAGTGTTTAACTATCACGGTTCATGAGATAAAGCCTGTTGACAGACGGAAGGGTAGCGGAGTCTTAGTAACAGGGTCCCGTTCAGCCCCGGATCTATTGGGGGGGGGGGGGGGGGGGGGGGCAAACGGGGGCCCACGCCCCGGGCGGCAAGTCTAGGGGGCGCCACAATGAAGAGTTTGAAAAAAAAAATATTGCAGCGACTTGAAAATATTGTAAAACAATCTCGATCTCGCTACGCTCGCTCTAAATTTTTTTAATTGTACTTTTGGAAATATCCATTCATGCCTATTGCAGGATTCGATCCAGATTTTAGATCATAATTATTACGACGAGCTAATCATATTGCCGTAAATATCTACTCAAGCTCGCTTCGCTCGCTCCAAGTTTTAGATATTTTTGCAGCAACCAAATCTGGACCCGGCCACCCTTGAAAAAAATTATTGGTACTCCCATGGAGGGGAGGGGCGCCAATGTCAAGTTTTTTGTTAGAAAAAATTGTCAGAAAAATCGTAGATCCGGGGCTGGTCCCGTTTTACCCTTTGGGTACGGAACCCTAAAAATGGTCCATAGAAAACGTCATGGGAAATCGAACCAAATGTATAAAACAGATGATTTGATTAACGCATTTAAGTTTCCATCCTGTATATAGGTACTTAGATACTTACGTCAATTGAGGTTTTCAACATATTTTTTAGTTGATAAAATAAAGTGTTCATTTTTATAGACGTCATCCATATCCATCTAATGCTAATGATGTAGACAAAGATGACTTGAATAGACTCTTCACATCCGTACATCAGGTACCAATGGCTGTAAAACGTAGGTATTTAAGTATACGTTCTTATTTACTTTCCATTGAAAAATAAGTAGTATGACGGTATTGACGGTCTAACTAGAGACGGAACATAAGTTATTAAGGAGTAGGAACATAAGTTAGTTATAAAGGATGAAGCATTTTTTTACTTTTTGTTTTTACTAAATATAAAAAAACTGGTCAAGTGCGAGTCGGGCTGCTCGCGCACCAAGGGTTCCGTACCACACCAACACAGAACTTAGAAAATTTTTTTTTTCTGTCCGTGACCTTTAGCGCGAGACCGACTCACACTTGGCCGGTTTTTAGTATTTGTTGTTATTCTGTAGAGTTAACTCTACAGGGTAATTTTTATATCACTGCGGATAACTTCATGTGTTCTACTCATCAAACTGAACAACTTTCACTATAGAGCCACCTTCGAAATCGCGAAAAAAAAATCAGCTGTCCCATACATTTGAGTCGAATTGGTACTGCAGTTTTGTATGGGACAGCTGATTTTTTTTTCGCGATTTCGAAGGTGGCTCCATAGTGAAAGTTGTTCAGTTTGATGAGTAGAACACATGCTGAAGCTATCCGCAGTGATATAAAAATTACCCTGTATAATCACACTAAATTTGACGCTTGTATGTATTACCGATTTTATGGTAGAGCGTGAAGAAAAAACGTTGATAAAAACTAGTTTCTTGTTGAGAAACCCCCTTAATTTTTAACTTTTTGAAATTTTTATTATTTGTTAACAAATCCGCCGTAATAACGCATAATCTGAGAATTTCGACTATCTAGCTATTACGGTTCAAAAGTTACAGCCCTAAATAGGTAGGACAGACGGACGGACGGACGGACGGACAACGTAGGCTTAGTAATAAGGTCCCGTTTTCACCCTTTGGGTACGGAACCCTAAAAATTATGTGTCGGACTGGAGTCGAACCTGTCAATCCGGGGCTTGATGAACTAAGCTACCAAGATGCTGCTTTTGGACCGAGGCACAGATAAATAATAAGTTACCGAGGATCTTAAAGCCTGGCTGACGGGCTTCTACACTTGTCACACTGGACAGAATTTGAGCACTTTTTTTTCCAAATGAAATGACCATTAGGTACTTACAAGCATTGCCCAGGGAGTCAGTGCGGACCGGCGGGACCACCACAGTGACACCGAAACGCCCTGGTAGGTAAACCCAATCAGAGAAAGAACTTATAAGGCTATCAAACAAAAAAGTTTCATCAAAATCGGTTCAGTAGTTTTTGCGTGATGCTCGAACAAACAAACACACAAACAAACAAACAAATAAACAGACAGACAAAAAATCCAAAAATTTGTGATTTGGAATCAGGGACATCTAAAAACCATATCGTAATCTTTTTTTTGTAAATATCTTCAATGTACAGACACAGTTCTGTTACAGTTTTATAATACCTACTTAGTTTAGATATAATATCTCTTAATAAGTATGTTTACCTCTCTGAGAATTTTATTTTGGAATTATTTGGTGAAAACCCGAAATGCAACCAGCCTTTGGGAGCTACGATGCCCCAGCAGTGCCGGATTTATATTTTTTATGAGTTTAGGCCACTTTATTTCCGCCGCCCCATGTACGTTTCTATTTTTAGTAAGGAAGACAATAAAGTTAAATAAACGAAGAATTAGTCATTAAGAAAGAGCGTAAAAAAGAAACAAGAATTAAAAATAATTGCGGTACTTTTTAAAAGCAAAATCATCTACAGGGTGTAACAAAACACCCTAGTAATACTTAAGGGGGTGCTTCAGACCATCAATCTGAACAACTTTCGCTATGGAGACAACGTCGAGAAAAAATAAAAAAAATCTGTCATCCCATACCAAAATTTGAGTCGAGACGGTACTGCAGTTTTGTATGAAAGAGCGGATTTTTTTTTTCTCGATTTCGATGTTGGCTCCATAGTGAAAGTTGTTCAGTTTGATGGTGTGAAGCATCCCCTTAATTATTACTAGGGTGTTTTGTTACACCCTGTATAATATCATCATAGTGTACGTATGGTTTTCATTATTAGAACGTATTTTAGTATAAAAAACCATGAGAAAACCAGTGAACTTTTTGACTTTTATCCTCTGAAATCGAGTGAGCGTCCTCTGAAATTTGCCGCTTTGCTTGGCTGCGGCCTATACGGCCTATTGACAAATCCAGCACTGGTAGCATGCACACCCGCGATAGCCGTGATACGGCTTTATCACGTCTTTTATCTCGTTCTTTTGCGCGCGAACGAACGAGATAAAAGACGTGATAAAGCCGTATAACGGCTATCGCGGGTGTGCATGCTACCAGTGCAGGACTGTGCCACAGACAGACAGACCGATACAGGCGTCAAACTTATAACACCCCTCTTTTTGCGTCGGGGCGGGGGTTAAAAAGGCAAAGATGACCTGAACAGACCACCACTGATATGAAGAAACCAGTAGGTACATCCAGATCCAATCAAAAAAGATCAGGAGAAATGGAGGACTGGAGGCCCTGAATCACATACTTACATGTAATGTTTGTAATTATCAGCTTCAAACTCAAGCTTTCTTTCTCATCATGATGCGCGAACAATGCGGTAGGTACTGCGGTAGGTAGGTACGCATATAAAGGGAAACATTTAATTTTTTACATTTCAATCATCATCGATTTAGCGTGATAAAAACCAGTTAAACTTGATTTAATACGCATTGTACTTACCTACAGGATTCAACTTTTAATGCCGACGGTTTTGCAGACCATCAAACTGAACTTCCTCTACAAAATTCAAATCGCGGGATTTCGAAGTTGTTCCCATGGAGAAAGTTGTTCAGTTTGATGGTCTGATAATCCTCTTAAAAACCTTCAGCATATTAAGAAGGACCGTAAATAATTTCAGTAACTAATTGGGCAAGTACCTAAGCAATTATTTATTTTGTATCAGTAAATAATATTTTAATAGGTACCTATTTTTGTAATAAATATTAAATAAAATATGATTAACTAACAAATACCTATTCATGATAATGACACAGAAGGTAGTAGGTATATAGCGATCACAAAGGACCAGCGATGGTCTACGTGGCACAGGCTTAGCAAGCCTGTCAAGGCCCAAAACCACAGATAGTAGGTATATAACTAGGTATAGGTATTATAATACCTACGAATCATTGACCTTGCCAAGCCTACTTCCGCGATAATTAAACAAGCTAGTCAATCGTTAATTATTTCATAAAAATATAGACACTTCCTAATTTAGAGTTAGTTTCTAATTTAGTGTAAAATATACAGAACAGGTAGGTATATATTTACCTATACTTATTTAGATATGCTGTTCTTGGTTTGTTATTTTCTGAAGTTCTTCCTCAGCTGCTGTCAAAACAAGATTCATTCATTTCAATCGGTCATTCGTTCACGAATGTAGTGCTATATGAGTGAATCTTATTACTTAATCTTCCATTGCAGCTACTATGGCGCTCTTAAGCAGCTAATATTATAGCTCTTCTGAAGCTTAAGGCCGCAAAAAATTGTGCCTATTTGGCTATAGTGCTGCTGCATAAGGCCTGCTGAGCGCGCTCTATAGCTTACGCCTAGCAGCTTAAAGCAATAATTGGATTGGCTTTAAAGCCTATATGCAGCAATTTTGTGCTCGTTGGGCAGTACCTATTCAATAATATCTTCTTCTTGCTATATATCTTTAAATACCTACATAGTTGTTTCCCGGTCTGCATAGCCTTCCTCAGGGTTCAAGCTGTCAAACACCAAATTTAAACAAAATCGGTTCTACGGTTTAGCCCGTAGAACGTAACAGCCAAACAGAGAGATTTTCGCATTTCGCTGGTTTCCACCAAAATGTATTTAGACATTTAGACTTAAACATATTTAGGTTTAATCATGTCTAAACTATTATAAAACTGTAACGGAAATGTGTCTGTACATTGAAGATATTAACAAAAAAAAAATTACGACATTGTTTTTAACTGTCCCTGATTCCAAATCAATTTTTTTTGGATTTTTTGTCTGTCTGTTTGTTTGTTTGTTTGTTTGTTTGTATGTTTGTTTGTTTGTTTGTTTGTTTGTTTGGGTGTTTGTTTGTTCGAGTATCACGCAAAAACTACTGAACCGATTTTAATGATTTTTTGTTTGATAGCTTATCATCTGACTTAAAATCTGGTATATAATTTATGCGGACGAAGTCGCGGGTAAAAGCTTAATAAATGAAACGGCTACTCGTGCACCGGAGGGTTCCGTACCACACAACAACACCCTAATTATATTTACATGAAAAAAATTTTTTTCTCTGTGACCTTTAGCGCGGATTGACTCACACTTGGCCAGTTTTTATTATTTGTTGTTATACTGTAGAGTTTGCTTTATAATCACACCAAGTTTGACGCATGTATGTATGACCGTTTTTAAGATAGAGCGAGAAGAAAAAACTTTGATAAAAACTACTTGTATGAATGCGGAATTGAGGCCTCCCCCCCCCCCCCACCCCCCTTAATATTGTACTTTTTGAAATTTTTATAATTTTTTAGCAAGCCCACCACAATAACGCACATTCTGTGAGAATTTCAACTTTATTGCTATTACGGTTCAAAAGTTACATCCCTAAATAGGTAGGACAGACAGACAGACGGATGGACGGACAACGTAGGCTTAGTAATAGGGTCCCGCTTTCACCCTTTGGGTAGGAACCCTAAAAATTAAGCCAACACTGTTATTAGTGTGAACAGAGTGAGAGACAGAGCGATCACTTTTTGGTGCAAGCCAGCCTTAGTATGAATCGCTCTACATATTTAACTAGCGACCCGCCCCGGCTTCGCCCGGGTGGAATCTACATATTAAGTACTGCACATAAACGTTCCGTAAGAAATTCTCTAAATGACCGTGAAAAACGCATCAAAACTCGTTGCGTGGTTTAGGAGTTAGCGGATTATACAGACAGACATACACGGAAGTCGACTTTATGTCATACTATTGCAGAGATTATAAATTTCCACAAAATTCAAAACAGACAGACTATCAGTTTTCCTGTAAGTTTTAGGTCACTATCAACGTTTAAGAGGGCTATCGGAGTCCAGTGGCGCCCTCGTCACAATAATAAAGATTTCTCAATAAAGAATGCCTAAATTTAAAAAGTGCTCACTTGACAAACTACAAAAGTCTTCAAGCCATTGTTATACAATACTTTTATAGGTTCTGAACATTCCACTTTTAGACAATTTCGAATAAAAACAAAAGCGGATGTTTTTTTTTTCTTCTTTTGTCAAAATTTGTATTGTTTAGACCTTTAAAAAACCTATAAAAGTATTCTATGAAAATTGGTTGAAGGCTTTTGTAGTTTGTCAAGTGGGCACTTTTTTAATTTAGGCTTTCATTATTGAGAAATCTTTATTATTGTGACGAGGGCGCCACTGGACTCGAATAGCCCTCTTAAAGATAGTTGACCTAGTCCCTAGAAAATTATGGTTTATGAAAAACAAACGAACGCAGCTACGTTCTACGTCATGATTAAGTTTTTTAGTAGTACAGTAAGTGATAAGAACACTTAAATACCACTTATGTATGGCCATTACTGTTACTGGTACAATATTCGCGTCGATTCACTTCTAGAAGACTGGCCACTTAACAAAGTCAACGTCAATATACCGCTCGGTATATTTACAAGACATTTTTACGACGTAGGCGAAGCTTCGTTTACAATGCATACTGATTATTGCGTGATTGATGGTGGCTTCAGAACATTTATAAGTTAAATAGCCACATGGACAACCGAAAGGAACATACAGGGTGTAACAAAACACCCTAGTAATACTTAAGGGGGTGCTTCCGACCATCAAACTGAACAAATTTCACTTTGGAGCCAAATACGAAATCGCGAAAAATAAATCAGCTGTTCCATACAACAGTACCGACTCGACTAAAATGTATGGGACAGCAGATTTTTTTTTTCGCGATTTCGATGTTGGCTCCATAGTGAAAGTCGTTCAGTTTGATGGTCTGAAGCACCCCTTCAGTATTACTAGGGTGTTTTGTTACACCCTGTATAGGTACCGGACCGGATATTGCGTTTGTCACCGAACAATATGCATTCTGTTGTTGAATCTTATACTTAGGTACTTATACTTACTTATGTTTGTGCAAGTGTAGTACATAAGTATATGAATTATGCTTTAAAAATAAACAAACACAAATGCACGCATGAATAAATACGACAAACTTTTGGTAGTGCACACTTGTTACCTTTTGTTATGCTGTGGGATAAGGAGACAAATTATTGTAATACTTAAATTATTTTATGCTTTATGCAAATCGTGGTTAAACATACTTACATAATAAAAGGTAGGTACTATGTACAGTCAGCAGCAATAAGTTGTATACACTTTTGTTATACGTCGTAGTACTAAAGTGTATATAACTTATTACTGCTGACTGTACCAATAGCTCGTTTAAAGTGGCGGTGGGCAGGACACTTAGCTAGGCGAAATGATGGCAGGTGGAGCAAAGCCTTCACAGAGTGGTGGCCGAGATTAGGCAAAAGAGGAGTGGGTCGTCCGGCAGCCAGGTGGGTTGACGTCATCTGGAAAAGTATTGGCAAGACCTGGATGCCCTGCAGTGGGTGGATACGGGCTTAAAATTACGATGATGATGATGACTATGAACCAAATAAAATAAATAAATAAAATAAATAACGCTCACAGGCACATACATTGTAATGATCCCAAGAAAGCACTATTTATAGGCTGTTTATTATGGAAACCATTCAACAACGGCACAAACATATAAACAAATAAAGTATTATATGAATTACGAGCTTTAACCCCAGACTTCGTCCGCATAAATTATATACAAGATTTTAAGTCAGATGATAAGCTATCAAACAAAAAAAGTTTCATCAAAATCGGTTCAGTAGTTTTTGCGTGATACTCGAACAAACAAACACCCAAACAAACAAACAAACATACAAACAAACAGACAGACAAAAAATCCAAAAATTTTTGAT
Organism: Agonopterix subpropinquella; assembly: GCA_922987775.1. NCBI lineage: Eukaryota > Metazoa > Arthropoda > Insecta > Lepidoptera > Depressariidae > Agonopterix > Agonopterix subpropinquella. Next base: position 18,403,569 of record OV277698.1, read on the forward strand.
TTGGAATCAGGGACAGGTAAAAACCATGTCGTAATTTTTTTTTTGTTGATATCTTCAATGTACAGACACACTTCTGTTACAGTTTTATAATAGTTTAGATAATTAGATAATACATGCTGCAATACCTTATATATGATGCTTCTAATTCAACTATTTCCCACAAACAACTAATTATTATCAATTTTGTAACCAGTTCTACTATGAGGAACATTATTATCAAAGCTTACAACTACGATAGGTACACATTATTTTAAAATTTATCTGTAGTTTTAAAAGTTTTTTTGTATCGTAAAATCTGAAAGCATTTAGCTTAGTGATTTACGATTTGTGTGCAAAAACAGTTGTTAAAACAGTTAGATGTTAGATATTATAATAATAATTATGATTTTTATATACCTACGGAACGGATAAGAGTTGTTTGTTCAAATTTTTCTCTGAAACGGTTAGCTTGATTTTGATGGGGTTTATGCATTAGGTCCCTTGCTTTTCAGACCCTTATTCAGACCTTACCTACCTACATTTTAATAATTTCGGGGGTAGTTCGTAACAGCAGTAGTTTCGCATTACAATACTTAATTTGAAAATGGACACATATTGTTACAATAAAACGTAGCAAAGCGCAGTCAAGTCTGAACATCAAAAAATTTACAATGAAAAAAAAAGCGCGGCCGCCTTGTCGAGTGATAGGTACCAAATTTTTGTAAATAATGTAACGCATTTCCCTTGGTACATAGGTCATTTATTTTATTACCTACACTATATTTAAAGACTACTTATTAGATCCCAGAAAAATCAAGTTTACATTCTTACTTAGTTAATAATACTCATCATCATTATCTCAGCCGATAGACGTCCACTGCTGGACATAGGCCTCCCCCAAGGATCGCCATAACGACCGGTCCGGCGTTACCCTCATCCACCGGCTTCCCGCCACCTTCACCAACTTTTCAACGGTTCTTCTGCGGATTCGCTGATATGAGTTCAGCAGTTGAAAATGTCAAAATTACTGTGGAGATAGGCATCTTTCTACTGCTGATTTGACTTTCAAAAATCATACTTCAGGAGTGCGATTTTTGAAAGTCAAATCAGCAGTAGAGAGATGCGTATCTCCATAGTAATTCTGACATTTTCAACTGCTGAACTCAGCGAATGAGATTCAAAAATTGCACTCCAGTGTGTGTTGCCAATGATGTTGATGACATATGGAATAATACTTACTAACAATAACATTTATTATTTGATCCGAACACCCCGAACATTTTAAATTCTATTTTCTTTAAATATAACAAAGAACATACATACATACATAACATAAAAACGTGTTGTAAAGGTCCCGGCCATCAGGCCGATTACAATGTAGGTAGGTACATTATACATATAATAATAAAGAAGAGCAGGTATAGGTAGGGACCTATATAAGTAGGTACTACGTAATGTAATGACCCCTTGATAATTAAAGGACTTCATCACTATAATAGTGATGACAACGTTAATGATTGTCAAGCGGAAACATTGAATTGCAGCTGCATATCTTAGATTATGTAGAAATTACTCTATTCTAATTGTCATGCTTTTCTAACGATTTGTTACATTTATAAATCACTATATTTTCTGGATAACATTAGGTATTAAGCTTTGGTGTAACACCCCAGGCATGGGCCACTCAAAAGCACTTATCAAAGGCTACAATCGCAAACTTGCGAACGGTCTCCTTGCCCTCAGCAAGGACCAAATTTGTACAATAGCAAGGTCACTCACAGGCCACTGCAAATTAAATAAGCACATGCACACACTGAATTTAAGTGACACGACCGGCTGCAGATTTTGCAAGGAGGAGATGGAAACTCCTCTGCACCTCCTATGTGATTGTGGTCCCCTGATGTACAAACGCAGCACTCATCTGGGTAGGCAGGTGCTGACACCAGATGAGATACAAACTATCCCGATCAAGAATCTACTGCGATTTCTGGCCGCAGTGGGGATTGGTAAGGAACTATAAAAAGGGCGATCACAAAGGACCAGCGATGGTCTACGTGGCACAGGCTTAGCAAGCCTGTCAAGGCCCAAAACCACAGATAATAATAATAATAATACAGCACTGAACTTCCCGATATTTTAATATTTTTCCTATGAAACTGCTGCTCTATTTTGAATATGTGAAAAATGTAGAGAACCGAAATCAGTAGGTATCTATATATGTAGAGTAAACTACACCTACACTCTGACCACGTGGTGATCAAAATCACACGCTCTCGAATATCTACCTACTCAATAGGTGACGCCCAGATATTAAACCTAACACAAGGACACGCTTATACCTAGTTGCCATTTATAATATCACCGGAAATACATTTAGGCTTTGATTGATAATATGTTGACTTTTCTTCCGATTACTGTTCCAAATTAGTGGGTAGTCTAAACATACTTCCTTTCCCAATGAGCGTTAGGTAGCACTACGGAAATGCGAATAATATTTGTAAATGGCTAGCCGTGACTTTGGCTTCAACTTGACATTCCGTCATACTGAACAAACATGGAACAAACACTCTAAATCTACTGGCAATGATGAGTATAACCTTTGTTCGTGCAAATAGTGGTCGACAAATATTTGGAAAACTATTACGTGCTCGTTCTAAGTTCAAATCGGACAAGGTTTCGTTTAATTCAAACATTAACCTAATATACCTACTTGGAACTAAGTATTTTTTCTGTATCATTCGTCAATTCATGAAGAATAGCTCAACAAATAAAGCTAAGTATGTGCACAAGTTGAACGTTTATTTGTATTGGATATTACGTATTCATAATTATATTGCGACCAAAAAATTTTTAGATCAAAAAAATCTTACATAAGTAACTATACTTTATGATTTATGAAACGCCGAAAACTCGAAAAGACGCAGTCAGAACTACATATTTGCGCCTTTTGGAGTAGAGACCATGGGCACCTTGGGTCCAGAAGCCAGCAAGCTATTTAAAGAAATATCTTCCAGGCTGATCGACGCCACAGGCGACACGAAGACTGGCGCGTACCTCGGGCAGCGCATCAGCATCGCCATCCAAAGAGGCAACGCCGCCAGCCTTCTTGGCACACTCCCGCACGGCAGCAGCTTTGATGGAGTGTTCTTCCTGTAGATGGTCTGCCGACGAATCAATAATCGGCATTCCATCTGCAGGCTGAACTCCCCCCCCCCCTGACCCCTTTCTCTAAGTCTTTTTTTTTTGTTTTGTTTTAATTTATTTTTTATTTTGTTCTTTTTCCATAAGTTAGATTAGTTTAGATATTAAGTACCTACCTATTTAGATTAATATTATTGCGGGGTCTATGTTTGTTTGTTAATTATATACGTTTATGATTTAATTTTAATATTGTATGTGCAGGTTGTGAAACTTCGACATGGAAAGGTACTCATGGTACCTACCATAGACATTATTATACTACCATAATATGTTTATGGTACTACCTATACCTACTATTGTGTTGTTGTAATGTGCGAGTATGTTGCGATGTAGATACCAATTGCACATCTCTCTACATTTAATTTCATTCTCTATTTTTAACTATTTAATCAACTGCGAACTGTGTTCATCCATCCAGTCTTCGGAATCGGATGTCCTCCATCTAAAGGTATAATCTTGATTTGACGAATTTTTATAAGTTGATCAAAATAAAAATTCTCATAACGGAACTACCTGTTTTAGCTAATCTTACATCATTTCAGGTATTCGAACGTGTTCACAAACATATGGGTAGGTTAGGTACCATAATATAAGATTCAAGATCGATGTAACCACCAATCGATCGATCGATGTGGCACCAATTACGATCCGACTTTTACTCGAGTTCAGTTGAACTGAACTGAACTGATTTTGACGCAGTTCACCTTTACCAACCTTTACCTTTAAAAAAATATCTTGTTATAGCGTTAATATCATTGCTGTATCTAACAGTATGAAACTAATTAGCAAACTTTGAGAGCAATATAACCATACTTATTTAACCTTCAGAACAAGAAATTACAATTTAATTTTAGAGTACGATTAATAAAAGAGGAACTATATCCTTAAGCAAGTGGAACAGGTTTTATTCCAATCAATCATTCGTCCGGATGTGTAAAATCATCAGGTCGTCGTATGACCGTCTGAAGTTCATGTACCTACCTGCATAATAGTTGCGAATTCAAAATGTCTTTTCTGCGATAAGTTTGTTTTAAAGAAAATCTAAATGATCTGCCACTTTGGCTGATCGACAGTCAGTCCTACGTCCGCGTCCTGAAGTATGATTTTTGAAAGTCATATCAGCAGTAGAAAGATGCATATCTCCACAGTAATTTTGATATTTTCAACTGCTGAACTCAGCGAATGAGATTCAAAAATCGCACTCCTGCTCCTGACGTAGGACTACCGATCTACTATTTTAGATTTTCTACAGGGTATAACAAAACACCCTTGTAATATTTTAAAGGGGTAGATCATCAAACTAAACAACTTTCACATCGAAAAAAAGTAAAAAAATCTGCTGTCCCTTAGGCACATAAATTTGAGCCTACCTACTTCAGTTTTGTATGAAACAGCTAATTGTTTTTTTCGCTATTTCGATGTTGGGCCCATGGAGAAAGTTGTTCAGTTTGATGGTCTGAGCGTCTCCTTAAAAAGCCGTCAGCATATTAAGAAGGACTTATACTTTATTACTAGTATTTTGCGAATCATAGTTTTGACGAAAGGGTCACGTACGAGGTATTGAATTCACAGCATCGATATGGTGGCGAAGATCGCCTTGACTCGGACATGGTGAGTTGGTGACCCTTGGTGTGACCTCCCGCACCTTGCCATTACCTATTGATTGCTGGCCGGCGAAAAGTCATTGCCCTCGAGGCTTTAAAAAATTCTTTGATGCAAGAACTCTCACGAGTATACCCACTCGTAAAGTATAATTTTATTTCAAATATTATTGATTTTGAACATGTTACAGCCATGTTGTGCTATTTCGAATCAAATTAAAGATTGAAAAATTCAGTCTCGGGCGGGACTTGAACCCGCACCCTCCCAAACCGGGGAAGTGCGTTATCCAATTTCGCTACCGAGCCCACTAGCCAGAGAACGAATTTTTCAATCTGTTGCGTCTTGAGGGGACGTGAGCGACATCTACTGGCAGCTATTACAAACTAGCCTTTACAAACTAGCCAAACTAACTTTTATAATTTTATTGATTTGAAAGTTCCGGGATGCGCGATTGTCATCATCGTCATTTGCCTGTACTGTAGCATTAAATCATAATTGGTAGGTAACAAAAGTACCTATGCTATACTATAGGTACCAAGATATATTATACCTACAAACCAAAGCGAAAGAACAGTCAATACCACCCATATACCACCATATTAAAAAACAAGACAAGGTGCAACTGTAATGAAAGCAAATCCTAGTATTTGTACTTTGTACCTACTTACATACAGTGTCCTCATTATGCTAGATATAGGTTTTTTAAGGGACTGCTCAGCCCATCAAACTGAACACCTTTGTCAATGGGAACCATCCCATTACATAAACAATGTTGGCCAGTTTGATAATCATAGCAAATAAAGCCGAGATGTTGAAGATCATTGCGATATTTTTCAAAATTTTGCATTTACCTGTGGGGAGCACCCAAAAGGACCCTAAAGGACCCTGAAGGACCCTAAAGACCCCTATTTTTTTACTACTAGAGTATGTAGAAAAAAATAATAAGAATGCTCACAAGCACATACATTGTAATGATCCCAAATAAGCCTATTAGGCTTTTTGTTATGGGTACCATACAACAACGTCACAAACATAATAATATAACATCCATGACCGAACCGGGATTCGAACCCAGGACATGACATTCCGGCGTGACGGTAACCAATTATACCAACCGGATCGTCCTTTTTAAGGCTACTCCTCCCATCTGCAAGGCTCTTTTTCTTACAAGCAAACTTTTGCAATTAGCCATCCCGCTCCAATTGCGCGGCTCCGGTCAAAATTTTCCGTTTTCTTTGAAAACCTGTATGATTTTTTATGAATTTTCAAAAAATAAGAAAACCACATCATTCTATATTGTATTGTGAAGAATATTGTAAATTTTCATATTCTTCTGATCAACAACGTAAGAGTAAAACGGTTACAACTGGAAAAAAAGGGGTGACTTTGGATTCGTTTTTCTTCAGTTTTAGTAATTAAAATAGATTTCGAGAAAAACCACATCACTTCTCATATCCTGTAGATTGTTCAGTTTCGTTTTCTGCTTAAAAAGTGCCATAGTTAATGTATAAAACGGTTACAAAGTTACTCAAAACCGGGCGGACGCCCCTTAACATAGAATTTATTAAATCGCAATTATACGAACGAAACATACAGCGACCTACGCGTACAGTATAATAACGCATTCAGGATACTGATGGGGCTGGCGCGGCATTGTAGTGCGTCGGGAATGTTTGCGGAGGCGCACACGGACGACTTCTATGCTATATTGAGAAAACGGTGCGCCTCCATGTTGGGCAGGCTCCGAGCCAGCACCAACGGTCTCCTGAGTGTGTTTAAAGACCGGTGGGACTCCCCGCTGTTACATCACTGGGTGAAGCTCCATACCGGGTTTTTTAAAATAAAATAAAATGTTTTGTTAATAACACTAGCTGTAAGATACTTGTATACTAACACTATATGGACATCTTGTCTGAAATAAATTATTTGATTTGATTTGATTTGATTTGATTTGAAACATCTGACTTTGGAGTGAAGACTATTGAGAGATATTCGGTATGGAATTTAATTTTTAATTTGCACACAACTTCAAAGGTTTATTTATTTACTAGCGACCCGCCCCGACTTCGCACGGGTGCAATGCTGATACTATGCATGTATTATAAAAACTTAAAAATCTTCCTTTTGAATCACTCTATCTATTTAAAAAAACCGCATCTAAATCCGTTGCGTAGTTTTAAAGATCTAAGCTTACATAGGGACAGACAGCGGGAAGCGACTTTGTTTTATACTATGTAGTGATGACTAGCGACCCGCCCCGGCTTCGCACGGGTGCAATGCTGATAATTTGCATGTATTATATACATATAAACCTTCCTCTTGAATCACTATAAAAAAAAACTCATCAAAATCCGTTGCGTAGTTTTAGAGCATACCTAGAGACTAGGGTTGCCAACCCTACTATATAATATAGTATCCTACTACTATATTAGGGGCCCTACTACTATAATTCTGAGAAAAATATATAGTAGGCAAAACTACTATATTTTGATGAGCAAATAATTTATAAAGAATTTAAATATATTGGTACTTAGGTCCAATAAATATGCCCAATAACATAACATTATTTCCAAAAATTTATCTCTCTTCATCACATTTGTTCCATTTGATCTAGACTGGACCATGTAGATAATTCCTAAACAATTTTCTACCAAGTCTACTGCTTAAAATAGACAACTCTAATTTTAATAAAGTTATATTATTTCTGTATATTTATCGACTCCAGCGTTTACAGGATGCATTAGGTATTTTTATTTTCTATAAAGAATACGAAATGGAAAAACTTGGTAATCAAACCAAAAAGTAGCAAAAATATATCTTTTTAAAATTTTAAATTAACAAATTCGAAAAATCTATATATTTTCTTATTTTTCCCCGATCTACTATATTTTTTTGGGCATTAGGCTCGAAATACTATATTTGGTCTGAAAAAAGTTGGCAACCCCACTAGAGACAGACAGCGGGAAGCGACTTTATGCAGTGATAGTTGGAACTAACATAGGCTTTGCAATTTATACAATCATCTGATTGATGACAATTGTAAACATCGCTGTGAAATGGAGTTCGAGACAATGGTATTATAATTATTACTTACTAACTATCTCAGAGATTAACAGCAACCAACGATATAAAAACTCTATAAAACTGAACCTTGACTTTACAATTAAATAATTCTTTACAAAGTATACATACATTTATAATGTATAATAGTATAATTGCGTTGCTACCGGTCCTGCGTTACTGCACAGCATGTTGCAATATTTTCGTAAGTTTAGACGTTTTTGATTATAGTCATTATTGTACCTTATATTACATGTTGTACTCTAAACTATTTTTAGTTTATTTAGCTCTAGGTTACGTTATGAAATATTTGTATTTAATTAGTAAATCCCCGCTAATTATATGAATGTACATTAACAAATATAGGCAATATTTCACAACAACAAATAAATGTGGCTTCAACTAGGTAGGTACCATAAATTTCAATTGATATCTATCATTAGTATTCTTTTAACCTAAAAGAGTCTACCAATCAAACTGAACAACTTTAACTATGGGAGCAAACCGATCGGAGCAAAAAAAGTCAGAGGTTCCACACTAAACTGCAACGCCTACTCGACTCAAATGTATGCAACAGCTGAATTTAGTTTGATTTCATTAGTTTGATGGGTATAGACTCTTAGTTTAAAAGGATGCTAATGATATCAATTTTACCCTGTAGATATCCTAATAGACTATATGCCATTACAAAATATAGATATCCATAAGTGTAATAATTGCATATGAGAAAAGATACTTTATCTATCGCCATAAATAAACTGTTTAATATGGAACGAATAGCGGATTGGACAGTGTCTCAACATCCGTTTTGCGCTCTATGACAATTCGTAGTCACCGTACCGACTATCACGGAGACTAGAAACTACATTAAAGCAGGTTTTGGTTCTATTGGCTCGTATATTTATTTTCTCAGAAGTTAGAACGGCGCACACGCACGTGCCAACGTGACACCTACTAGTATAAGAGATAAGTGTACTTTTTGCAACCATCAGCAGCAAGGCTGATTCAGTGTTTAAGGGGTGTAGAGCATCTCTGTGATGGGGATGGACCAGGTCTGCCTATATAACTCCAGTCGGTTTATGAGTTACTGATGATTAAAGGTCTGTAAAAAAACCTGACTGCATAAAAAAACTATTAACTGAAAAGAGAAAAACAAGCTCTATAGTCACTAACCAGCTATAACAACATTAAGCAAATATAATTTGAATGTTATTAGGTAGGTATCGCAAACGGGGACAAAGAAGAATTATAAAGAAACATAGCTATTGGTTCGTCCCCGCCTGCAATACCTACCTAATAACATTCAAATTATATTTGCTGGTTAGTGACTATAGAGCTAATAGTTTTTTTATGCAGTCGAGTTTTTTGTTTTTCTTAATAATTTAGTTTATTTCATACTTTTTAGTGTTATGTCGAAATGATAGCATAAAAGTACTATAAGTAATATATATATATATATTTAGAATCGTCTGTTTACTAGCTTTCATTTGATACCCATATTGTAATTTTTCACAAAAAAATTTTTTTTATTCCCCCTCTTTTTTTCTAATTCGCAGACGCCATAATAAAATAATATAGCCTATGTCACTTTCACGATTTTTACGAATCTAACGACACCTCATATGTCGAAATCCATCAAGCCGTTTAGGCTGTAGGCCGTGCCAAAGAAATATACATACAAAAACATACATACATACATACGCTCGAAAAACATAACCCTCATTCTGCCGCAGTCGGGTAAAAATAAACGATCAGCTGCACGGCTGATCGTATGATATTGGTGTAGTATGCACTGTAGCTATGTGAACAGTACAAAAACTGACATGGTTCATCAGTCGGTTTAGGAGATACAGCCGTTCAAAGGCCGGAACTTTGACTGACTGTATCTCCTAAACCGACTGACAGAACTTGAAAGTTTTTTTACTGTTAACATAGCTACAGTGCATACTACTACAATAACATACGATCAGCCTTGCAGCTGATCGTTTATTTTTTACAGACCTTTAATCATCAGTAACTCCTAAACCGACTGGAGTTATGCAGGCAGACCTGGTCCATCCCCATCACAGAGAAGCTCTACACCCCTTAAACACTGAATCAGCCTTGCTGCTGATGGTTGCAAAAAGTATACTTATCTCTCGGAATATACGCAGCTACAACGCGCTACGATGCTCTACGTTGCGCTACGCGTCTCAATGCCTACGACATTTTTTGCTACGCAGTGACCTAAGAATTTTTTATTCCGACGTTTTCGGACAATTACTAATCGAATCATCAAGACGGTAATAAACAGTTTTTATCGTAGCTCAATCAAACGTTTTTGCGCTTTGATTATTACAATACTATGGGAAAATCCATAATGAACGGCGGGTTTTAGATTTATCTATGATATAAAAAATATTCACATAAAATATAAGTGTTTATATTTAGTACAACACGGGCGAATTAACTTGGCACCTGGCTCGTACGTGGTTCGGAATTTGACACCCCTCCTGCTACCCCTCGCAGGACCCCGCCGTCGCCGTACGAGGCCGTAGCATATCATTTCAGTTACCGTTGCACGTGTCCCTGCGCTTTACCATTTTCGAGTTATTCTTTCCGAGTTTTATATTCCGAACCACGTGTGAGCCAGGTGCCAAGTTAATTCACCCAGTTTGTATAAAGGTAGGTTGTAAGGAAAAGTATCATTATCTTTTAAACCACCACCATCAAACTGAACATATTTTTACAATGGGAGCAAACCTGCAAGAGCAAAATAAAATACCAGCTATAAACTGCAATACCTACACGACTCAATAATGTACTAGTATGAGACTTCCGTACAACCAAAGATTGCAGTGTTTTTTAAAAAGGACAGTATGGGGCAATCCAAAACCACAGGATATACAGCGAAACTGTCTTAGGAACCCTTTGGAGTTTTTTTATGATCACAATTTTGGCATAATAAATTTTTGGTCAAGCGTGAGTTGTCCAAAAATATACAACTTTTTTTTTATGCTGATCGACTTAGTTTTATGTACGGATCATTTCATTGTATGGGCAGGGAAGTAAAAAATTTGGACAGCATTCAGTCAAATGTAATAATATGTTTTTTCATACAATTTTGCGCGAGCTGACACTCACACACACACACACACACACACACACACACACACACACACACACACACACACACACATATACACACTTGTCCGATTTTGATTATTTGTTGTTTTACTTTGAAATAGGCTGGCCGCGAAACGTTATACGTTATTAACCCTACGCAAAACCAACAGTTCATGATGTCTTATCAACTTATAATAAGGAAATAGGTACACCGTTTATTCTTCCTTGTTAGCCTTGTTATTTTTATTCTGCAAGCGCAAGCGCAGTCGTTGAGGTTGCACCAATTCTATCACTCTTTAGGGTTCCGTACCCAAAGGGTGAAAATTCAAGCACTGGAGGCTTGGTATACTTACCTACCTATTAGTTCCCTCTCGCGAGCACTTGAGTTTTGGCAAAAAAAATGTCCTTAGTATCGATGTTTGATTGCGAAATAGATGCTAATCAAGCGCAGATACTCCTGTATCTTAGGTAAATATGAAAAAAACTGATAAATGTCAAATTTTAACACTTCCATATTAATTGCGTGTTCAGCGTTCATACCTATTACCATAGATTTCTATTACGCAAAAACATCGCGAATTTTGTTAGTAAGTACCAGGATATTTAAATTAATGTTACTTAATATGGTACAGTCAACTTTGGACTTTGTACCGTTCTTATTAAGTGCGCCATAAGTGTTACAATCGAACTGCAAGTGTAAAGCTTGATGTGCTCTTGACTGTACCTACCTAACTAATACTATCTATGGGTACCTACTTAGGTACCAGGTATCTACTATAGGTGCTAAAAGTACCTAATAAATAATCAAACATTATTTTTCTATACTTTAGTAATAGTATGACAGACGATGCCGCTGCCGCACCGGTTTCCATGACGTCTTTTTAGGGTTCCGTACCCAAAGGGTGAAAACTGGACCCTATCACTAAGCCTACGTTGTCAGTCCGTCCGTCGGTCCGTCCGTTGGTTGCCGTGTGTAGATAGGTACACTGGAATTTCTACTATAAGTAATTGCTGGGCTGACATAACCTCAGGTTTAAAAACTCAAAAAAAAAAGAAAAAAGAAGTAATTGTTCATGATGTTCAAGTTCTAGTCTAGAAATGTCCAAGATCGTGGAACTGAGGTCAAAAGAAAATTACATTACAACGAGCAACACTGTGTTATATACAATGTAGCATAATTAGTTTAATTACCTACCTAGTTGATTTAATTAACAAATGCAAGTCACATAATAAATGTTTATTCTTTTCTTACCATGTGTTTTACTAAACATAATTCCAATAGGACTGACGTAAAGATGTGAAGAATGCGGCGAAAAAGTATTTTGCGAGAAAATTATTGGCTTTTATTTCTATAGAAAAACGTTTTTATAAATTACACCAGTTCTCAAAGTTGTTATAGCATGCGTAGGTAGGCGGGTGTTTCTTTATGTGTGTTATTTTTTTGTTTCATTAAAAGTAAGTATGTAAGAATAGGAATAGAGAATAGGTAAGGCAGAATGTTAGGCTCTCTCTATAAATCCATTGTAATAACATCTCAATAATATGTTCAGACAGGTGGAAAAAGTTATGCCAAAAATCATAAAGGAAAAAGTACTTGCGGCAAGATTTTTCTAAGCAACTTGGCAGCGTTGAATTAACCGCTGTGTAAACATACACTAGAATCACATTTCGTTCGCCAATGAAATAGGTGCATAATTTTACGGTCGAATCTCGGACTAATACCGAAGAGACAAAAACCATTTTCAATGTTAAAACCAAGTAAAAACGATCTTCATGAATTATTACATTTGCCACCCGCAAAATAATACAATTCTGTTCGTTTCCTCGAACGCGCCAAAAGTATACCTAAGTACAGTGACGTATTCTCCTAAGGGTAAAATGGCAAGTGCTAAGGGCGGCCGGGTCAAGAGGGGCGGCCCGTAGGCCCATACACATGGGGAGGAAATTGTTGCCCAAAGAAATACAGTAGTATCCAGACATCAGTGTGAAAGAAATTTCGAGCTCGCTTCGCTCGCTCTGGTTTATATTTTTATTGTTATTGTAAGTACTGTATACATTAGACCAACACAGTTACAATCATAGCCACACTCCTGAAGAATGATTTTTGAATATCAAATCAGAAGTAGAAAGATGCATAAATATGTACATTTTCGACTGCTGAGTTCAAAGTATGAGTTTCAAAAATCGCATTCCAGGTCTCCATTTTTATTATTGCACTCAAATTGCACTGCATACATAGACTGATACGAGTTCTAGCACAGCCATGTCGTATTACAGAAAAAAAAAAAGCTCGCTCCGCTCATAATTATTTAAATCTTGCTACTACTTTCGCAAAATACAATTTGCATGTAGCTTGTGACAGCTTTTGTCGGCTAATTATTCTTAAATATCTCAAAACCTTAGAAATTTTGCGGGCTCAAATCTTGCCCACCGACTGCTGTCAAACTGCAGTTATGGGGGGCGGCCAAATATATTTGCCCAGGGGCGCGATATTCGTAAATACATCCCTGCCTAAGTATAACTTCAAAAATAGATCACCATACCGGCAATCATAAACATCACTTAAGGAAGGTAACAATAAACATCAAGGTAATCTTAATGATTATCTTACAACTATAATCAACTGGCAATCACATCTAAATAAGCTGCTCAAAGTTGCATCTCTGTCTTCTGTTAGCATGCGTAGAGCTACGGCGCGTGGAGATAGCGCCATTTAATTCTCACACTCTCGGTTCTCTTAAATATAGACATGTTGCTCTGTCTTTTCTGTAGGACTAGCATGCCACGCACGACAAAGCGTCGGAACGAGAAAACCGTCATACGCGCTTTTTTGGTACCTATGTGTAAAGTAACAAAGACAGGCACCGCACATCGCGATTTTTGTCGTTTTCTCGGGAAGGCCCACAGCTCTAATTCGACACATCTCTTGGCCGTAAATCGCCGATATAACTACTATAGGCGAAATCATATAGGTAAAGATTGAGCAGCTGTGCACCATCTGCAGATGAAGCAATGTCGCATGTGAAATGTGAATTAACGTATACTCAGAGCATCTTGCAAAACTTAGATTGACTGGGCTGAAGTAGGTAATCGATCAAAGCGAACACAAGATCCAAGTACCAAGATGTGCAAACGGAGACATTAGACACTGGAGTTCGAAGTAAACGGAGTAAGAGCAATGCAAGCCTGTGAATAAAAAAATGTGACTGTCTGCAGCCTTGGCCAACTCGAAGTTGGTCACTTCATGTTGCCCGAGTTGACCAAGTTGTTCGAGTTGACCAAGTTGTCTGAGTTGTTCATGTTGTTCGAGTTGTTAATGTAATTAATATTGTGTAGAATCGCAAGTAGGAAGAAACGCGTTTGTGTCAAATTGAAGACTGCGTGGAATAGAGAATGTGTTCAATGGCAGTTGTGCGGAATCCATATTGTGTAGAATCTCGAATAGGCGGAAATTCGTTTGTCCAGAACTCAGATCAATCCCCTGTGCCTAGTGCACCATTTAGTTTCTAAAACATGTTTTTTTCCCTCCGTCCGACGGTCTACCCACGCACTCCTAAGTAGACGGTGCGGTGTGACACCGTCACCGTGTCGTCGGTCCGTGTCTTAAGGCTAGGGTTGCCAACCCTACTATATAATATAGTATCCTACTATATTAGGGGCCCTACAACTATAATTCTGAAAAAAATATATAGTAGGCAAAACTACTATATTTTGATGAGCAAATAATTTATAGAGAATTTAAATATATTGGTACTTAGGTCCAATAAAAATGACCAATAACTTAACATTATTTTAACAACTTTCTTTCTCTTCATCACATTTGTTCCATAAACAATTTTCTACTAAATATAACACTACTGAAAAGTGACAATAAGTTTTCCTAAATTCAAATTTATCTATTTTTTTAGAAATTATATTATTTCTGTATCGAATCCAGCGACTTTGCGTTTACAGGATGCATTATTTTCAATAACGAATACGAAATAGAGAAATGATTGTTCCGTAAAAATAAGAACTTGGTATTCAAACCAAAAAGTAGCCAAAAAATATCTTTTTGATATCTTTTTAAATCTTTCTAAATATCTTTTTAAAGTGAATTATTTTATTTACAGAAAAGGGGTAACAATAATATAACGCAGTAAAGTGATACTATCTTAATAAAATATACAATTATAATCTAATTACCTAAAAAAGAAAATATATAAAGAACAAACTATTTACATAACAATACATTTTTAAATATTTTTAAATATCTTTGTAAATGAATAAATTCGAAAAATACTACATATATTTTTTCATATTTTTCCCCGATCTACTATATTTTTTCGGGCACTTAGCCTAGAAATACTATATTTGGTCTAAAAAAATTTGGCAACCCTACTTAAGGCTATTCTACTAAACGTAGTATGGTGATATTTTCAATACTATCCAATTAAAGTCAATGAAATTTTTCAAAAACAATCTAGTAACTAATTTCTATGTCGGTATGAAGTGAAATTTATAATTTTAAAGTTACAGTGCCACAAATATTTCCATACAAATCCAAAAAATTAATCCTAGCATTGAAACTGTATATTTTAACGAAAATCTGACTTCATACCGACATAGAGATTAGTTACTTGATTGTTTTTGAAAAATGTCATTGACTTTAATTAGATAGTATTGAAAATATCACTATACTACGTTTGTATGGAGCGCGCCAACGGTAGAATAGCCTTAAGCACCCCATGGATATCCCACCCAGCCAGGCGAAACATCTTCCCTTCCAAACGAAGGAACATTGCATCTCGTTTCTCCTAAGGATCGCTTTTGTGGTTTGAGGTTAGTTAGTTATTTGTTTACGGCGATAGACAAATAACGCTGCGCTCCTATCGAATCGTACCTGCAAACAAGTATGCTTGTGTCAATGACTTGTATTGAATGTCAGTTCAAGGTGACATTATTTACAATGATTTAGCGTTTCTAGGTCATTATAATATTCACTTAACAATGTAGGTACCTAGGTACCTACTACAGTTGCTACGGCACGTCATTACTCAAAAACTGTCCACCAGTTAAACACCGTATTCATACAGGCAATTAATTTAAAACATCCAAGTTCAATCCTAATCCAATTTCAGTTCTAATCACATTATAATAATAATAATGTTTATTGTTTCACAAAAACATGGATTACAAAGAAACTTATATGGTCATAACAAAGTACACATTAGGTTTACAAACAGATGTCCGCTGATACTCAAAAAAGAAACCTGTCCTTTGAGTACCAGCAACCTTCCAGTAGCACAGAAAAATTACATGATTACATTACATTGCAATCCAATTACTAGTTAACTGTGTTTAATTCCGTATCACGCTAAACTGCCTCCGTGGTCTAATGGTTAAGAGCATTGGCTCTCGACACGGAGGTCGTGGGTTCGATTCCCACGGGGGACACCTAGTGATATGTCACTTTGTGCGTTTTTCCCCAGTTGGTTAGGACATTGCAGGCTGAATCACCTGATTGTCTGAAAAGAAAAATGATTCCGTGCTTCGGATGGCACGTTAAGCCGTTGGTCCCGGCTACTATCTCTGGTGGTAGTAGTCGTTACATAAAAACCACGTCAGACGCCGTAAGGCGGTCTGAAAAAACTCTGACACCAGGGCTCTGCCCACACGATAAGAAGAAGACGCTAAACTTTACTATGTGACTGACAGCCTTTAACGCATAGAGTAAGAAGAGATGGCATATCGGCTTGTTTCTATAAAAAATTTTGTCGCCAACAAAGGGGGTGAAAAACGGGTGAGGGGAAGGGTTAACTTATTTTCTCTATGCTTTAACGTCTGAGCGATCTGTCAAAACGGCTCTAACGGCTAGTCTGCGGCTGTCAAATTAATAGCGCAATACCGAATGTGGTAAAACATGTGGTTCGCACGCGGTTCAATCACGGTTCAGTTGAGATTTATTTAGCGCGTTTGTTCTCCTGTTATAAATGTGAGAAGATTACAATTCGAAGTTCTTTTACAAAATGATGTTGCAGAGGTCATCAATTCACGATTGCTTCTCTTTCTTTATACAAGGTGTTAGGGTAAACAGTTGTATTACTTTAAGGGATGATTATACCCATGATACTGAACAACTTTCCCTAAGAAACGTAGGTATAGGAAAATAACAAAAAAAATGCTGGACCTTCCTTACTAAATGCAATCAGCAGATACCTGATGTTCCTTTGGGAAATTTGTTCAGTATCATGAGTAAAATACGTGGGGCACACTGAAAGTTTCAGGACAATAAAAAGTGTATAGAAGTAGGAGGTTGGGAATACTTTTAATATTTTTAGAAGTGGCCTCCATTCCATTTTATGTATCGTCCCGTTCAATGGAACATCTGTGAGAAGCAGTGGACCCCCTCTGCTTTACTATGAAATTATTGAAATCGGTTAAATTATGGGGTATTCATCTAGTACAAAGCTTCCCTACGCCTTAATATTCGTGTAGGATCTTTTGCACTTGACTCATATCAATGCTGAAGCTTGCCTGAATCTGCTGGTAGGTCACTCTCTTATCAGCCTCTCTCATGAGCTCCACAGCATTGGCGTTTTCTTCAGTTGTCGCCGTTGAACGACATCTTCCAGGTAGATCATCAATGAGATTGCACCGATCATGCCTAAACTCATTTAACCAGTTGTAAACAAGTGTCAAGGGACAGGGCTTCATCATGAAATACCAATCGAAGTTTATCATTAACTTTGTTATGGACTAGGACCACGACGAAAATCGTAATAAATTGGGGAGAAAACATTTTCCCCTGCTAAATTCGTTTTGCCTCGCGACACGCATTTTCAAATTGCCGCCAAATCGTTAAAACAAATGACAATCGAATAAAATTTTTGGCTATAGGTTGATAAAGAGTTTTTTATTCGAAATTAAAATAAATTTTTCATTGACATCGTCATTAACTGGTCCGTTCCCGAAACTTTCAGTGTGCCCTACGTAATTACCCATTAAAGTAATGCAACTATTTACCCTAAGGGTGCGTCCACATCTGACGAACGCACCGCGACACACAAGGAAAAAATGTACCGGCGCCGGGGCGGGCGCGCGAGCGGCTCGCGAGCTGCGCATTCGCGGCGCGTTCTCCAGATGTGGACGCACCCTAACACCCTGTATACGAGAGGAGAAGCAATTAAATAAACGTGCTACACTTAGCTAATCGGTTCTCACCGATAACTGCATAGTTGGATAGATCACTGGTCACCAATGACGCTCAACATTATATATCCGGCTTTATAATTTTATAATAACCTTAACTAGTTTTTCGCTCAATCGGTTACGGTTTAGGCTAAATGAAAACCAAAAAAAAATTGTGTCCAAAAAAGTGTATAAAGTAATTTTATAGTAGGTACCTACTATGTGGTATAAGTAGATGTATAAAATAAAATGATGATGTAACAAAACACATTATTCGTTTTTACCAGTTTTTACTAAAACAGAAACAATAATTGGCCAAGTGCGTGTCGGACCACGCGCAGGGTATGGTTCCGTAGTTGCCCCTTACATATAATATGGTATAATATGGACTTAGAAGGAGGCTTTTTGTCTAATAAAGTCTAAAAAGTACATTTTATTATTTGGTAGACTATTACTCGTAAACTTGTAGGTAAAGCCTACTTAGCGTGAATTATGCTATTGCCGTGAATTTTTTCACATCTCCAACTACAACCGTTTAGCTGGAAGAGGGGGGGGGGGACTTGACTCTAACCAAAATTTTCGCTTTAAAGCTTAATATTTCGCTAACGGATCCCTAAATCGAAAAATGGTTTTCCCAAACCCACAATATTTTTAAAAGACCTATCCAACGATACCCCACAACATGGGAAAGACGAGAAAAAAAAAATCATCCCCACTTCACGTGTAGGGTAGGTACCCTAAAAAAATATTTTTCAAGATTTTATTTTATCACTTTGTCGGCGTGATGAATATGTAAGGTACATATGCCAAATTACAGCTTTCTAGTATTAAGCGTCTCTGAGCTAAGCCGCGGACAGACGGACGGACAGACGGACGGACAGACGGACGGACAGACGGACGGACAGACGGACGGACATGGCGAAACTATAAGGGTACCTTGTTAACTTCGGAACCCTAAAAATTGCATAATTCGATTTTATTTTAAAAGTTTGGTCACTCTACTCAAACCGGGGGGGGGGGGGGGGGGGGGTCCGGGTTCAAATCCGCACGGACAACATGCCATGTACCAATGAGTTTCTCTAACTTATGTACGTAATACCGACTGCTTTCAAACGGTGAAGGAAAACATCGTGAGGAAACCTGCATACGCTGAAGAAGAAATTCTGATGTGTGAGTGAAGTCTACAAATCCGCATCGGGTACTCGTGGTGGACTAATGTAATCTGTGACTAATGCCCATACAGGTAGGTAGGTAGGTACTCTGAGGGTAGACCTGTGCTGTGTGTGTGTGTGTGTGTGTTTATAGGCTGATGATGATCTCTTGTTGGGCAGATCACACGTAGCGTAGTGGAGATTAAATAATACAGCGGCACGATGTTTAACCAATCGCATTTACTCAGAAATACAATAGACGCCAAACAAATCTTTCTTGAGAATAATTAACAAACGACACAGTATTTAGTCTGATTAAAATATATTTCATAAATTAGATCGACCAGCCATGCTAGCAAGCGGGATGAGAGCGTTGACAGCTGTCACTTTGACGTATAAAAGTAAAGATATTGGAACGTTCCGAAATAAGCATAGTACTTAAATGTTAGTATACATTCATAATTATCATTTTTAACATCTCTACAGTCAGTAAAGACCTTATTACTCTAATGTGATGTGTTACATACATATACTCACGCCTGTGTCCCATTGAGGTCGGCAGAGACAACTCATCGCCATCGGCTACGACCTGAAGTGCGATTTTTGAAAACCATACGAGCGACTTGGCAGTAGAAAATGTCAAAATTACTATGGAGATTATGCATCTTTCTACTGCCATGTCGCTCGTATGATTTTCAAAAATCGCACTTCGGACTAACCTCTCTTGCCTCTTTATAGTAATAAGTTTAAAAAATCGCACTCCTGGTTTAATATGGAAACACGGAAAACACATTGACGCACTTGCATTTAAAAATATGTATGTACGTACACAAAAAACGGGTTCGCAATTAAGGGCCGGTTATTTATAACGATTTGCGGTCAATGGACTCTATTGACGCAAGTTATTATAAAATACTAAGGCTGGTTTGCACTAAAAAGTGTAGGTATTTAGTGATCGCTCGGTCTCTCTCACTGCTCATACCAATGACAGTGACAGCATCATAATCTAAACATGTTTAAGCCTAAATACTTATCGGTGCAAGCCAGCCTTAATCTCGATTTTGAAACTTTTTCCACACATACGTACATTTTTATTTTTAATAAGTAGGTACTAGAGTTTACCCGCGACTTCATTCGCACAAATTATATACAGTATATATAAAAGTATCATTAACCTTTAAACCACATACTCTACCCATCAAACTGACCAACTTTGACTATGGGAGCAAACCTTTCAGAGCAAAAAAAAATCTGCTGTTGAATACTCAACTGCAATACCTACAGCACGACTCAAATGGATGAGACAGCAGATTTTTTTTTGTTCTGACAGGTTCGCTCCCATAGTAAAAGTTGGTCAGTTTGATGGGTAGAGTATGTGGTTTAAAGGTTAATGATACTTTTATACATACTGTATATAATTTGTTCAGTTTGATGGGTAGAGTATGTGGTTTAAAGGTTAATGATTCTTTTTCTTACACCCTGTATACCAGATTTTAAGTCAAATCATAAGCTATCAAACAGAAAAGTTTCATCAAAATCGGTTCTGTAGTTTTTACGTGATGCTCGAACAAATTAATTATGTAATTATTAATATGATGACAACTAGTAGCCCTTTACGTTTTGCTGTGCCCTTACAGGGCGTCACCTGTACCTACTTTATATTATATAACAAACAAACAGACAGACAAAAATTCTTAAAAAATGTTGATTTGGAGTCGAGGACACCTAAAAACCATATCGTAATAATTTTCTTGTAAATATTTTCAATGTACAAAAACACACTTCTGTACATTTTAGATATGTTTGGTATACTTAATGTAATTAATTGACCCATACTGATTTTAATTTTATTTTCTTCGAAAACCAATAGCAATAATAATGTAGTATATTATTATATCTAGTTACAAAAATAAATGCCAATTACAGGTTTTCTCTATTGGATACAGAAAAGAGTTCAGGAGTGCGATTTTTGAATCTCATTCACTGAGTTCAACAGTTGAAAATTTCAAAATTACTATGGAGATATACATCTTTCAAAAATCTTTCTTTCTTTCTTTTTGATTTGACTTTCAAAAATCGCACTCCTGAAGTATGATTTAAGTTTTGAAAGTCAAATCAGCAGTAGAAAGATGCATAATATCTCCACTCGGCGAATGAGATTCAAAAATCGCACTCCTGAAAGAGATTTGTTTCTTGAAAATTAAGCTAATTTTAATTTACTTAAATACTAGTAAGTTAAAGTAGGTATATCGTGCATTGAATCAAATGAAAGCCAAAAACATGAAATGTAAGGTTTTGTGGGGTAAAATTTTTTTCGCTTATACAGACACCGAAATTATTGTAGAGACTAAGCTTCACAGTGCAAATATAAAAAAATCTCCCAATTTTTCTCAAACTAAACATTTCCTCACTCACGGTCTTATAGAAACGCGCGGCACCGTGTCACGTGACTCCCGTGACGCGGAGTCACGTGACGCTCACGGTTTCCATCCCTTTTCCTACGTACTTGTACAGAGGCGTAGGTAGGCGTATCTCTAAATATTGCCGCCCTGGGTAAATATTTGGCAAGCTTGCTAGGCCAGAGGCCATTTGTACTAGAGCGATGAATGGCTAAAAAATGTTCGGTCTACTTTGCATTAATATACCTAATCAAAATAGAAACTAGAGCTGTACATACAAAACTGCAAACCAACTTGAGCCTTATGGGACAGGTAATTTTTTTGCGGTTTCGATGTTGGTGCCATATAGAGAAAGTTGTTCAGTTTGACAGTCTGACCATCCCCTTAAAAAAGTTTCAGCATATTAAGAAGGACCCTGTATAATTTCGTTGGGCACCAATATCCTCCCCATGTGAAGGTACAGACAGCCCTGCAGGCCGCCCCGCCTAACCTGGCTGCCTTAGTAATTGCCCATTTCAGAATACATCTCTGCCTACTACACGAAGGTAGTAAAGTTAAAAAAAATGATATAATTACGAAAAGATCTAAGATAGGCACCTTATCTTCTTTTCTATGTTATTTATAAGCGTGAAGATATGTGGACTTGATTAGCCTACCCTACTACCACGTATCAATGATACCGATTCAGATAACACTTTTGGAACGTGAGGTATTAATGTTAAGATGTATATGTGCCTTATTTTCATTGCGATTTCTTTGTTAAATTATAATATAGATAGTTATTTTTTTAAATGTCAACTTTGACATAAAAATAAATAAAATCGGTCAAGTGCGAGTCGGGTCCTCGCGCACCTAGGGTTCTGTACCACACCACCACAGAACACAACATTATTAACATAGAAAAAAAAAACTTTTTTGTCTGGGACCTTTAGCGCAAGACCGACTCACACTTGGCCGGTTTTTAGTATTTGTTATTATTCTGTAGAGTTTGCCCTACAATCACACTAAGTTTGATGCTTGTATGTATTACCGTTTTTACGATACGAGCGTGAAGAAAAAACGTTGATAAAAACTAGTTTCTTGTTGAGAACCCCCCTTAATTTTTAACTTTTTGACATTTTAATTATTTGTTAACAAATCCGCCGTAATAACGCATAATCTGAGAAAATTTCAACTGTCTAGCTATTACAGTTCAAAAGTTAAATCCCTAAATAGGTAGGACAGACGGACAGACGGACAGACGGACAGACGGACAGACGGACAGACGGACAGACGGACAGACGGACAGACGGACAGACGGACAGACGGACAGACGGACAGACGGACAGACGGACAGACGGACAGACGGACAGACGGACGGACGAACAACGTAGGCTTAGTAATAGGGTCCCGTTTTTACCCTTTGGGTACGGAACCCTAAAAAGGTGGTGTACATACCTATACATTGTAGCTAAGGTAGGGTACTAAATATTTTTTTTTCGCCAAGCTATGTGTGGAGGTTTCCATCTGAAAATAACCGATCAAATTGGAAAATCTATACTTATTTAATTAGCAGGCACGTATTCAGGGGGGGATAGTTGGGATTTATATATATTTAGGATTATGTATTGGCTGGTACATTAATTAAAAACAAAGACTTAGAACGAGCGAAGCGAGCTCGACTTTTCTCTGTTCTACGAATTGCTTACAGACAGAGCTCCAATCAGTCTATATTTTTCCCGAATTTGCCGCCCCTAGTAAAGTGCCGCCCGGTGCATTTGTGAATAGAATGCGGTTTGACTGGCGGGGGCGGCGCGAGCGAGCGATGTATCCGCCACTGAATTAAAGTAGTTTAGGTAAGTTAAACTACTATTCGTGTGGTGTCGGCTAAGAATAGCATCACCCCATTTCCTCCCCTGGGTGTCGTAAAAGGCGACTGACTAAAGAATCTACCGGAGGATGGGCAGCAGCATCCTCAGAGTACCCACATTCAATCCAACTGCGATCGCCAACCTGCCTGCCAAGCGTGGCGATTATGGCCAATCCCCCCATTTTGGGGGAGGCCTATGTCCAGCAATGGACTTCTATCGGCTGATATGATGATGATGAAACACCTATTAACACAGGTTCAGTCCCAGTTCGATTACGGAACTAGTAAGATGAATAACCTTATAGCAATCAGGTCCCGATGGTATAATTGCCTCCAACGCAAATCAATTTAGTAAAATGATGAAATTGCTTTATTTTACGTCAACATAACACAGTTAATGTTATTTCTATCAATTAGATAATGGCCATTACAATTAAATAGTCATTCTACGAATTAGTGATACGTCAATCATGAATTCATGAATCCGTGACAGTGCAATTCGGCTGATTTTATTAAAACAAAAAACTTTTTCTATGTTGTAGGTTAGGTTAGATTGTGGGTTAGATACTGGATACACATGACATGATAACATTATAGGATAACTAAATTATTAGCACAAAATACAAACAAGACATGTACAGTCAAGAGCACGTCAAGCTTGACACTTTGGACTTTGTACCGTTCTTATTTAGTGCGCCATAAGCGTTACAATCGAACTGCAAGTGTAGAGCTTGATGTGCTCTTGACTATACAAGTTCCTACGTATAGAAAAACTTTATGAATTTTTAGTAACACATGAAAGTGTTACTAACCAATTCTTAAACTTAAACTATTTATAGTTTAACTTGACTTGACTCTAGATAGTCTTAAAATTAACAATAGAAAGTATAAAATGGTACATATAGTAGGTACGTTAAGAAATGTGTGGATGCGCCAAATATTGGGAATCTCCTTTTTTGAAGATGGAGGGCTACACTTCACAAACAATTTATTTACTCTATGGTATAGCTATCAACATAATAAGTAACAGTATATTTTTTTGAGATATTCATTTTAATTTCACGTGACGCATATTATACAGGCCCTGTACCCTCGTTCCCTATGCACTTTCGATGTTCGCTATATCGCCACTGTTTCGGTCCGCGTCATTGAAACAGAGTTGACATTGGAATGAAAATGTTCACGAAATTGCGAAGTTCGTATGTGCAGAGGCCCTGGTTTCGCGTGCTTTCTTATCGTTATTTTAACCCTAGCGGAGCTTCGGTGATCGAAACTGTAATCGAAGATAAGCAATGTCGATCTGTGTTCGTCTCTGAATGACTGTTTTAATGGTATTCCATCTCGATGCCTTTGTGCATCGGAAGACATGCAGCAGACCAGATGTTGGTCTTGGATAGTGCGGTCTCATAGCAATATTTGTTAAGCCTGGTGGACAGTTGTAGAGGAACTTGAAAATATTCTGACAGGAAATAAGTGGGCCATCTTACTTGCCTACACCGCTATTCCACACTGGGCCTGCGATATGTGACTTGGCCCAATGTCCTGCAATAGACATCGACATATTGCCTGAAGATAATATTTGTCTATGTATAACGTCACGCCTCTTTCCCCGTAGGAAGAATCTTAGAGTGAGCTATTGCCCTGCTACGATATTTTTCTTGTATTATGGCTCCACTTAAGCTTTGTAAGCCATATCGAAAGTGTATGTAGCAAACTGAATAGATTTGTTTATGTCCTGCGTAGACTCAGACAGGTAGTGTCTCAAAAAGTAGCTTCAACTGCATATCACGGTTTTGTAGCCTCTGTTCTCAGATATGGCTTGATTATTTGGGGGAACGGTTCATATATTAATAAAGTGTTTATTACACAAAAAAAATGTGTGAGAGCTATGTGTGGTGTTGGCCCATATGACTCCTGTAAACCGTTGTTTCCTAAACTAGGTCTACTAACGCTGCCATCCATGTACATCTGGGAAGTATGTAAGTTTGTGAAGAAACACCAGCAGTTTTTCAGATTCAATCGAAATGTTTCTAAAAGGGCTATAAGAGACCCGGAAAGGATTGTCATTGACCACTGCCAAAGAAAATATGCCACTGCCCCAATACTAGTCTGTACAGAAATAATTGTTACCATATGTTTATAAAAAAGACAACCACCAACTCGGGCCATTTTTGTTCTACCAACTTTTTCTACAGCGTTATAAAAATATGGGAATAATAGTTCGCATACTCATATTACTAAAACTAATTATTTCAACGTTATATTTTATGGTACAAACGAGATATCTTGAATTGAATTTGGATATTTTAGTTACGAAATGTGAAAAAATGGCGAAAAAAACACAGAACAAGTAGTCACAAACTTTTTGAAAAAAGAAGGCCTTGACAATAAATTGATTGACATATTTTGACATTGACCACTTGACATAGACATAATTTTTTTTTAGGTTTCATTTCTCTAATTCTCTATTAAGGCCCCTCACACAGGTGCGATTTCATCGAGCGATAATATCGCTGCGATTTTACAATTTTTATTTTCAGTACAGCATTGGCTTCTAATTTTTTGAACGCTTTAGGTTTAATAGCAAAACTAACATTTAAACCAAGATCTGGTTCTAAAGCCAGGAATGTCTCCATATGAGGGAACTCTTTCTTTTTAGGAAAGCCTTTCTGGCGACAGTTACCAAAAGTATGTCTATCTCAGACTATACTTATTCATTCTCATTGGTGGGGCGGACGCGTGACGCTGATCGCAAAATCGCACCTGTGGGGTAGGACCATAAAGGTATTATACTACGTAAGAGAGACAGTGACAGCTGAGAGAGCGAGATGTACCTAGCGGCATGCCTGTATAATAGAAAGAGATACGTGACGCGAGGCAATAGAACCGTTTTTGGGAATTTGGAGTCCTGGTAAAAATTCGGTTTCTGTGAATCGTGAACCTAAAGTGAAATTGTAGATAATTTTGTGAAATATACTAACACTGTTTCATTAAATTATTCACCATTTCACGTTAGATTGAGAATTATACACAGAAATCGAATTTTTACCCTGCCGAGGACTCCAAAAAACGTCCAAAAACGGTTTCATTTGACAACTCATGTCACTTACTCTATAGGACATGCGACCCGGTCACAAAGTCGCCGGGATATTATTGCTCGATAAAATCGCAACTGTGTGGGGGAGCCTTTAATATAGGTAAATGGTGAAATAAAACAGTATTTGAATAAAAAACATAATTATTATTCATTTTCCACATCTTCTTTAACAATTATTTATCATCCAGATATATGCAGCAAGAGGCTCAATATTTGTCTGGTATCGTGCCCAACCCATGTACCAGACTACCTTCAGTATGCACAACACCCCACAGTCCTTTTACCACTAACACTGCTACAATAATAACACAAATGCTATCTTCCTACGACTGTATCACACTTTCATTAATAAGTAGGTATAAAACAGAAAAACACAGAAAAACTAAAGCGCAGCCGAATCGAACAAAAACATCAGTTAATTCCACTGGATAATTTAGAGAAACTACTCTTTGATTCAGAGCCATTTCAGAGCAAAATTCAGAGTGCGCTATCCATAAAGGAAGTAATGTGTAGTTTCACCTCCTTGAGGATTACCTCCTTGATGACGCTATCATTAACCAAGAAGTTTTACTACAGTAAAGATCGCTTTTTTATATTGCTAACTGCGCTATTTTTAATTACTTCGAGCTGTCATCATATTACTTTAAATATTTTGTAACACGAAACGACTTTATTTGTAGCTATTATAGCAATTGGTTTGTATTTTTATTATATTTGTCTATATTAAAATGCATATATAAAAGCTATCACATGCATATGCATGCATATCACAAATTGGCCTGACGGCTCATACATTGATGAATGATGTCTTTTCTAATAAATTACCAAATACTATTAAAGCATGTAATGGCAAGCAATTTTCAAATAAACTGAAAATATGGCTCACTTCGAAGTGCTACTACAAATTGAACGATTATTTTGATGAATAATAATACACATTAATGCTTATTTTTGTTAAATTCAAATAAATTTTATTGTGATAAGTAGGTAATTATTATTTAGCATAGGTAGTTGTTTTGGTTTATAATGTAAGCCTATATTGTACGTCCGTGCTGCGGACCAAACTGTTGATTCTTCCTTATTGTAACATCTTTTTTTCTACACAGTTTGAACAATAAATATTCTTTATCTTTATCTTTATCTTTATCTTTATCTTTATCTTTATCTTTATCTTTATCATTGTTATGTTGAGGGTTCTGCCTACTGGGCGAAAAACACTCTTGCTTGTCAATAGTTCAGTGATATACTAATTTCGTAAATATTATGCCATCACTGTACAGTAGCTCAGATGGACACGCGGAAAAACGTCCACCAAGCTAAGGTTATACGGCGTAAGCCAACAAGATTTTAGAAGGCGAATTTTAGAATTCATTGTAAAACACCCAGTGTGCAGAGGCCCAATTATCCACTGCCTGTTTCCTCTAGACTCATGCAAAGGGAATAGAAGCATTGGGCATATGTGGAGGTACGTAACTTAGTCCAGCACCTCATAATATTTAAAATAACGACCCTATATTAAATGCATAGAAAGAATTCGTTGTAACAAGCAATGAATCAACATAACGATTGTTTTACTATATAATGACTGTAATTGATAATTGCTGTACCTAATACCATAGCATGGTAATATTATGAACAAGCTAGGTTCTGTCTGTCATCTAATAGAGATCCAACATTTCTATTGAATTAAAATATGAACACGACAAAAATGTTCTGGATGTTTACAAACATCCAAACCTACAGGACAGTCGTATTGTCTATTGGTTGATCATTGATATCTTACGAAATTGTAATAAAATTGATATGCCTATTTTGGATCCTTGAAATGGAATATATTCATCTTTTTCCTAATCCTCATGCGCTACCTTTTCTATTGTTATATTTTCTGTGTATTTTGGTGTACAGACAAAGAGTACCTATTTATATTTTGTTATTCTAACACCTCAGAGTACTATATTAATTACTAGTGCTGACGATCGGCATTTACCCACAGTCTGGAATATTGGTCAAAATATCTCAATTCAAGTTGGTGAAACACATAGAAGGTAAGACCAAATAAGCTATTTTATCCAAACAGGTACTGTATCTACCTATACCTATGATTGGAATTCATTTGATAATTTATGCTCATCAATAAATCAAATATTTAATAATTTTTTGCATTGTTCTCGAGTTTTTCTTATGTATACGATTTAAATAGGACTTAATTATTGAACATTTTGTGTTGAACCAGTGTTACAATTATTTATTCTTTCATTAAAATATGTCCGATCAACCTTAACCAATAGGTATGTCATTTCTGGAATGCTGTTTAATTTATAAAGAGTATTATTATTGACCCTTGGATCTTCCAATGACAAAAACCCAACTGTTGCCTTCTACGTCACGTTAGCAAATTATAGATTTTGATAAAATATGGTCATCTCCCAGCGGCGGTAAACCAACTCGGTGACAAGAGGAGTCAAGTTGAAGGCGCGTGAGTCGCGATATGATAAAAGCGAGCTCAGAGTGCGCGCGCGGCTAGTACCGACGACACCTGCACGACGTGCGCAGGCGCCCGCTGTCCCGCGTCCGCGACCACATCGCTCGCAACCCTAGCGCCCCCACCTCCCTCGCTATAACGTTACCATAAAGTGGACAACGTCCACTCTAGTGTCTGTGCTCTTGGACTGCAAGACGTTGCAGGAGAGGATCCTCACCGATCGACTCGCTCTCAGGTGAGAACTAGCAATAAGCCATGCTTGCAATCATGTGATGATTTGTACGGATGATAGTAACATGCTTACTTACTTTACGTACTATATTAACTGAGTAACCGCAGCTACTGTCGTAATAGCAGGCTGCGGGAAATTAACTTAATGCCTAGTTTAATCTATGACCTAGTTGTGTGTAGTACAAAGTGTCGTGGAATTATTGCAAAAATGCAGGTAGCTACATATAAGTATCTTAATTGTCTTGAGGTGTTCCGATAAAATTTTATTACTAAGAGCATTATGAGGTAGCCGTAAAAAATAAACGTAAGGTACCTACAACTATTTTTCGCGTATTGAGTTTTGGATATAGACTTAGTGTGTCTGGTGCCTTACCTAGTTAACCTCGAGGAGTGATCCAATATTTTCGAGGCGCTAATGAACGACATGGCTCATGTTCTGACGAGCGAAGCGTGCCCATCGAGGTCACCCAATGCAAAGATCAAATTAATTCAACCTATGACGAATAACGGCTGATAAGCGCCAAAATGGGACAAGGGGAAACACTATGCCTTCATCATTTTCTGCAATAATACTTAATCCGACGATCAGCCACACGAACTGTTATTAATTTAGCGTCGAACACATAATTGTATTCATAGGAAGGAGATGTGTCAACAACAGGCCTGGCATCCTGCAATTGAGCCGTCTACACAATGTGCCATGGAACATGTTAATGACAACATTAACCAAGCTGTGAACATCGGTAGAAAACGAGTGAACGCAAACGCAAACGCAACGGAGTACCTACTATGAAAGGAGCTCGGTTTTGAAGCCAAGGATCCACCAAGGCGTTTTGCAGGTGTTAGTATTCCCGTCGCGTCGGCGCAAAGCGGTGGCCGCGTGACGTAAGGTCACCTCGCCTGGCCACTGACTCGTCGTGAGATTAACATGCTCCCTACTGTCGAATAGATGACACTTAATCGCAGGACTAATAATAAATAACATGGGTCAGTTGGTATTGAGAAAGACGGTACCTACCCTGCCTATCGAGGCCGGGTTTGCTTCTATGCAGAGATATAAGTTGCCAGAGAAAATTAGCAGTCTGAAATATACAGAAATATAAATAATTATAGAGTCTAGAAATCCTGTCTGCCTGTTAAATAGATTGATTTTAAGAAGGAGAACTAAGGCAAATATTCTGAAATTTCTTTTGATCGTTAGTTGAGACAGTCACATGGTCAGAGTACATAAGGTCGAAATCGTATGAATTTTCTGGAGCCATACTGGAGTGCGATTTTTGAATCTCATACGTTGAAAATGTATGGAGATACGCATCTTTCTACTGCCTTCTAAAGTCAAACAACTTTCAAAAATCGCCCCTGCCAGGAGTATGATTTTTGAATGTCAAATCAGCAGTAGAAAGATGCGTGTCTCCATAGTAATTTTGACATTTACAACTGCTGAGTTCAACGAATAGGTTTCAAAAATCGCACTCCTGGAGTTCGATCTGAATCTCAGCCTTAGTCTTGAACAACCGAATTTCTTGGTCAATGGTCTCGAAGGTCACAAAACGAGTTTTTAAAAACAGCAAGCCCCATCTTCTTGAGTTCGCAGGCTTTTTCCATTGACGTAAGTTACCGCAAATCACGAAAACGGTAATGGCATACCATTACATTAGCATATGCTCAGGAGTCCGATTTTTGAAACTCATTCTTTGAACTCAGCAGTTGAAAATGTCAATATTACTATGCATCTTTCTATTGCTGATTTAACATTAAAAAATCATACTCCAGGAGTGCGATTTTTGAAAGTCAAATCAGCAGTAGAAAAATGCGTATCTCCATACATTTTCAACTGCTGAGTTCAACGTATGAGATTCAAAAATCGCACTCCAGGACTTATTTGACTATATTCTGAAACCTCAGAACATCCACGTTTCACTAGTAGTACCGAAACTCTGTCCCGTGTGACCGGGAGTGAGCCCGTCGGCACTTATAAATCGGTTGTATAATTAATTGGCGATGATGGTATTGTTATTCTATCAATTTCAAGTTTTTTGTTTATTGTAATTAATTTTAAGTACCTACCTAATCTACCTATTGTATAGACAAGAGGCAAAAAATTTTATGAAAATACCTAAGTTGTTTCGTTTTTTACAATTAATGGAAAAACACGAGTTTACTAAATATCGAAAGCGTGAGTTTGTACAAACCAATTCTAGCATTACCCCCTTACGTACGGGGAAAAGTTCGGGAATATGCCCGTACGGGGAAATGGTCGTTCGGGTAAATGTCCGTTCGGGGAAAAGGCCGTTCAGGGAAATGGACGTTCGGGTCCATAGTGGACGTTCGGGGAAAAGGACGTAACTGACCTGATCCTTATTTCCTATAATCCGTTTAGGTATCTCAAAATCAACTCAAAATACTGAAAATGCAAATGTCAAAATTTCGAAAGAAAAAAATACGAAGATCACGCAGATTGTATCGTCGACAGTTTGACATGGATATTTATTTTCAATGGAAAGCATAATGTAGGTTATCTAATCTATTATCTCTTTTTTAGGGTTCGGTACCTACCCAAATAGTTGCCAACTGGACCCTATCTAGTCTACGCTGTCAGTCCGTTCTTCGAAGCTTTAAAGGGCTGTATCTTTTGAACCGTAATAGTTTAGACATAGAGAGTTGACATTTTCACAGAAAATACCTTTTTATTACTTTGGATTTGCTAAAAAATACAAAAAGTAAAAATTAAGGCCCCATAAAAAGGGTGTAACAAAACACCCTAGTAATACTTAAGGGTTTGCTTCAGACCATCAAACTGAACAACTTTCACAATGGAGCCAACATCGAAATCGCGAAAAAAAAACAGCTCTTTCATACAAAATTGCAGTACTGTCTCAACTGAAATTTATGGGACGGCAGATTTTTTTTATTTTTCTCGACCTTGGCTCCATAGTGAAAGTTGTTCAGATTGATGGTCTGAAGCACCCCCTTAAGTATTACTAGGGTGTTTTGTTACACCCTGTACAAGAAACGTGTTTTTTCATGGTTAAGTATTTGTTTTGATTCATTGTAAAAACAGCAACACTTACAAGCGTCAAACTTGGTGTGGTTATAGAGCATTCTCTAAAAAACAACAAATAACAAAAACCGGTCAAGTGTGGGTCGAGCTTGTGATTTTTCATAACTGTCTTTGGTTTTGCTCTCTTACAAACTCTATCTAAGCTACAATCTAAGTATAAAACTTGATGAAACGGGGAAGTACAACTTATAGTCTATTTATGCAAATTGGTCAAAAAATCTTTACATCTACAAGCAAATATATAAAGAACCATAAAAAATAACAAATTTTAAACGACAATGAATACATACCTACTTATTTAATTTATTGTAATGAAACATTTTCATTCGCTCAAACACATACATTTAATATACTTAATACTTAATATATTATAATTTTTTGTCTGTCTGTTTGTTTGTTTGTTTGTTTGTTTGTTCGTTTGTTTGTTTGGGTGTTTGTTTGTTCGAGTATCACGCAAAAACTACTGAACCGATTTTGATGAAACTTTTTTTGTTTGATAGCTTATCATCTGACTTAAAATCTGGTATATAATTTATGCGGACGAAGTCGCGGGTAAAAGCTCGTATATTATAAAACTGTAACTAGAAATGTGTCTGTACATTGAAGATATTTACAAAAAAAAATTACGACATGGTTTTTACATGTCCCTGATTCCAAATCACCAATTTTTGGATTTTTTGTCTGTCTGTTTGTTTGTTTGTTTGGGTGTTTGTTTGTTCGAGTATAACGCAAAAACTACTGAACCGATTTTGATGAAACTTTTTTTGTTTGATAGCTTATCATCTGACTTAAAATCTGGTATATAATTTATGCGGACGAAGTCGCGGGTAAAAGCTGGTATTTAATAAAATGTATGAGATGCTTACTAATAATGTAATAAATTAATAATGTATTGCCAGTGACCTAATGGTAATGACCGTACTGTGGGTGGTGTAGATACCATTAATTTCCAAAATAATTATACGTGTTAATGAATTAACGCAAAACTAGAAAGTAGTTTGTTTAGAATCGAGAGGAGAATCGAATTATCATGTTTCCAACATAGGTTTTTTTTTTCATTATACTAAATAATTTGTTTGTAAAATTTAAAATTTACTGAACCCGATGTCAACCCACCGCACGGGCACACTCACCTTACTTACTACCAAAACAAGATTATTAAAATGTATCCATGAGTACGTTAGCGCTTTCATTCATTGCTGAAATGATAACAAATCATTTTTGCCTCAGAACTTAAAATGTGAATAACTTTAAATTTTAACTATCAAAATAATGAAATTATTGTTTCAATCCAATTGGGGTGTATAAATCAGTTGGGGTGTATGAGGTTTTGCGCTAATTTATTAACACGTTGTATTGGTGTGGACTCTGTCTACAGAGATCGTGGTTAAATTTTTTTTTAATGTCCCTTTCTGTGTGTACTTATACTTTACTATTATACTTTTCATTAGAAAAGTGGTGAATACATGAAAATACTGTCCCGTTACAAAGGGCTTTGCTTTGAAATATGAAAAGCATTAAAAAAAGTTTTTTTTTTTAGCTTTTAACCGTGAGGTTATGTCAGCCCCATCGAGCCTTAACCTTGACTCTACAAAACAACAAAATGAAAACCTGACACTTCCAAGATAACTAAATACTTGTCATTTTAATAGTCAACTTTATATTACTATAAAATTATTTAAAAAATCTCAAAATGTTTTATTCAAAATAATAATCAAATGGATGATATAATATCACTTGGATTCTGACGTCATTTTTGACTCTACCACGCGTCAGAAAGTGTTCCGTTGTAGAGAAGATGCGGCAAGAAACTCTTTGTGACGTATTAGTATTAAAATATAAAAGTTGTAGATTAGATAAGTTAAACGAGTAGGATCCTACTGGAGGGCAAAGACCTCCTCTCACGAATACGGGCGAGGTTATGGGTCATCAATATCATGATACTCCACAACACGGGCCCAGGAATGCGATTTTTGAACATCACATGTTCATACGAGTAGTAGAAAGGTGCACAATCTTCATAGTAATTTCGACATTTTCTACTACTCGTTTGAACATGTGATGTTCAAAAATCACACTCCAGTGCGGATTCGTGGAGGCAAGTTAGTGGTGAATTATCTGTCAGCGAATTGTCGAAGCCATCTACAGGGTGAAATTGATATCATTGGCATCCTTTTAAACTAAAAGTCTACCCATCAAACTGAACAACTTTTACTATGGGAGCAAACCGATCGGAGCAACTAAAAAATCTGCTGTCTCATACTAAACTGCAATGCCTACTCGACTTAAATGTATGCAACAGCTGATTTTTTAGTTGCTCCGATCGGTTTGCTCCCATAGTAAAAGTTGATTAGTTTGATGGGTAGACTCTTAGTTTAAAAGGATGCCAATGATATCAATTTCACCCTGTATATGATACGCCTCTGACCTGGCTTAATGAACAGATAGTAAGCCGCGATCTGAAGAAACTATTTGGAACCCACTGCTAAAAGTGCCTTTCGAAGTACGAAGGCGCTCGAGTATAAATAATCGTACCTACCTCCCACTAAAACAGGGCCCTTTCACTGACTGACCGGGCCTGACATTGCTTATCTTCGGTCCAATACCAAAGCTTCAACCCAAGAAAGTTGTTCAGTTTGTTGGTCTGATCATCTTAAATAAAACCGGTCAAGTGAGAGTCGGGCTACTCGCGCACCGAGGGTTCCGTACTACACCACCACAGAACACAACATTATTACGAGAAACTTAGAAAAAAACTTTTTTTGTCCGGAACCTTTAGCGCGAGACCGACTCACACTTGGCTGGTTTTTAGTATTTTTTGTTATTCTGTAGAGTTTGCTCTAAAATCACACTAAGTTTGACGCTTGTATGTATTACCGTTTTCACGATAGAGCGTGAAGAAAAAACGTTGATAAGAACTAGTTTCTTGTTGAGAACCCCCCTTAATTTAGAACTTTTTGACATTTTTGTTATTTGTTAACAAATCCGCCGTCATGAGGATCCTCTCTCGAGCCATTCTTGAATTTAGCTATCTTAAGTGAATCGGGGAAGGATCCATAGCAAAGACATTTATTTATGCACTGAGTTAGTTCTTCGGATATCAGGTTTTTGACAAATTTAATGCACTTAGTGCTTATACAATCTACACCTGCACTAGTATTAGAATTCAGATTATTCACTATAGCATTCACCTTATCCACAGTGGTCGGATTTAAGTAAGATAGGTTAAGAGAAGTCTTATCTTTTGCGTTATTACTTGTTAAACTTACATTATGATACTCTTTAGGTATTTGATTTGCTAGGTAGGTTCCTATGTTTGCAAAGAAGTCATTAAAACATGCGCATATTTGTTTTTCATCTGTAATAATACCGGACTCTGTGTTTAATTTAGAGGGGGCACAAAATTCTTTTACTTTATTATTTGATAAGCTACTAATTAATCTCCACATTTTTAAAGGTTTCCTTTGACCTGAGAAAATTCAATGAGAAAATTTCAAAAGTTACAGCCTTAAATAGGTAGGACAGACCGGACGGACGGACGGACGGACGGACGGACAACGTAGGCTTAGTAATAGGGTCCCGTTTTCACCCTTTGGGTACGGAACCCTAAAAACATCAGCATGTTAATTTGGACCCTGTATGAACAATATAGACTGATTCTTAAGAGGTTTCCCTGACTAAACGACCTTGACCCTTTTCGGAGCCGCCTCACCTCTACTAAACTACTGCATTTTAGTACGTATACCTATTTTTGACAGGGTTGTCCTTCATTATATCACTGTAGTGCCTTTTAATCCTAGGAAATCAAATTCGTAAGAACCATGTAAGAACATAAAAACATAAGAATTCGCACAAAATCTTAAAATTATCGAATTAACTCATAAATTTTTTTTTAATGTGCGCATTAAATGATTTTAGATCATATTATATTGTCTACCTACACAATGGTGTGTCGCAAAGTAACTTCGACTTATAAAGTAGATGCATAAATTGCATAATACATACTTTTTCCAATATTTAGGCTTTCCTTTGAACTATATAACATACTAGCGGCCCGTCCCGGCTTCGCACGGGTGGACGTCTAATCTTTTCAAGCAATAAATATAGCCTATGTTACTCAGGGTGAATGCAGCTTTCTAATGGTGAAAGAATTACAGTACTTTTTGAGCCTATTCATTACAAACATACAAACATACAAAAATAGGTACAAATCTTTCCTCTTTATAATATTAGTCTAGATATCTATGCTTTGAAAACAGGTTTCATATTTTTTAGAAAAATAAGAAATATACCTACTTTCTTATAGAAAATAAAGCCGAGATATTGAAGATCATTGCTATATTTTTCATTAATTAGTATGTCTTTCAAATAACGAGAAGATAGTTTCTAAAAACCAGCAAAATATGGCCCGACCCTGCGTTTACCTGTAGGGAGCCTCTTAAATAAATTCATATCATAAGGACAACGAGGGAGGCGGAGGACAAAGCAAACAGTCTCGACTATAAAATTTGAAATGTAAACTTTACTAGATGTTGCTAATCTATCAATGACCAATAGCAAAACTTATTCGCTACTATACAGGGTGGTCCAGTACAGATGGTTTCTTTGTTTTAGATTTCTGACTTGGATCGTTTTATTTAGATTAATTTAAAACTAACACTCAGTTGCAGAAACACTCATTAAAGTTAATCCTCCATTAAATAATTTGCTGTCACTTTTGGTCTTGTTGACGTAGTAAAAGCTAGCAAGAGATTTAATGGAGGATTAACTCTAATAATAATATGCGTTTCTGCAACTGACCGTTAGTGCAGTTAAAATCAGATACCTATTCCAAATATTGTCATAGAAAAAAAATGTTTTTCAAGATAAACAAAAAATCTTTTCTTGTTGTAGGGAGCCGATTTTTTTCGTAGCGGTTCCTATTAGGTCCTCAAGTCAGCTATGTAAAAAAAACAACCATGTAGTCTGAACCACCCTGTATAGAGACAGTGCAAATTCCGCCTCTTAGGTGTTATTTAAATATCCGTCATAACTATGGAAAATTAATGTTTACTTTTAGCACCTTATCTTTTTTACACGGTTTGTTACCTATGTGTTTATTTATCTATTGAATTCGCAGGTTCCTTCTTGACTATAAGTTAGATATTATTATATTTCCATACGTGGAAACTTGCATCACCTTTTTCCTAAGTTGGATTTACCAGGGTTTCAGCCTCTTTCTGACCTCGTCCTACGCAACTAGGCATGGAATCGTAAGAAGCTATTTGAGCATTATTATTAATTTATTTTCATACACAACGTTTTTTATAAAAGGGCCTATATGCCAACTGAACAACCAAAATCAAGAAGGTTTTTTTTTTTATATAAAACTTATATTCTGACTCAAAATTGGGACAGACCATTTTTTATTATATTCCTATGTTGGCTCTATTATAATTATAGTGAAAGTACCACGTCAGAGGCCGAAAGGCGGTCTGAAAAAACTCTGACACCAGGGCTCTCTGCCCACACGATAAGAAGAAGATAGTGAAAGTTGTTTAGTTTGATGATCTGTACCACCACATTAAAAATTACTACGGTGTTTTGTTACAGCCTGTACAGAAAGAAGTATAAGATAGGAAATCAAACGCAAGGTCAAGTAAAAAAATGTCACGTTACCTCGCATCACGGAAGCTTTGTTAGCATAATTGAATGAAAATGATTTAACATAAATTGTGTGATAAGATAAGATAGAATAAATGATAATTCACTAGGATCACTTTCCGATATACAAAAAAGTTGGCCGTCACGGGACGCCCGGCAGAAGTGAAACTTCCGCAGCTGTCAAATTTAAATTTCAAACTTCCGTCACACGAAAAGGTTGCGGCAGGGTTGCGGATCTGAATTTTAAAGCCCTCCCATAAAAAGTTTCACTTCAAAAAATAAGCTGTCACCTTCATTATGTATCCAACTAACATGTAGCTCCAACCAGCATATATTCGACCCGCAGTGTAGACAAGTTATCTTAAATTTTTCGACGTAAGATTTCAACATCATTAACTTATTCATTACTAGCGTTTACCTGCGACTTCGTCCGCACAAATTATATACCAGATTTTAACTCAGATCATAAGCTATCAAACAAACAAAGTTTCATCAAAATCGGTTCTGTAGTTTTCGCGTGATGCTCGAACAAACAAACAAACTCAAACTTCTTTTTTTAAATTTACAGTTTTATAATAGTGTAGATACAAAGGATAACGCGTTGAAGTCTTTTGTATGCGCAAAATGATTACTACATTATCGTAATCGGGGTTACTAACACGAAATTAACTTCGTGCTGGAATTCGATTCAGTAAATCAATCTTCTATACAATTACCATAAGGTATAATAACTTTATGACAATTACATACATACATATTCCCTTACCTACTCTTATAATTTAAATTCTTTTGTTATTTTATATATATATCCGATTTGATGTAAATAATGACAAGTACGTACGTAATAGAAAAACAGAAGACTTTAGATCTATTTTCTTAAATACTCGTACCGTGACGCAAGTACAATTCTATGCAATGACATCGTATCAGCATCTAAGCGACTACACTAAACTATAGTATAAGACAGAATAGAATAGGCATCTAGACTAATTTGATGATGATAGGGTATAAACAACATTGCTATGCGTATGTGTAGTCTTCCAATCCGCATTAGACACGCGTGGTGGTAGTCCACACTGTGGTCGTAGTGGTGGGTGCATGGGCGTTAGTACGCCCATGCACTAAGGTTGCCAACCCTACTATATAATATAGTATCCTACTATATTAGGGGCCCTACTACTATAATTCTGAGAAAAATATATAGTAGGCAAAACTACTATATGTTCATGAGCAAATAATTTATAGAGAATTTAAATATTTTGGTAGTTGGTACTTAGGTCCAATAAAAACGACCAATAACTTTATTTTAACAATTTTCTTTCTCTTCATCACATTTTTTCCATAAACAATTTTCTACTAAATCTACTACTGATAAGTGACATCAAGTGTTCCTAAAGTCAGATTTATCTATTTTTTAGAAATTATGTTATTTCTGTATCGAATCCAGTGACTTCTGCGTTTACAGGATGCATTATTTTCTATAACGAATACAAAAAAGAAAAATGATTGTTCCTTAAAAATAAGAACTTGGTATTTAAACAAAAAAGAAGCAAAAAATATCTTTTTGAAAAAAATTAATTAACAAATTCGAAAAATACTATATTTTTTGGGGCACTAAGGTTCGAAATACTATATTTGGTCTAAAAATAGTTCGCAACCCTACCATGCACCCACCCACCCTCAAGCAATATTTACGCTATGCCTGAAGGTAGGCCTGTCCTCTGCAATGAGACGTATAGGTATGCTGATGATGAACCAGGTAGGTATATATTGTCATTGATCACTTGCAAATGAGGAAAAATAAAATACCTCTGCATAAAAACATTAACCAAAGTTTTTTATATATCACACAATAGAGCAATAAACCCATTCTGAATACCTTATTAGTGTTATTACTTCTCAGTAAAGTAAAGTTCATTTTCAAAGTATTTCAAAGAATAATTCTAGTACCTACTTACGTGTAATATTGCTTTCAACATCACATGAACAGAATCCATAATTTGAATGATCATCATAACTCCAAAATGACTGAAGCGGGTCAAAGTCCAACAATAATTAATAGCCCAGTTATTTCACGGTTTGAGGACGAACTAATTAATAATTGTTTTTTTTTTCGGTATATTATTTAAGAGCCCATATGAGCTTAGAAATGTACCAAAATTTAAAGAAAATTACGTCAGCAACAGCACCAAAAAATTTTTGCATTTGTCTGGTTCTAAAAAACCAGATGGTAATTTTTTTTCACTTTTTTAAGGCTTCACCAATATACATACTTCAAACAAGGTTTTAATATTTTTTCTACTTAGAAGGCTTTGAAAAATACATTAGTATTTTTTAATGAATACCTCATAAGTTTCAATGTCTATTTTATTGCTCAAAAATCATGTATATTGTTAAATCTATTTAAAATGAGTGCATTGGTAATAAATACTTTCTGGGAGATACAATTTTGATTTCGATATTGCGTAGCGATTTTTTTTAAAATATGTTCTCTGGTAGTCTTTTTGTCACTAAATGGTGCCGGTTACAGTTTAAAAGTCCCATCAATAATTACTCCCCACCCCTCCTAACAAAACTCCGTAAAATGACTGGGCTATAAATTGGGAAGAGCATGTGAGGATGTCGACCTTCTAGCAAGGATAGTCATTAGATGGTGTACGATCTTCGGCAGCACGAAGCACGTCCGCGGCGGCCTCGTGCGATCGACGCACGCCTGCAAATGTTTACATTTGAGCCGGCAAAGCCTGCGCTGCGCCTGCGACGAACAGCGATTAGTTGCAAAATGAATGCGGCCGAATTGAGTTCAGGGTCGAGCGTGTTGCCTCCGGGTGTTGCGCAAGATCATTTCACTAACAATACGTACACATATTCGCACTTTATCTCATTATGGGTGCTATGGTTTTGATGACCTTTCAGATTCGCTGTTCGTAAACAAACTCAAAAGATAACTTTTAATGTAGGTATTTCAGAATGAACTGCCTCCGTGGTCTAATGGTTAAGTTAAGAGCATTGCCTCTCGATACGGAGGTCGTAGGTTCGATTCCCATGGGGGACACCTAGTGATATGTCACTTTGTGCGTTTTTCCCCAGTTGGTTAGGACATTGCAGACTGAATCACCTGATTGTCTGAAAAGAAAAATGATTCCGTGCTTCGGATGGCACGTTAAGCCGTTGGTCCCGGCTACTGTCTCTGGTGGTAGTAGTCGTTATATAAAAACCACATCAGAGGCCGTAAGGCGGTCTGAAAAAACTCTGACACCAGGGCCCTGCCCACACGATAAGAAGAAGAAGAAGAATGATCTTACTGCGGTCACAATAACAATAGATTTTCCATTGTTTGTCGGTCATTTGGCAGTCAAAGCCTTAAATTATGGTCACTTCAATGTGATAGATTTGCAAAGATACAAACAAATACGATTTACAAGAAAACAATAGTCTCAAAATCAACTTCACAGATAAGTACCTAAGTACCTACTTATACGTAGGTACTTATTCTACCAACTGTAACGTAATAAATAACCGGCCAAAAATCAAGGTCTAACACTATTTTGGTCCCTGACAATACGTTTACGTAACATTTTGTTTGATCGTTAACACTGTTGCAACAACTAATAGCCAGTGGACAGCAAGTGGAGATCTCATTCAGCCGCTACTCGCTCAACTAAGTTACTTCAGTATTCCATTTACAAAGAGACCCATAAAGGCATTCTAATACACACGTTGTAAGTGTTAAATTAGCTCAATTCGTGGAACTTCTCATGTCGAACAAACTATGTAGGTATAAATAGCGCTCCACTTTCCGGGACAACATTACGACAATCTGGCTTTCCGCGGCTGCTTGCCTATTAAATTATATTTCCACATTTTCGTCATACATGTGAAATATATAATAACTTTTTTATGTCTAGGTACAAGGCCCCAAAACAAGTTTCTCTGCTCTTTAATCATTTTACAGTGTCAATTAAAATTGCCATTGGTTCTTTGTGTAACAAACTTTATTTATGCCCGATTGCCCATACCTTCTAGCATTTATAAAAAGGCAAACATCTGAATTAACTCTATAAGTCGTTTTCACAAGTGAATGCAAACATTTCTATGTAACTTGTTGGTAATAAAATAAGTGTCAAAAAAATACAAAATGAATGACT
Organism: Agonopterix subpropinquella; assembly: GCA_922987775.1. Lineage (NCBI taxonomy): Eukaryota > Metazoa > Arthropoda > Insecta > Lepidoptera > Depressariidae > Agonopterix > Agonopterix subpropinquella. The sequence goes on from OV277698.1 coordinate 18,445,747, forward strand.
TGCAATTTCAAGCTACAAACATGTTGCCTAAATAAATAACGATACGAAAAATAATAAAACCGGTCAAGTGTGAGTCGGACTACTCGCGCACCGAGGGCTCCGTACCACACCACCACAGAACACAACATTATTAACTTAGAAAAAAAACTTTTTTTGTCCAGGACCTTTAGCGCAAGACCGACTCACACTTGGCCAATTTTTAGTATCTGTTGTTATTCTGTAGAGTTTTCTCTATAATCGCACTAAGTTTGACGCTTGTATGTATTACTGTTTTACGATAGAGCGTGAAGAAAAAACGTTGATAAAAACTAGTTTCTTGTTGAGAACCCCCCTTAATTTTTAACTTTTTGACATTTTTATTATTTGTTAACAAATCCGCCGTAATAACGCATTTTAATCTGAGAAAATTTGAACTATCTAGCTATTACGGTTCAAAAGTTACAGCCCTAAATAGGTAGGACAGACGGACGGACGGACAGACGGACGGACAGACGGACAGACGGACAGACGACAGACGGACGTGCGGACGGACGGACAACGTAGGCTTAGTAAATAGGGTCCCGTTTTCACCCTTTGGGTACGGAACCCTAATAAAAAAGAATATTTAACAGCATGCTCCGTAGCATGCTCCAACTTCAATCATAAGCATAACGCTATAAGATTGCGTTAGACTGTAAATTATTGAGGCAACTGTTCCACAGCAAGTACGTTAATAAGTGCAACATTATTAACCTTGATATTTTATAGGCAATCTTACTCTCAAAGTTACGGAATCAAGAATGAGTAACACTTCAAAGGTTCGTCTTTAAGCATTTTTACGTAATTTAATAACCCTTTATTTTATGTAGTCTTATTTTGAGCGATGTTTATTAATAGTCGTCCTTAATAAGAATAACAAAATAAAAGATGGTGTTAATAAACTAAACTGAATATAACGTGATATTACTAACTTTCAGTTTCTCAATGGAACGAAAGCATATTCGATGAAACTTTTTATTACTAGGTACATACGTTTTTCAGGGGTCAACATCTAGGCATAATATGATAGATAATATACAGGGTCCTTCTTAATATGCTGACACTTTTTTAAGGGGATGATCAGACCATCAAACTGAACAACTTTCTTTAAGGGACCAACATCGAAATCGCGAAAAAATTTCTACTGTCCCATACATTTGGCTTGAGTAGGCTTGCAGTTTTGTATGGAAGAGCTGATTTTTTTTTCGCGATTTAGATGTTGGTTCAGATTGAGGGTCTGATCATCCCCTTAAAAAATTGATACCATTAGCATCCTTTTAAACTAAGAGTCTACCCATCAAACTGAACAACTAAGCGAAACAATCGGAGCAACTAAAAGTTTAGTACGGAACATCAGATTTTTTTTTGCTCTGATCGGTTTGCTCCCATAGTAAAAGTTGTTCAGTTTGATGGGTAGACACTTAGTTTAAAAGGATGCTAATGATATCAATTTCACCCTGTAGAAGCGAAATTACGATTGAGGGCAGCACAATAGGCTCGGTACCTTCTTAAGCGGGTGTCGTCGACGCTATAGCTTTCACGGCTGAGCGAGTATTACAGCTACTACACGCGGTACCATTTCATTGAAAGTTATTTTCAATAACAAAACGGAATTTTCGACGGCAGATCGCGTGCTAGCATCGCACGCACGACCAGTGTCAATGCCGAAGACTCTGGCGAAACCACCTACGACGTAATGCTTGAATACAATCGGCATCGCGAAATTACTCTTTATTATGTAGTAGGTAGGTGGTATTAATTGTTGGAAGCAATAAAAACCATTATCGGCAAGGTATTATTTATCAGATGACTGTTATTGTGCTATTTTGTTATCATTCTTAATTTGATCACGTATCGATCTATCGACCCTTGTATTTACAGCTCACCTGCACCTAGATAGGAACTAATTCCAAGTTAATAATAATTATTGTCAATCTATGTCTTCGAGTCTTTTTAGTGTTCCGTACCAAGAAACGGAACACTTATGAAACCACCTCTGTGTCTGTTCGTCCATCCGTCCTGATTCCTGAGTCCTGAAGCTGATACTTGGCATTAGTTATAGCAATTAATGGATAAATTAATTACCTACTGATTCAATGTGAACCCGTCACTCTCACAATGTCATCAGTCCAACGTGCTGGTGGTCTGCCTACTGACCTCCGTCCCTCTCTTTGCCACCATTCTAATATTGCCTTGGTCCACCGGCCGTCTTCCCGTCTAGCCAAGTATCCTGCCCATCTCCACTTCAACTTTGTGATCCACTTACCCAATAAAAAGCTTAATTTCTATGGGCACAAAAGGAGCTTATAATTTTCTCCTACATTATAGTGTGGGTGGGGTATTGGAAGTATCAGTTGAAAGCTTATAAAATTACGAGCCCAAAAATATGTTTTGGGTATAAAAATTTTTAAGTAGGTAATTAATAAACTAGAGGTGTATTAGTCAGAAAAGCAGATAGGTATATAGTTAAAGGTAAGTATGTATATCTGTCGTCAATATAAGTGTCGGTTACGAATTCAGAAATCCGGTCCTGTTTTGCACCACACCACGACTTCGTCTGTCGATTTAGTTCAATGACTCCATGTCGAGTCGCTAACGTCACAACCACACAAAAAGATATAAGTACTTAAACCTTTCGTATCGTAAAGACATTAAAGATACATAGGTAGGTAGCAAGGTACATGTATAACATCCGTCGATAAATTCTGGGGATTCATTCGTGTTTTTTTGTCATACTTAATACTGGAAGTAAGGTCATAGGTTCCTTTTCTTTAGATCTTATCATTGACTTCTACTACATGACTTCGTTCGCGCGCAAACGAACGAGATAAAAGACGTGATATAGCTACGCATGCTGGACGTAGGTTCCGCGCAAAAATGTTGCATCCAAGAACGTAAATCTTTCCACATCTTCTCGTATTAACTACTAGGCACGCCACATACTTACCTACATCCAGTATCCCGTAACGGAAGCTTAATTCGGAATTGTTATTTTGTCTGGGTTTTATGGCTCCATAATTGCGAACGAAATTTAAATTCGAGCAAATCCACCCAAAATCTGAATTCTGAATTCTGTTACGGAATTCCGGATATATTCCGAATATGTGGCAGGCCTAAGACCACTCCGCGACAAACATTGTGATACAAAACATAAGGTGTTTAGAGAATTTAAATTATGAAATTATGACCACTACCTGATACGTTCAAGGGTATATAAATAGGAAGAACCTTGTAACATTGAGACTAATCTTTGGAAAAACAACCGCAGGAAGGCGATATAAACCTAATAAATAATCAATACCTTCCTACTCATGCCTAAAACTAGTTTAATGATAAATAATTAAATACCTACATGATAACTACACATATCATGGTGTAAACTTAAATACGTTACATACTTTATTGGGTGCTTCAGACCATAAAACTAACCAACTTTCTCCATGGGATCAGCATCGAAATCACGAAAACAAAACATAGAGCTGTCTCATATATTTGGGCTAAGCAGGTTTACAGTTTTGTATGGAACAGCTGTTTTTATTTTGCGATTTCTATGTTGGCTCCGTAGCATAGTCTACTAACTAGATACTAACTAGATAAAAAACAAAATTGGACGTCTATATTTGAACCACTACTCGTGTATATATAATGTATTCACATCGATTCCATCATCCGTATAACAAAAGTTTCTGTTAACATTAAAATCTATCTTGTGGAATTTAACATCGTAAAATATTTCAAAGAATTCCATTTTTTATATTCTTCTAAGAATCTTTTAATTGACAAATTGTCAAGATTATCCTTATTATTTAGTTTAACTTGGTCGATATTCAGTTGTTTTTTAAAAGTCTTAGTTCGATCGAACTCCCGTGTGTCAAAATCTGGAAGAAAGCAAAAAAATCTTGGACGTGTCTGAATCGCCGAATCTATGCTTCAGAGCTATCTGTTAATAGATCAATTGATCACAATCATTCATAATAACGATAATAGTAGATATTCGCAGATAATACTTCTAGCAAGCCACACGCTCCCACATGTCACTAATTCATAAAATAACAAAGACATTTTAGAAGAGGAAAATAATGGAAGAACAATGCGCTTAGAGGCCTGCAGATAAACTAGATAATTCTTTGTTACTTACGCGTTAAATATGCGTTCACTTAATCTTTTATTTATGCTGGTGGTACGCAGTGCAGAAACCGCTTCAGAATGTAAATATAACAGGCGGGCTTCCCCACAACCATGGATACCTCAAGATATACATATACTCGCAATGTAACAGGTATGAGTCACAATCAAACGCTCATAACTAATTTCGGTTATCTCTTTGATTACAATCACCAAGCCATTTACTATGACGAATTAAAAAGATTATGATAAAATTTTGTAGGATTATCGTCCTACAGCGACGGAATGTTGTTAAACTGGTCATTTATTCAAGTGTCTTGACTACAACATCCTATTGATGAGTAGGTATTGTATAAAGACTATAATATTTCCCTTGGTATTTGATAGGTTCAACACATTACCAAACCTGTCTTCGCGAAACAACCGTTATATCCTTGTACTTCATTTAGGTAAGGATTAGGTCACTATTTACCTACCCACGGATCAAAAATTTGTTTTCCTGATATGTGAAACAACTTTATAGATAAGTAGTGAATACCTACCAACAACCGTGAATGAGAGGATGGCCTTCGGAATGTTAACGACTCAACATTAAATCAGGTTTTACTAAAATCCGCACAGATGTCCGGTGAGACTAATAATGTCCCATTACTTACATTCTGGCAAAATAATCAATTCAAACTTGTATCGATCTAGCGGTTAGTTCGTTTTGTCCTCTCTGCTCGTTCGCATCGCAGCTGCTTTGCCATTTTATATTTGAGTGAGTGTTTCTTGGACATCTTCTGTTTGGCCTTCTGCTGTAGGAACTCTACAGGTAAATATATTTTCCTATTCTCACATTTTAAACTGACAAAATATTAAGGATATCAAATTTTTCACATAGGCTACATTTTGCGACCACATAAATCCTGAATTAGTAACAGATTTTCCTCAAAGATGGCTCTGAACATCTGCTTTACATACCTTTAATATCTTTGTGTTTCTAACTAAGCATGTCTAAACAACGTTAAACGTCGGGAACAAGTGGAGAATATAAAAATAATTCCAAGTACGTTATATTCCCACGTGAGGGCCATGACATGCATGCGACGATCGGTATGTCAGTTCGGTAAGGTCCTTGTCGTTGTCGGCCGTCTGACTGCCATGCCCGACACGGGCCAGTTTGAGTTAGTGCCGCTATAAATAACGCACCCATTATTTATTTATTCCAATTTAATTATTTTTCTGTTAGGTCATATTTATATTTTGTTCTTAAGTTTTATATATGTATGTAAAAATAGTTGTTTTATGGTTTTATTTGTAATTATTATTATTATAATGTTGTAGGATAAATGTATTTAGTACCTACAAGATATTAAAACATAATATACTTAAAATTTCGAAGAGTAGATTAGGCAATAGTCATAGATATATTAATGCAATAGACACAATACCTGCTAGGTAGCTAATATATTTAAAAAAAATTGTTATAGAATATAGAGGATCTATCCTTTCATAGCATTTGGTTCATTTCCATTTTATTTTCTAATAAATCTTTTCTTTCAAATATTCTTTGTATGAGTTAAAATTGAAAGTGCAAAATAATTATAATTTAGTTTTAAGGACAAAGCAGTTAGGTACATGTTGTATTGTATGATAGTTTTGTGATGTGACTTTTAGTAGTATTATGGCCATCATGGGTAGTATTGTTTATTTCTTTGAATATGCCACACATATGATTATAAAGGTAAATATATAATCTGTGTGCGGAATATAAATGTTTACTTAATGTTAATTAATATTGACTGAGAAGACCAACACATTTAACAACGAATGAAGTATTATTGTAAAGTTAATAACCTATATAGATTTGAGTAATCCCTGGGAAGTATGTACAGGTAATAATTTTGTATTAAATACTTACTAATTCAATGATATATTATTTTATTCCACACCAAAATAATACCCAAAATACCCAACGATTTTAAAATCTTTGATAGCTTACCTAATTATTCCTGGGAAATATTTGTATGGAACAATGATTACAGCTATAACTTTTTCATCGTTTATCATGAAATGAATGTCCCCCCGAACCGAAAGTCTGGATTCCTACGTGCTTGCCTGCCTTCTCATGCATGTACATTTTAAGAATATTTTTTGGTAGGTAGTAAGTAGGGTGAGTGTGCCCGACCTTGCAGTGGGTTGACTCGAGTTCAGTGAATTTTAAATTATACAAACAAATTAAGTATTTTATATTTTGAAAAAATTTACCCAGGTATGTTGAAACCTTGATAATTAGATTCTGCTCTCGATTCTAAACATACTATTTTTCGTTTATTCATTAACACGTTGTATCATAAGCTGATGAATAAAGACGTGCAAATCGGCGGTTTGCATCATATTTAATAGTTAAAATAACTCCCGTGGACACTTGTCCACGAGATCGGAGATCTACTTAGATCTTATGCATCTTAGATGTTCAATTCGGTAGATGAAAGCCAGGGGGTCCATCCAATTACGATTGCAATAGTACCTAGGTAGGTATACCGAAGTTGTTACGACATAACTGCGACATAACAACATTCCTGGTAGGTAATTTTATGAAACATTTTAGTTTATGGTTATGGAACGTTATTGAATGCCACGTTACCGTTATTATGTATACAGGGTCCAAATTAATAATATTTTGACGGTTTTTTAAGGGGATGATCAGACCATCAAACTAAACAAATTTTGTATGAAACAATCCGATTTTTTTCTCGATGTTTGCTCCATAGTGAAAACTGTTTAGTTTGATGGTTTAATTTAAACCACCGTTAAATTGTTTCGTAAATTCACTAATTTTTCAAAGTCTACAGAGCATCCTAGGCAGTTTGATTTCGAAGACGAAGTGGGCCCCATGGATAAATCTCAATTTAGCATATTTAGTTTGATTATGAGAATTAAAGTCTATGATTAATTGATTAGGTACTTAATCATGATTACCGTTTAAGCTCCAATACAAGAATTAAATTGGATTACACGATTTATTATCAACATATAATTAATGAAAGATTAAAATATACGAATGAATTTAAAAAATAATTTGAATATTTGCATGTAATGATATAGTTGTAAGACTTGTAAGCACGTAATTTTATTACCGCTACCGATAAGATATACCTACATGCTTTTACATGATACGTGCCCACGTGCATTTATTTTATCGAAATGAAAGAGATAATTTCGTGTTGGTTTTGAATTTGCGCTTATCATTCTGTAGTGTAGTGTCGTAGACGTAGACTAACGTCTCGTCTTCGTCGGCTGACTAGATTGCGTTCGTTATCGTCTGCGTATCGTCAGGAATCAACTTAGACGACACGCCCTAAGTAGGTCATTTCAGAAATGGTGAGATATAATAATTATTTTTATTTACAAAGTACTTGCTATAATTTTTTTGGTCCGCTCCCAGATTTTTCTGATTTGTTGTTTAGGTCATGCTTGTTGACGTTATCTACATTTTGTGCTTAAACGAATACCTACATCGTGTGTAAACTGTTGAATTAGTTTAAGGGTTGATTGTACCCATGATACTGAACAACTTTCCCTAAGAAACTTATAGGAAATTATTAGCAAAACAATTTTTTTGGACTTTCCATACTTAATTACTATCATCAGCTGATTGAACGTTTGTGAGAATTTCTTGTTCAGTAGGTATCATTAATAATTATACACTCATTATAGTAATGCAACTGTATACCGGCTGATGTGTGTCCATAGAATGATAATATCATCACCATTCTGTAGACTTCCCACTGCAGGGTAAAGGGCTGCCTTTACCACACATTTACATTCTGGCCCATTTTTGTGCAAATCAAATTTTATTGTTGGTTTGTCATCCATATGTCGAGTTGCGATAATTTTCACTGGTCTCCTTCATATAGGTAGACAAGTTAAGTCAGTTAAATTTAATTTCCATGCTATTTCGGTGATCCACCAAGGCCTTGTCGGACCATTCTGCAACAATACCGGTAGTAACATACGTAGCAACGACTCGACTTCCGGAAACAAGACAGCACGACGAGACACAATTTATTTAAACCATTTTCTGACAACTTGACTGCTTAATTTGAATTTATAAATATATGTAAGAGGCGTAGAGACTCTACGCCACCTACCTACCTTACCTACGCCAAATGTACCTTACCTCCGTACAAGTCAAGAAACTTTTTATACCTAGGTAACCTACCAGTCGTCGTAGTTAGCAACATCATTTATTAGAAGACTATTCAACGTATAATGTGATAATGGTAGTTAAGACAGATTCCTAAAATTGGATGCGTGTTAATTTTAGTTGTAGTAAAAAGCGTCTACCGGCAACGTGTCTCGTAAACAAATTACCTATTTATTGAAGAGTATAGTGCCTACAAGGTTATCTGAAACATGTTCCTGTCTTGTAGCTGTTTATAAGTGCACGTCACCCAACTCACCCAGCCATCGAGATTGCGCTGACGAGCGCGCGACAACGTCCGAACAATACAATGCATAAAATATAACGTCATTGACACTGACGCGCTACCGTATTCGACTAATTGATGTGATGACTACTACACCATTTCATCAGAAAAATTCCCAGCAATTACGTTAACTTCTAGTAATTTTATCGTAAACTAGAGGATTTATAAATACAGATAATGAGTTCGAAAAGAATTTTATCGCGCACTGGTGCGGTGTAGTTACCCCGATTCTAGGTAATTATAGATTCATAGATTCTTTATTGTAGGTACCTACACAAAAACATAATTATGAAAAAAATTAGAGTAAGTAATTAGAGTAAGGCGAGCTTAACTCTAAAAGAGTTTTCTTCCAGCAAACCGTTGAGTGAGAGGAAAATTAATATGTTTGGGTAAAATCAGTGTGCACATAAATAAAAATCTACTTAATTATTTATGATATAGTAAAATGAATCCTATATAAAATAAGAAACAATATAAGATACACCTATTCAAACAAATAAATATACATGAATATACCTAATTATTTTATTTTGTGTCTCCAGTGGAGTTACATCATCATCGTCATCATTATTTGGTCTCTCTCTGTCGTCGTCACTGCTAAGGCACAGCACAGGCCTACCATGAAGTCACATTTGGGCAGCAATGAGGACAAATTCAACTGAAAGCCTTGAAAGTGGTTCATCTACTTAAGTACTAGTTAGGTATAATGAACTGTGTAAAAAATTTGCTATAATTTATTTTTCCTTCTTTTCAGATCCGAGCGAGGTCTGGCGCCAAAATTAACAATTGCCTCGAAAAATACCTAGTCTTAAGGTAAGTTTTGTGAAATTATTATAGGTACAGGGTGTTACAAAAGTAAAAATAAACATTTAAATTTTTTATGGGGGTTGTTGAGACCATCAAACTGAACAACTTTCACTATAGAACCAACATCGAAATTATCACTAAAAAAATTTTTTTTTCCGTACATTTAGCTCGAGTAGAGGTGTAGTTTAGTATGGAACATCGCAAACGCATCACATCATGGCGATTATGGCAAATCTCCCCATTTTTGGGGCCTATTTCCAGCAGAGGACGTCTATCGGCTGATATTATGATGATGATTATGATGATGGAACAAACGTTTTTTTTTTCGCGATTTCGATACTGGTCCCATAGTGAAAGTTGTTCAGTTTGATGGTCTTAACCACCCCTCTAAAATGTTTATTTGTATTTTTGTAACACCCTGTACTTCCAACTGGTAAACTACCTATCATTATCGTAATATCCGTATCGTATTGACGTTTTCTATAATGACAAATAGTTTTATTCTGACATAATAATATGTGGTGTGATAATGTGGCTCAGCCAGTTGAACATACCTATCGCAGTTATTAGCAGTTGTAGTACGGCACGGCACGGCGCAGGTCTGCTGCCGATAATTTTATTTCTTTGTGTATAGTTTTGAGAACCATGGTTACCATCATGTGGACAAAGATGGTGAAATCTCCGTGAATACGCGCCAAGTTTATAAAAAGACCACAAAATCCTTACCTGCAGCTTATTATTGTTAGGTATTCTGTTTCTAAACTCTTAATTAAATTTTACAAATACATCAAATATTGAATTTATGTAATATCATCATGTAATATTCCCCGAGGGGGTAGTCAGAGATATTCTGAAACTTCAGAACATCCACGTTTCACGAGTAGTACCAAAACTCCGAATTTATGTAATAAGCACCCTAAATTCAATATTTGATATAGGTATTTGTAAAATATCTAAACTATTATAAAACTGTAACAGAAGTGTGTCTGTACATTGAAGATATTTACAAAAAAAAGATTACGGTATGGTTTTTAGGCTTCCCTGATTCCAAATCACAAATTTTTGAACTTTTTGTCTGTCTGTTTGTTTGTTTGTTTGTTTGTTTGTTTGTTTGTTTGTTTGTTTGTTTGTTTGTTTGTTTGTTTGTTCGTTTGTTTGTTTGTTTGTTTGTTTGTTTGTTTGTTTGTTTGTTTGTTTGTTTGGGTGTTTGTTTGTTCTAGTATCACGCAAAAACTACTGAACCGATTTTGATGAAACTTTTTTTGTTTGATAGCTTATCATCTGACTTAAAATCTGGTATATAATTTATGCGGACGAAGTCGCGGGTAAAAGCTCGTGATATTATAAATTTATAAAGTAGAATATAATAAAGTAGGTACTTACCTACGTTGCCGCTGTAATTTAAATTCTCAGATTCTAGTTTGTTGGTAAAGTGTTCTAATTCTAAGGTATTTCAAAGTTCTAAAAAACTTTTTATAAATTGCCGCCATTTTCACATCGGTACAATGACCGTCCGTGAACCCGTGTTTCAAATCCAGGCCACAGGACCTCTGAGTGAATGAATTCCAATCTCATTCCTAGAAAAGTGAATAAGATTGAACGAATGAGTGAATGACAGTCCGTAGCTGGCTGGCTGTCTATTTTCTGTAACCTAATTTTACGCTTCGATTTTTATTATAAAAGTTCTATTCCTATGGAACTCCTAAAATTCTTTTGTAAATCTTAATCTTCTGTATTAGCATGTATTAAATTCAGTTGTTGCTGTGTTGTAAATATTATTTAAGGTGGGTTCTTCGTGTTATCATATCAGACACTCTCTAACTCTGTCATGTCCCGCCTTGACAAATTGTTAAAGATTTTCAAATGTTTCAAATAAACATATTGGTATTTTTTCAGGAATCTACACAATGGCGTTAATACTGCAGTACATAAATGATATGCACCTATTTATGGACAAATATGGAGGTAAGTTGATAAGAGATTTTAAAATACTACAAAAAATTGGCAATGCTTCCGATAACCCTATCGATGAATCAGAAATCATCGAATCTGTGACGTTAATTAATTTAAATGATAATTAAAACGTTGGCTTGCATTACATTTTTTATCAAAGTCAACTTACGAAACAGATATACAGGGTGTTGGGGTAAACAGTTGCATTTCTTTATGGGGTGAGTGTACCCACGATACTGATCAACTTTCCCTGAGAAACCTATAGTAAATTAGCAAAAAAAAATACGACTTTTCATACAAATGTTTGATCAGCTGATTGCATGTAGTATGAAATTTTTTTTAGATTTTCCAATAAGTTTCTTAGAGAAAGATCAGTATCATGGGTACAATCACCCCTTAATGTAAGACAACTGTTTACCCTAACACCTTGTATAAGGCGTGTGGAAGGAAATATTAGTACCTAGAGGCAGACCTAGTAGGACGTACCTATACTCCATTTCAAATAGCAACAAAATTTTAAGGGTATTTTGAATTACAGAAACAGAGATTTGAAACACTTCCTCCTACTTATTCTTAGAACAGCTTTAGTAATGTCCATGATATGTCAGATATTTACATTATCAAATCAGAATTAGCCAAAAAGCTATTTAAGAATCGGAAAATCTTGTCGTCCTTATTTGAAATGAAATATAGACCGGGATCAGGGACGTCTTTAAAAAATGCTATGTTAAAAGCCAAAATCAACGGGCATGTATGACAAGATGGACCTAGGCAAGAGAGGTGACAAGAACCGCTCAAAATGGAGATCTATACAGGGTGAAATTGATATCATTAGCATCCTTTGAAACTAAGAGTCTACCCATCAAACTGAACAACTTTCACTATGGGAGCAAACAAATTGAAGCAAAAGAAAATCAGCTGTTGCATACATTTGAGTCGAGTAGGCATTGCAGTTTAGTATGGAACAGCTGACTTTTTAGTTGCTCCGATCGGTTTGCTCCCATAGTACAAGTTTTATCAGTTTGTTTCTAATGATATCAATTTCACCCTGTATAGTCTCTGCCTACTCCGCTGGGAAAAAAGCGTGAGTTTATGTATGTATGTGTGTACTTTTGTAACAGATGAGCAAGGTTTAATCTAACCCAAGGCTAACTGATATATCAAGCCCATGAGTCTAAATTGGTTCTATGCCATTTGCCACTTGCCAGTCATTACATGGGAACCCACTTCACTACAATTTAAACCGTTATAGTATGAAAATAGGGTCCTCAATCTGGTAGGCGACCCGAATTTGTGTTATGGTTACCAAGCTGGACTACCAAACCAGGGTCCTGGGTTCATACCCGGTTAGGTCAAGGATGTTACACACCACCATTTTTTTATTACAAAAAAAAATTTTAGTGTCTGTAATGAAACTAAACAACTTAAGGAAAAACAAGAAAAGTTTGTAGACTCCCTAGTTTGTAGAATTAGAAAGTTAATCGGACGATCCACACTTTTTTATGGAAGGTCCAAAAATGTGTCTTGTTTATCGACCCGGAGTGCGATTTTTGAATCTCATACGTTGAACTCAGAAGTTGAAAATGTATGGAAATACGAATCTTTCTACTGTTGATTTGACTTCCAAAAATCGCACTCCCGGAGTACGATTTTTGAAAGTCAAATCAGCAGTAGAAAGACGCGTATCTCCACATTAATTTTGACATTTTCAACTGCTGAACTCAGCGAATGAGATAAAAAAATCGCACTCCTGTGTTTCATATGGTAAGTTGTTTAGTTTCAATTATATGAATACACCCATACACAGGGCCGGATTTAAGCATAGGCTACTAGGGGCCCGCGCCACAAGGGGGCCCGCGCCACAGGGAAAACAAAAAAAACAATGGTAGATATCACAAAAAATTGTGATATCTACTATTGTTTTATTTTTGGATTTACTTGGGATCTGAGATACTGTGAGATATTTAATTGCTTGGTGTTTGTGTATGACGGGTATACCATACAAATTAGTCTTTGATATGATAGTTGACCAACAGTGCTTGTCTTCTCATGAATTAGTTTTACACATCTTAAGAGGGCTATCGCAGTCCAGTGGCGCCCTCATCCCATTAAAAAAGATTTCTCTATAAAGAAAGCCTAAATTAAAAAGTAATTAACACGAACACTACAAAAGCCTTCAAGCTATTTTCATAGAATACTTTTATAGGTTTTTTAAAGGTCTAAACATACAAATTGGGAAAAAAGAAAAAAAACGGCCGCTTTTGTTTTTATTCGCAATTGTCTAAAAGTGGAATGTTTAGAACCTATAAAAGTATTGTATAACAATGGCTTGAAGGCTTTAGTAGTGTTCGTGTTGATTACTTTTTTAATTTAGGCTTTCTTTATTGAGAAATCTTTTTTAATGTGATGAGGGCGCCACTGGACTGCGATAGCCCTCTTAATCCATCAAGCTCTTATATACCAGACACAATACATAAACAACTTATCGGGGCAGACCGGTTCCACCAGTGCCTGACAGGTTTTAATTGTCCTAAACATGTTCAGCAGCCTCATAAATTTCCCTTCAGAAAATTATTATAGAAACAAATTAATTACATAAAGTAAAAATAAAAATCTTAACAGCATAGTTAGTCCATAGTGTAAAGAAATAATAGTGTTGAAGCTCAGCGGTCGCGGCAGGCCAATCGTGCGGGGCGTGCGGGGGCCGGGAGGAGTGCGTCCCGGCCCACGCTGCCTGCGCCCGTACCCTAACAGCCACTTGAGTTAGGGTACGTTCGTCCCCCGCCATACCCCGCACGCCGCGCGGACATAGACCCGCCGCGACCGCTGAGCTTCATCACTTATTTTCTTAGTTTAAAAACTTTTCGCTTACGCTGAAAGATGGAGCCAAGAAATGAGAGAGCAAGATAGCCAGTTATGAAAACTTATGGGAACAAAAAAGACAGAAATATTATTTTTTGTTTCGGTCACCGTGGCCGGTTTTTTTGTTTGGCAAGATGTCAAACCATTGTCAAACCTATGGAATGTTGATGACATCTTGCCAAACAAACCGTCTTTTTGTATGCAAAAGTCATACTATTGCTGTTTCATGTGCGGCCACGGTATGGTTTCATCTAGTTTAAACGTAGTGTATTACATAGTCTAAGATCTAGTTACTATAAATAAAAAAAAAAAAAAATGTTTTATTTCAGACTAAGAATTGCCCATATTTTGTTAGTAGCACAAGCTTACATCTAATATTAGTATAATCATATAAAACAAACAAAGAATTATTAATTGGATCGGTTCACCGATCCACACCTCTCACATGCAGATCGATGAAACGACCGAGGATAGCTGTATCCATCCGATCAGCGATCATCTTCAAGATTCTGTTCGGGCTCCCCCGTATTCTGCGCACAACAGACGCGGTCTTTTTGCGTATAATCGCATAAAAGTCTATATCTATGCTTATTTTATTTATAGGTACTATGGTCAGTTAGTGTCCATTATTAGTAGTTATTGTACAAAAGTACTTTTCACACCACCCGCTTGAAAATGGAACATTATATGTCATGTAACTCGAACCTAAAGCAAGTCATTATAGCCCTGGGACTAGCCGGGCAATAATATTGTACTGAATTTCATTATAACCCGCTGGTCAATAATGAGATTTGAATATGGAACCGCATCCACAGATTATTTAATATTTACTACGACCCTTACTTAAAATTCGTATGAAAACTTATCATGGAGACCTGCACCAAAAAGAACTTAATTTGAAATTCGAACTGGCCACCACGAGTATTGAACACAAAAAAAGAAAAAAAAGGCGCGAATACTGCAAATCTCTGTACCTATTGCTACCAGTGCTACGAACAAAGTAAAAAAAAATATTACATTTTTAACCGACTTCAAAAAAGGAGGAGGTTTCTCAATTCACCGTATATATTTTTTCTTTCCACAACTGGAGTGCGATTTTTGAATCTCATTGGCTGAGTTCAGCAGTTGAAAATGTCAAAATTACTATGGACGCATCTTTCTGCTGCTGATTTGACTTTAAAAAATGGCACTCCTGAAGTATGATTTTTGAAAGTCAAATCAGCAGTAGAAAGTTGCATATCTCCATAGTAATTTTGACATTTTCAACTGCTGAACTCAGCGAATGAGTTTCAAAAATCGCTCTCCTGGTCTAATTTTTCAAATATCTACTTTCACTTTGAATTTAATAAAATAGTGTTTTCTAAATACTATTATACTATTGAACTCTAATACATACATACATACATATACTCACGCCTGTGTCCCATTGGGGTAGGCAGAGACAATAGATCGCCATCGGCTACGATCCTGACACACCTCTTTCGCCTCTTCCACACTCATAAGTCGTTTCATACACGCTCTTGAACTCTAATACTTTGTTATAAACTCTAATAAAAGAATTGGTTTCTAACCATAGAGAATTTACACGCTCCCCTGGGCTTCTAACAGTATTGCTTTTTATTTTCTCGCGGAGGGTGTGAAAAGTAGAGTATGGTCCTCGGGGATAAACGTGTTTTCATCTTGGGCGAGCTTGAACCCCTCGCTTCACTCAGGATTCTAGTCTTAACTCCCTCGCTTCGCTCGGGAGTTAACTCTTAACTCCCTCGCTACGCTCGGGAGTTAACCCTAGAAACCCTCGTTGGGCTCGGGATTCAATATCGCGCCCGTGATGAAAGACACTGCTTTATCCCCTTGGTACATAATCTACTATTAGTCTATATGTAAATATGGATAGATAGCTTATAGAATCCAATAAGAACAATAATTTATTTAACTATTGTTTCATTCATGCTATATCATAAAAAAATATTACGACTAGGATTTTTTTATCTGATGTAAAGGGCTCCTAACAGTGCAAAGTAGCATTGATATATTTAGAAATAGCAGGATGACACAAATTTACGGCCAACTAAGCTGTCTTATAAATAGATATTCCAGTTTTATTCATGGGAATATATTTTAGAATCATGTTTTATGTATTTCAAACAGAAACTTCAGCTGTTTTGTAGGTGTTTGGCATAAAAGGTCATAAATTTAGTATGATAAAAGTCGAAAGAAGTTCATAGTTTATGATAACTATGCTATGATAACATGAGTCGCATGCGTGTGCTGAGATGGATGTTAAAAGAAATAAAAAATAAAATAAGCCTTTATTCTGTTGCTTTTGTTTTACAGTTTTTTTTTTCGAATATTATTATAATACATGCATAAATCATAAATATAATTTGTTTATAGGTACTCTTAATTACATCGACGATAGGTGCACTTTATAGAAATAGCTTGCCCCTCGATAAAGGCCTCCTCTAAAGACTTCCATGTCTCTCGATGGATGTTATTCAATAAATACACTGATTTGTTGCTCGCGGGCCTTTATCTCTACATAAACTGACTACTGATGAATTAAAAATAATAATGTTGTATCAAAAAAATTACATGATTCTGTCACATTATCATATTAATATTATTATTCATCATAATACCTACTTGAGTGAAACAATACTTGCACGAAAATTCTAATTTAAATAGAACAAAGACTACAAATACTCCCAGGATCAGTTTAATTTATATCAGCTTTATTTTAATTTAATTACCTGGAGTGCGATTTTTGAATCTCATTCGCTGAGTTCAGCAGTTCAAAATGTCAAAATTACTGTGGAGATACGCATCTTTCTTCTGCTGATTAGTCTTTCAAAAATCGCACTCCTGAAGTATGATTTTTGAAAGTCAAATCAGCAGTAGAAAGATGTGTATCTCCATAGTAATTTTGACATTTCCAACTGCTGAACTCAGCGAATGAGATTCAAAAATCGCACTCCTGTGCACGAATGAAATATAATGTATGCGTTTATTATGCATTCATATTGATTTTTAAATGAGTATTATATATTTGTTCTTGGCTTTACATCTTATGAATGAAGAATTAATTGTATGCAATGTAAAAACCATATTTATATTTTTATGAATTTTGAGTTTGTTAGTAAGTTTGTAAAGTTGGCGTCGTTTTGTATTTTTACCAAGTAGTGAATTTTAGATGAGATACAAAGGAAACAAATCTTACTATGAAATACATAAATAACTAAATAATATCGGGCATAGATATACAGGGTGGCTTTTCTTGGACAGGACAGTATGGTAGGTACTATAACCATTGTAGCTACAGGAAAACATTCTTAGAAGACTATCCTTAACATTTTGAGACCGTTAGACCTGCATATACGGATTTAAAAAAAAAATTACTAATTACTGTCAATAAGAAAATGGGGCATTTACTCAAAAACTTTTTTTGATGCCGATCGATCCTGTTTCTTATAAAGGTAAAAAACTCTACCCTAATGCCCCGTCCAAAAATCTCTACCCTGATTTTATCTCGGCTCCGATATTACTTAGTGCAAAGTTTATTAAACAACAACATTGGAATGTTACAAAGCAGTAGTAGAAGAATCAGGAGTGCGATTTTTGAAACTCATTCTTTGAACTCAGCCGTTGAAAATGTCAATATTACTATGGAGCTTAGACAATTTATATAGGGACTGGCCTTGCGGTTGCATTTCCCCTCTGCCACGGTATAAGAACAATGGATCTTGCGTATTTACACCCAATTTTCTACCTTATCACTAAACAAAACTACTAGCAAAACAATAATTTTGAACTTAGAACGTTTGGGGTTCACACGAGACTACTTTTCATGATTTTTAACATTCAAAATTAGAATCTAAACTTATGAGGAATAAAATCCAAAGTTTCGGATTTCATGTTACCTCGCCCCCCGCAAAAAGTGGCAGAAATGTTTCTTAGTAGAATGACACGCGTAACTCGTCCCTATATAAATTGTCTAAGCTATGGAGACGTGCATCTTTCTACTGCTGATTTGACATTAAAAAATCATACTCCAGGAGTGCGATTTTCAGCAGTAGAAAGATGCGTATCTCCGTACATTTTCAACTGCTGAGTTTAACGTATGACATTCAAAAATCGCACTCCCGGAGAAGCAAAAAAAAAAATGTTATGCCGTTTTGGTCCATTCCATATAAAGTTACAGAAACCCCTTTAGGCAGCATTCTTAATAAAATGATTGTAATTGTTTATTTTCAGATCCCCGGACAAATCCATGGTTCCTGATGAGTTCCCCATTTCCTACATTAGTAATATGTCTAAGCTACGTTTATCTAGTCAAGGTCAGTCGTTGATTACATCATTCAATTTCGTTTATCACTTTGTAAAAAAATATGAGATATTAATGAATGATTTGTTCGCAGGTTTTAGGTCCACGGTTTATGGAAAATAGAAAACCCTATGAATTAAAAAATGTTTTAATAGTATACAACTTTTTACAAGTAATATTTAGTGCGTGGCTGTTCTATGAGGTAAGAATATTATGCTATATATTTCAAAATTGTTACTAGCACTAAGTTAAGTTAAATTGTAGCCTGTAGAATCCCACTGCAGGGCAAAGGGTTTATGGAAGTGGGCCATACTCTACCACGCGCGCCCAGTACGGGTTGGTGGAAGTTAGTGGTCAACTTGCTGTCAGATAATTTTCAAGCCGCCTTAATGGGCCTCAGACCTGGCTTGGATAGTTACCCCCGCCATCTGACGGAACTATCCGGGAACAACTGCTTAGCGTGCCTTCCTAAGTACGGAGACGCTCGAGATGAAATACCGGGTACCAAGCACTACTACCTACTTAAGAGGGTACCGAGCCTATTATGCTGCCCTCATTCGTAGTTTTTTATTTCTAAACAATTAGAAACAACATTTCCAAAAAACAAGAATGTAACATTGTCCATTGTCCTGGTTGGCTTTCAATTTATCAAAACATTACGGATTATTATGCTTTATGCTTTTAATTATGCTTGTAAACACCAAAAGTGGCTACTTTTTGTGGTTTTAAAGATAATATCAATGAAGATCAAGATAAAATCAGCAATGACTACAATGTGACATTCTTGTTTTTTGAACATACATACATACATATTCTCACGCCTGTCTCCCACTGAGTTAGGCAGAAACAACGGAGTTGTTTTTTGTAAATGTTGATTAATTGTTCGGAAATTAAAAAATACGATTGAGGGCACCACAATAGGCTCAGTGCCCCCTTAATAAGATGTCACGTTATAATGGTACAAAATCAAAAGAATGTTCAGTAGTCCAACAAAGAAAAATATTTATCCAGATTTTAGTTTTGGTCCCGTAGTGAAAACAAAGAAAACTAACATTTATCCAGATTTTAGTTTTGGTATAAATTACATTTTAAGAGCTGGAGTGCGATTTTTGAATCTCATTCGCTGATTTCAGCAGTTGAAAATGTCAAAATTACTGTGGAGATATGCATCTTTTTACTGCTGATTCGACTTTCAAAAATCATACTTCAGGAGTGCGATTTTTGAAAGTCAAATCAGCAGTAGAAAGATGCGTATCTCCATAGTAATTTTGACATTTTCAACGGCTGAACTCAGCGAATGAGATTCAAAAATCGCACTCTAGGCTTGGTATTGGTACCCTTACAAATAAAGTTCATTTCATAAGAAATCAGCTGTCAATTCTTGTGCTTAAGTCGTTAATATGATAATGACCTGATCCGCGGGACTTCTTATGTAGAACTATAGGTACCCATTGTTACATAACGGTAATTGGAATGGAGTGAAATACTGTTCCCATAATGAGTGAGTAAATTAGTTGCTCAATCCCATTGTTTATGAAGTTGCTCTGCACACAGTACGAGGCTTATTGTTGCTCTTTTAATTACCTGCTCGTGTGAGAGTGGCATTATTTGCATTTTAATGGTTTGTTTTTAACAGTTTAACACTTGAGTTATTGCTAATGTTTCCAAAAACATGTTTTATTTTCTTGTTCCAACCTATAATGTGTTTTCCACATAGACGAAGAATTTTTCGCTTAAGCTGTTTTCCACTATACAACGTGTTAATGAATTAACGCAAAACTAGAAAGTAGTTTGTATAGAATCGAGAGCAGAATCGAATTATCATGGTTTCAACATAGGTAATTTTTTTCAAAATATGAAATAATTTGTTTGCAAAATTCAAAATTTTCTGAACCCGATGTCAACCTACCGCACGGGCACACTCAGTCACTCACCCTACTTAGTACCAAAATAAGATTTTAAAAATGCATCCATGAGTACTTTAGCGCTTTCTTTTAGTGCTGAAATGATAACAAATAATTTTCACCTCAAAACTTAAAATGCGAATAACTTAAAATTTTAAGTATCAAAATAATGAAATTATTGTTTCAATCTAATTATTTTGTTATAAATCAGTTGGGGTTTATGAGGTTTTGCGTTAATTCATTAACACGTTGTATATTCTGCTGTCACAGTAAAACTTATTATTTACGAAAACGTGTAGTACTAGTATCAACAAAACTGAAAACATCGAGACTATTTTTCAGTCTGAACTTATTTATTATGTATGGACATTGTATTGTGTTTTGCATTTTAGTAGCATTTTATCGAATATTTTAATTTTTGAAACACCAATTGTACTGATTTGACTCACTAATTTTATTTTGTAGTACACTACAAATTAATTATACTTAGTAATTGATGTACCTAATTAAAAATACATTCACAGTAGAATAGTCTGGAGTGCGATTTCGCCGAGTTCAGCAGTTGTAAATGTCAAAATTACTATGGAGATACGCATCTTTCTACTGCTGATTTGATTTTCAAAAATCGCACTCCTCAAGTATGTCAAATCAGCAGGAGAAAGATGCGTATCTCCACAGTAATTTTGACATTTTCAACTGCTGAACTCAATGAATAAGATTCAAAAATCGCACTCCTGAACAGTATTCACAGCTCCTCTATTCCATCAAAATATTATATATTTTATTATAGGTATAGATAGTTTTTACCGCCGCGCCGCTGTGGTTTCTTTTTATTATATTATTATACATAATATAAAAATTATTATTAAACTAGGTATCGGAAAAAAAACTGCCACACAGTATAGTTTAGGTACTTATAAAGACGTGAGCTAATGTCTTGTTTATATATGTAAAATGCATTGCCAATTAACTTATTTAAGCGACTGCATATTACAACTATAAATTCTATATCATATTATATCAATATTTTGTTTTGAAATGCGTCACCCAGAGCTTGATGGGGGGCTGGCTGAAGCATTACAGCTTCAGATGCCAACCTGTGGACTACACAGACAATCCTATTGCTACTAGAGTAAGTGAACAAAGGTCTCTAGCATTCTGGTCGCCGGGGCTACCAACAAACGAACGACTAACCTCTCACTGTATATACGGACATTGTCATTTATTTCCAGGCGCCTTCTGTAAATACGATCCCGGAGGAGATGGTATAGTCTTTAATTAGCAGAGATCGTATAACCGAATGCATATTTACCTTTTGTGGTGTTGGCTATTATGGAATGCACTTTTGTACCGTTTTTTTTTTTAAATAAGTATATTAATTATAAGATGTCGCGTTTATACTTTACACCCGATTAGTTATACATTTCCTGACATCAGGGATTAAAATAAAGATGGCGCTCCCATAATTTCATAGCTACAAATTAACTTTAGGTAAATATGAACCCGAATATCCGATCGCTATTAATTAGTCTTAAGTTAGCTTTTAACTAACATTATGAGCCACGCGATGTGGCTGAGCTGGTGCCCTCGCCTTAGAGCGAAGGTGTCCAAGGCTCTCTGTAAATACAAGTAACACAGGGCTGGTGTCGGCATATTGTTTCAGATTGGGGGCGCGGGCTGGTTCACAGGCAGGTATAACTTTCACTGTCAGCCGGTCGACCACACCAAACATCCACAAACAATGAGGGTGAATTATCACTTCTACTGATTTTAAACCCCTATTATATTCCTGTAGTTATCCTCCTTGAATTTTTATCGTTTTATCACCCATACTCTCCTAGGGACCGAAAAAAATTTCTAACTTTACACTTCTGCTAATACCTGTATTCCGACCTAATGACAGCACTGACCTAGTCCAAAGTCTAATATAATAATACACAGCCTCCAACGTCAGTCGTAATGATAATTTCACAAACGCATGCTTATAAATATTCACCACCTGTTTCCACATCATCATAATTTTCTAACATTTCACTATCTCAAGGATAATTTGCAGAATCTATCTAGTTCATTTGCGTCAAGTTGCAAAACGCACCATTTGCAGGTGCTCTATAGAATGACTTACTTCCATTGTACCGCAATAAGGTAGATTTTACAATAATCTTGAGACATCATCATTACCATATACACTGACTACTTGATCATTGCATGGCGGAGATATCTACTGGTGATTCATACTTAAAACATGCGCATGCTCATTGTTCACCTCACCCTTAGAATATACTTTATTTGCTATTTTATATGATTATATTATACGGGGTGAAATTGATATCATTAGTATCCTTTTAAACTAAGAGTCTACCCATCAAACTGAACAACGTTTACTATGGGAGCATACCGATCGGAGCAATAAAAATCGGCTGTTGCATACATTTGAGTCAAGTAGGAATTGCAGTTTAGTCAGGAACAGCTGATTTTTTTGCTCTCATTTGTTTGCTTCCAATAGTAAAAGTTGTTCAGTTTGATGGGTAGACTCTTAGTTTAAAAGCATGCTAATTATATCAATTTCACCCTGTAGATAAAAAAACTATTTAGAAAATTATTAAAAAGTACAATTAAATTAGCTTTGGTCACGAAATATTGCTTGCTGAGACACATTAAACAGTTATCAGATTTTATTATATTTGTACAGTTTTAAATAACTATGTACTTCATCGTATTTGACACGTGATTCAACTTTACAGATGGTTCATGCCTGCTGGTGGTACTACTTCTCAAAATTCACAGAATTCTTCGATACGGTGAGTTAACACTAAGAAATTTTTTAAAAGAAAAATTTGTTCCAAATGACTCTCTCGATAGATGGCGTTGATGCGAGATGGATAAGTAACCGTGCTGTTAATAAAATGCAAAAAATATTTGTTTGCCTGTAAAGTCAGTTTACAGACGATAGTTTTACGTGATAACGTCAAAGATAGATTTGTTCCGCGCTCTCGCTTGCACGCTCAGGCTCAGGCGGAACGTGACACTTTTTCTTAGGTGCAGCCGGTGTTCATCAATTTATAAGATGTTATCACATCAAAAATACAAAAATCCATCACCATCTATCGCGGCATGTTTAACTACGTTTTACTAGCTATCAGAAAACTCCCCATTAAACTTTATTTTTATTTTTTATTTAAATTAATGTACTCTTGCTTGTGCGTTAGCACTGCATTGACGCTAGTGTCAAGTAGTTTATGGGAGAATCTATCCCAATCTAAGGGATTGTTTTTGGTCAAGAACAAGAAGAGATTGAGGATTGCGGAGCCTCGTGGCAGGCAAAAACGTGACGTGCGAAAACCACGCAAGACAAGTGCTCGGGGTCAGAACCTGCAACGTGACTCCCCATTAAACTTGCTAATTGCAGAACGAAAAACAATTTCGATTAACAAACTGTTATTCAAATTAAAGATAATGATGTTTATTAAGAATCCGAATTATTTCGTTGACTTTGAATTCGCTTTAAATTGTTTAACACTTGTGTCACCTGTTTATCGAAGTTAACAATTATTGTCCTTTTTTTTACTTTTTTATACTGGGTGAAATTGATATCATTGGCATCCTTTTAAACTAAGAGTCTACCCATCAAACTGAACAATTTGATGGGTAGACTCTTACCACTATGGGAGCAAAACGATCGAAGCAAAAAAAAATCTGCTGTTGATACATTTGATTCAAGTAGGCACCATAGTTTAGTATACTATTGTTCAGTTTGATGGGTAGACTCTTAGTTTAAAAGGATGCTAATGATATCAATTTCACCCTGTATAGCCAAAGACATTGAATCTCCAAATATAATGCTAATTCCTATAACAGTCGAAATTGACCCTCAGAGAACTAACATCCTAATATACGATTGTAACTTGTATATTTCAGATCTTCTTTGTTCTAAGAAAGAAGTTTGATCATGTATCCACGCTGCACGTGATCCACCACGGTGTGATGCCGATGTCGGTGTGGTTTGGCGTCAAGTTCACGCCTGGCGGCCACTCTACCTTCTTCGGCTTGTTGAACACCTTCGTCCACATTATCATGTACTCGTACTACATGCTGGCAGCTATGGGACCACAGATGAGGAGGTTCCTCTGGTGGAAGAAGTACCTCACTACATTGCAGATGGTGAGTATTATTAGATTTAGTTTCGTATTTGATAAAGCGTGAAGGTCTGATTTTTACAAGATTACTGGCGTTGTTGTGGTTTGAACTACGATTTAAAAAAAAGATCAGGAGTGCGATTTTTGAATCTCATACGCTGAACTCAGCAGTTGAAAATGTATGGAGATACACATCTTTCTACTGCTGATTTGACTTTCAAAAATCGCACCCATGGAGTATGTTTTTTGAATGTCAAATCAACAGTAGAAAGATGCGTTCTCCATAGTAATTTTGACATTTACAACTGCTGAGTTTAACGAATGAGTTTCAAAAATCGCACTCCAGGCAGAAAATGACAAGCATTTTCTCATTAATAATCAATTTAAATTAAATCTTTACTTATAAAACAGTTCCGTGTCTTACTGAGGCAGCACCCTTTGTTTTAATTATTAAGTGTAAGCCGTTATGGGCTTCATTCTGTTTTATAAGGTTTGGTTGGTTGTATGTATTATTTCGGAGCAGAGTTACACCAGCATCTGAACAACAAAGCAAGGATATAATTAAGAGGGTTATTCGAGCTCAGTGGCGGCGCCCTCATCACAATAATAAAGATTTCTCAATAAAGAAAGCCTACATTAAAAAAGTGCCCAACAGATAAACTACAAAAAAGCCTTCAAGCTATTTTCATAGAATACTTTTATAGGTTTTTTAAAGGTCATACTTTTGAAAAAAGAAAGAGAACGGCCGCTTTTGTTTTTATTCTAAATTATCTAAAAGTGGAATGTTTAGAACCTATCATAGTCTAAAAAAACAAGGTCTTCTATTCCCAGAGTGACACAAGCCTACGTCACAAAAAAATGGCCGCTAAACATGGTAAAAGGGTATGATGACGTAGGCTTGAGTCAGTCACGTGGTCGGAAGAGAATACCAGGCGCAGTATATTATTGTACCATGTATTATTGTATCATGGAACCTATAAAGCTATAATAGCATAGAACCTATAATAGCTTTTGTAGTTTATCTATTGGGCACTTTTTTAATTTAGGCTTTCTTTATTGAGGAATCTTTATTATTGTGACGAGGGCGCCACTCGAATAGCCCTTTAAAACGTGTGCATTTCCGTTGACAGGTGCAGTTCGTCGGTATAATGGTGCACGCGTTCCAGCTGCTATTCATCACGTGCGACTACCCGCGGGCGTTCGTCTGGTGGATCGGCATGCACGCCGTCATGTTCTTCTTCCTCTTCAAGGACTTCTACAACCAGTCTTACTCCGCCAGACCTAAGGTACTCATCCTTTATTGTCAAATAATCAATTCTTGGGTCCTTTTTAGGGTTCCGTACCCAAAGGGTAAAAACGGGACCCTATTACTAAGCCTACGTTGTCCGTCCGTCCGTCCGTCCGTCCGTCCGTCTGTCCTACCTATTTAGGGCTGTAACTTTTGAACCGTAATAGCTAGATAGTTGAAATTTTCTCAGATTATGCGTTATTACGGCGGATTTGTTAACAAATAATAAAAATTTTAAAAAGTTAAAAATTAAGGGCGGTTCTCAACAAGAAACTGGTTTTTATCAATGTTTTTTCTTCTCGCTCTATCGTAAAAACGATAAAACATACAAGCGTCAAACTTAGTGTGATTATAAAGCAGACTCTACAGAATAACAACAAATACTAAAAACCGGCCAAGTGTGAGTCGGTCTCGCGCTAAAGGTCTCGGACAAAAAAAGTGTTTTTTCTAAGTTAATAATGTTGTGTTCTGTGGTGGTGTGGTACGGAACTCTCGGTGCGCGAGTAGCCCGACTCGCACTTGACCGGTTTTATTTTTTTCTTTTGGTTTCTCGGTAAAGGCTCTATTTCAATAAAATGTATGGATCTGCGCTCTATGGGGAAATTCATTTTTTAACGTCCTATATAGCATATAAATTAACAAGTAACGCCATCTAGCGTCAAATAGCTGAACAATATTTAACAGATCCTAATGCAAAAAGGGGCGAAGATAAAATAAAGAAGATCCCAAAGATTTTTTTTGGTCTATTCGTAGATCCCATATTTTTGTGTTCGCGAAAGTACAACAACCATTAATCGTAATAAAACAGGTAATCTCCTGTAATTAACTGTAACAGGAGAGTGTCTGTACATTGAAGATATTAAAAAAATACTTTTTAGGTATTCCTGATTCCAAATCAAACATTTTTGTTTGTTTTTTGCATCATGCGAAAACTACTGGACCGATTTGGATGAAACTTTTTTTTGTTTAAAAGCTTACTTAAAATCTGGTATATAATTTATCTCGCTACGATAACTGGTACCCACCCCGTGCCTACGAAGTCGTATATAAAATACTTATGTTTAACATTGCAGGTCCGCGCCAAGTCTCCTCAGCCCGAACAAACAACCGAGATCCCAGACAAGGAGATAATGTACAAGAACGGCTCGACTAAGAACGGGTACAGCAACGGGCACACGAACGGGACGGTGCTGCGCGCGCGCACCATGCTGCCGGCCGGCAACTGACGCCGGCCGCGGGGCCCTCCTTAGCATTCCGTAGTCTGTGATTCATAGCCTCCAGCTGTCACGAGACCTTTTATTTAATTCGTGGACTTTCATGGGGTGACGGTGTCGCTTGTATGTCGGATGCGCGCATTCAAAGTCTCGCCGCGCATTCACTAACCCGTTGATAGTGTTAAATGTGATTTTATTTAGTGTAAATATGAGTTAGGAGGTACCAATGGTGTAAATTTTATTTTATTGATATGAAAGTTTAGCTAGGTTTGTGATCGCATAGCGTTTTGTACTTTTATTAGATTAGTGATGTTGCTTTTAGAGTTAGAGGACCTCTGAAAGACAGTCATAGTAGATACGGATTCTTTGTAAAAGGTGCTTTGTCCATGTTCCAAATCGGTTTTATTTATTCATCTAATGAAACAACTTGCCGCGATTTTCAATAACTGTCTTTGCACTGTCTTAATGATCAACTTTTTTTTTTAATACAATGCCACAAATCAATTTTTAATGATAATTAAAGAGTGTTGTTTTTTTTATGCAATTTATAATTTTCTTAATACTATTTGTTGTTTTTATTATTGTTATTATTGTTCTGATTACAAATTGAAACAGACTGCACACAATTATTCTAATTTTAAGTACAATAGCATTTTAACTTTAAATATTAATTGATTGTTCAATTCTGATTTAGGTAATTATGACACTTAGTGGTTGTGTTGGTTATTTATTTTGTTTATTTAATCTTTTATTTATATCAAAAACATGTATACTTAGGATCAAATTGAATGACGGGTTTTGTAGTGTAGCCATCGAAGTTCTTCCTTATTTTATTAGTCTTCCGTTTGTTTTGTACTTATCAAAATTATGAGGTGCTTTTTATACTCCGAACAATGTTCTGCTACCAGCAGATACCGTAATAAGCTAAAGCTCGCCATTTTGTAAATGTTGGTTTCTTTTATCATATTGAATCAATTTACTGTGTACCTATTGTAACTTTTATACAAAATATGCAAATAAAATAAATAATAAGTATAAACATAACGTTTATTTTTTATCAGTTTCCTGTATTTATCTTAATCTTAATAATGTTTTAATGACATAAAAAGTGATTGTTGGATAAATGCCAAGATTACATCTATTAGTTTAATCCTTTGCTACAAAAAGTAATATTTCAAATCAGTGCTGATTAGATCATGAATTCATGATGGATGATATTGCTCTGTAAACATTTATTTATTAAGTAACCTTAAATCACAATTATTAAAATCACATCCTTCACATTACCTCTAGGAATACAATCATTTTAGCTTCTACTGTTACACAAACTTTTTATTTTATTTATGTAAGTATACAGGGTGAAATTGATATCATTAGCATCCTTTTAAACTAAGAGTCTACCAATTTAAACTGAACAACTTTTACTATGGGAGCAAACCGATCGGAGCAACTAAAAAATCTGCTGTCCCATACTAAACTGCAATGCCTACTCGACTCAAATGTATGCAACAGCTGATTTTTTTTTGCTCCGATCGGTTTGCTCCCATAGTAAAAGTTGTTCAGTTTGATGGGTAGACTCTTAGTTTAAAAGGATGCCAATGACATCAATTTCACCCTGTACAATTTAAAATTAAAACAAAAAGGAACTTTATCTAAAAATAACACTTAATCCTAATCCATAAACTTGGAAGACTAGTTTCTTACGTATGTCAAATGTATACTTGTATTTAGTTACTTAAACCTTTTGCGAGGAGAGGTTTGGCCGGTTAGATTATGAACATCTATTAAGTACTGGTATAGTTTTAAAAGCCATATCAACTAACTTAGCATGTACACACGGCGACAGGTCAGGTTACCCTGTTTGGACTTTGAACTATGTATTAGAAGTTGAACGCTGCGAATCGTGCGAGAGGGTGCGGTATGTTGTTGTTGTTTCGTCTCACAGCACGCTGCGCCCGCGCCGGCAGCCGCGTCTATGCAGGCTCTCTACCGCACTATTTTGTGTTTTGTATGGGTATATAGGGTGCGTAACCTGATGTGTCGCCGTGTGTACCTAGACAAACTAAGATTTTAAATCGTTATAAAAATGTATTGTGTCGCGATAATCAACTACTGAATATACCGGGCCGAAAGAGGAATTTCGTTTGAAAAATATGAGGACCGCGGTGTTAATTCGTGTATTCTTAGGGTTGAACCTCATCTGGCAGCACCGCATCGCCTTTTTCTGTCACTCAGGAACGTCATTTGCTAGAGCAAATAAGATAGACGGAACCTATGGACGGAACGCGATCGCGCGCGGCGCCGGCGGTGCTGCTGCGTGCGGCCGCGTTCCGTCTACTTTATTTGCTCTAGCAAATGACGTTCCTAAGTGACAGAAAAGGATGGAGCGACAGAAAAAGGCGATGCGGTGCTGCCATATGAGGTTCAACCCTTAAGGTCACAAAGATTTGTTGCGGGCAAGTTTTGGGATCCTAAACTGTGTTAGTTTATTTCTATAATCAGCTCATACAGCTCTTTCACATAGATGTAAAATAAATACTTATAGGTATTCATTTCAATAATAAAAAAATTTACTATAACATCATACATTTTTTAGGACCACTAACTTGCCAGCAAGTGCATCATCAAATCTATTGCATCTAGGATGTGAAATTTGACATAACAGAAGTCCTGTCTGAAAATACTGTCCTCATTATTTTGTAAACGAAAATTATTTTTACAGAATGCACTATGACACTTGAATTTGTATCAACACAAATCATATAATTAAAACAGGTAGGTACGAGTACCTAAGCAGATCTAGCACAGCGGAACCCAAGATTTCCAGCAGTGCTGTCATCAGTATTGTGGGAGCGAGCTGAACACCTGTACCGATAGCAGTAGGAACGATGACATAGGTATGAACCACCTTTCTTCACCTTTTCTTTTGGCTGCGGAATAATACAGGTTTTTGTTAATGAAATGCCACCTGTATACCATGAGTTTTCCCTGTACGTTACTACTGTAGTTGCGGCGCCAATTTTGTATGACAAAATTAGTTCTTAAAGTAACCACTAGGAGCGCTGTACGAAATCCAATACAAAAACTAGTTTACTACAGTAGTTTTACTGTTGTTTACAACAGTGTAAACTCATGGTAGGCCTACAGATGCGTCCACAGACTTAATTAAACGAATATGTTTGATAATATTCATGAAACAAAGGAAATTAATTTAAATATTTATTGTACTAAGTACCTACATCTGCCTGCCAGAGGTGTGCTTCAGCAATTCACATTGAATGTAACCTTATCGGTTAAAAACGTAGGGACAGAGATTATTATTAATATTCATGTGACCATACCAATAGTTAGTATGTATACAGGGTGTACAATAAAATGGGACAGCTACTTAAAGGGGTGCTTCAGACCATCAAACTGAGCAACTTTCTCTATGGGACCAATATCGAAATCGCGAAAAAAAAATCCGCTCTCCCATACAAAACTGCAAACATAACTCGACTGAAATGTATGGGACAGCAGATTTTTTTTCGCGATTTCGATATTGGTCCCATAGAGAAAGTTGTTCAGTTTGATGGTCTGAAGCACCCCTTTAAGTAGCTATCCCATTTTATTGTACACCCTGTATTCTTATTCTTTGTAGAGATGAATCTATTCTCTCGGAAATTCTCTTCTCTAATCAGATTTTTCAATTGATGTTTGTTACATTGAACACTGTTGAATTGCGATGGAGTGTCATATTTTTGTTTCTACTGTCATTTCCTTAATTTAATAACATTTTATTGATAAACTTACACTATTATCAGACCAAGAGTCTTCAGTCCATTCCCAAACGTTACCAGCCATGTTGTGAAGACCAAAATCATTTGCTGGATACATAGTAACTGGGCTTGTACCAATATATCCATCTTTAGCAGAGTTGTGATTTGGGAAATTGCCTTGCCAAATGTTAGCCCTGGAATTAATTTTCAGGTTGAACACTTATTTCAGATATGGTTTAGAATCAGTCTCCATAGGAATAAAATAATTTCTTTAAAACTTTTATAACATACGAGCTTTTACCCGCGACTTCGTCCGCATAAATTATATACCAGATTTTAAGTCAGATGATAAGCTATCAAACCAAAAAAGTTTCATCAAAATCGGTTCAGTAGTTTTTGCGTGATACTCGAACAAACAAACACCCAAACAAACAAACGAACAAACAAACAAACAAACAAACAGACAGACAAAAAATCAAAAAATTGGTGATTTGGAATCAGGGACATCTAAAAACCATATCGTAATTTTTTTTTGTAAATATCTTCAATGTACAGACAAATTTCTGTTACAGTTTTATAATAGTTTAGAAGTGAGATTCATCATCATCAGCCTATCATTGTCCACTGCTGAACATAGAGATCTCCGAAGGCGCGCCACAAAACTCTATACTTAGCTCTACCTTTTTAAGTCCACTATGTTTGCCAGTTCGTGGTCTCCACTCTAGAACTCTGACTCCCCATCGGTTGTCAGTTCTTTGCTATATGACAACTCTCTGACGTTTCCCCCCCTCATTCCTGAAGTGATATCTCAGAGAAACACCGAGCACAGGTCTCTCCATAGGTCACAGAGCAAATTTATGTTTAAATTATACAGGTTGTAACAAAACACCCTAGTAATATTTAAGGGGGTGCTTCAGAGCATCAAACTGAACAACATTCACTTTGGAGCCAACTTCGACATCGCGAAATAAAAATCAGCTGTTTCATACAAAACTGCAATACCGGCTCGACTCAAATGTATGAGACAGCAGATTTTTTTTATTTTTTCTCGATGTTGGCTTCATAGTGAAAGTTGTTCAGTTTGATGGTCTGAGGCACCTCCTTAAGTATTATATCATAATTCAGAACATTCATATATCACTAGCAGTAACTGAACTCTATCCAGTGTGACAAGTAGTGAACCCATATATTACAAATTTGAATAGACTGTGAGTGGAGAGGAGACCTGAAAATTGAAGCATGAATATAAAACATTTCCAATTTAACAAAAATCAACATGGCCGACATGTAAAATGTGAGTTCAGAAAGAGGAATTCACACTACGGGCACCGTTTTGACTCAGGCCACTTTTATTTGAACAACTACTCACATGTGCTTATGATCAGGGAACAGTTTGTCGCCCCAGGGGTACAGGGTGTCCCGGTGACCTCCGCGACAGGCCGCCTCCCACTCCACCTCCATCGGCAGCCGTGCCCCTCTCCAGGCACAGTATGCTTTGGCATCATTCCACGATACATGGATCACTGGATGATCCATCAAATCTGTTTAAAAAAGTTATTGAGTAAATATTTTTTGGTCATTTAGGAGGTTAAAGTGTTATAGCAAAAAAGGGCCTGTATTTGATAGTTCTGCCTAATTCTACTCAGCCTATTATGAAAAAAGGAAGAAGGACACTATAGTCAATGTTTTTTTATCTACCAGCACTTCTGGTTTAAAGAATTTGTTTCATTATCAGGATAAAAGCAACATATGTTACTCGTGTTATGTTGTAGAGTCTCTGGCCGCATCTTTTCTACAGCGACAACACGTTCTGATGAGGTAGTAGCTTCAAAAAATATTTGACTCAAGTGAGCCGAGCTCATGTGTGACTCTTTGATAAGTGGGCTTCAAGCTCCTATATTTAATAAATTATTTTGATGTGACCTTGTACTTTCTCACTCTAACACACTGTAGATTCTACAGGCTACCTTTCTGCTAAATTGCATTGCTATTAGTTCAGTCATTTTATTAACATTCAAAACTACATTTTGAACTCTTAAAAATAGTCATGCTGTATCTTGTATGCATGAGGAGTTAAAAAATAAGATTTCTTTTTTTACATGCCGTTAATGTTGTTGCCTATCAAAGAGGCAAAAAGAGCATAAAATCGTAGACTTACGCTGTCAGATATTATTGCACTTGTGTCCTTTTCATACCCGCACTTCACTCTCGCCGAGAGTAATTTTAAAATACTATACTACTATTTTTTTTTTGTTTTTTTTTTTTTTTGTAATTTTTTATTTTTTTTTATTTTTAATTTTTAATTTTTTTTTATTTTTATTATTATTTTTTTTTAATTACTTTGGCTTACGACGCCACGAGAACAATAAAGGGCATCCACACTCTCATTCTCGGCCTGTGAAGCCCGTTCTCGGCGAGAATGAAGAGCCGGCATTACATTTAGAGACTTGTGTAAGTCTTAAATGTGAAAAGGGTGCAATGTGTGGTTTTATGATTCTTATTGGAGAAATAATTTGAAATAATTGTTACTGGAGGTTTTTTTCAATCAAAGTGATTTTTAAGTACACATTTTGGGATTAGAGTGATATAATTCAAGATATATTTGTAAAATAAAAAGTATTACCTATGATATCAGAATCGGGTCCATGAGGGTGTCTCCAATCGGCTCCGAACACTTTGTACCACCACAAAGCTTGCACTACTCTATACTCATGCAATTGCTCCCTAAACGTACTGTTCAAAAATAAAGTGAATACAAAACTATCTCCAAAAACTTCCGCTTCAGTCTTATATTTAGTTAACGAGGCAAATCTATTAAAATCCCTGTTTGATATTTCGTATTTGTCTAGATAAAAACTATCGAGTTTTACTACCCTCTCCGGGCCTTCCTTATCAGTTTCTATGAAAGCATTGTCTGTGCCAAACTGATAGCTTCCAGCTGGAACTAAAACCATTTCCTCTTGCAAAGGCGCCTCATTATCTACATAGTTATTTACTCCAACAGGACATTGGCTTTCTTCCTTTTGAAAAACACTGAAAACTTTATGTCTGTCTTCTTTTACACGGTTCAAACCGCACCCACATCCACTTTCTTTATTATAAGTGTATGAAAATTGAATTATAAAAAGAATAACTATACTTAAAAACATCTTTAGAATATTCAAATCAGTACACAGTACGTATAAAGAGAATCAGAAAAAACTCAGAAAATATAAATTGCACAGTGCACAGCACAGATTACTGATATGTAGCAAGCTACAGATGCGACAGTGAAATTTGCACTTAGTTCCATTGTTTCCGTTGTGGCGTTCTGTCGTCAAACTAATGTATATAGAACTTGTAGTTATAGGTATGTATACACTGATTCCAGGATGCAAAAATAGGGATATTTGACCAAGGAACAAACTATTCAACGATATTATTATGTCATACGACGGAGAAGAATTGAGGCTTCTCAAGGATTCTAAACTCAAGCTAAAATACCAGGAAAATCACAAGATATAAGCTTCTGACGCAACAACACGGCATGAGGCTGCTGTTGTTGTAAGTTCAATATGGCGTTGTATCTCGTCCTCATTGGACGATGATACAATGTATCATCGTCCAATGAGGACGATGGGAAACAGCGCCACAACGGAAACAATGGAACTAAGCTGTCATAGGCCTGGTGCACAGAAATGCGATTTTTAAAAATCATACGAGCGACTTGGCAGTAGAAAATGTCAAAATTACTATGGAGATTATGAATCTTTCTACTGCCAATTCGCTCGTATGATTTTCAAAAATCGCACCTCAGAGCTCAAGCACAGCCAGCTGAACTCATGACATAAGCTGTCAATGTCACCATGCTATGTTATCTTAGAACATTCTAAGGCTGAGATGGAGTCACGTTGCAGGAACTGACCCGAGCACTCGTCTCGCGTGGTTTCGCGCGTCGCATTTTTGCCTGCCACGATGCTCCGCACTCCTCAATCTCTTCTTGTTCTTGTCCAAAAACGATCCCTGAGGTTGGGATGGATTCTCCCATAAACTACTTGACACTGGCGGAAATACAGTGCTAACGCACGAGCAAGAGTCCGTTAATTATAAATTTAAAAAAAAACTACTTAAAAAGTAAGAAATAATATTTCAGCCTATGACTTTTACGTTCGAATCTATAAGAAAATCTATTTGATTTATCGAAGTCGGTGTCAAGCCGGTACGATTCGCGACTGGGCTTGCAGTAATTTTTTGGCTTGGCTTGAAAAAATTACTGCAAGCCCAGTCGCGAATCGTACCGGCTTGACACCTGTTTACGGTAGTACATACATATAATAGTCTGTGATATTGTTTCTTTCTTTTTAAGTCGGTTTTTTTTTTTTTTTTAATTTTTTTATTTCATATCTTTCAGTGTTTAAATATGTTAGTTCGACTCAGATACGCAAAGGGTACATTGAAACGAAGCAAATGGTTCAATCGCAGACGATTTGCTGTCAACTTTTGAGGAGTTCTGTTGTATAGCTCCGAAGCGCGTCATCAGATCGCCACAAAATTAAAATGGTGGTCCCATTTTTCCCCGGGAGTATACCCTTTCAAACAAAAAAAAGAATTTTTTAAATTGGTTCACAATTGACGAAAATATCGGTGAACATACATAAAAAAAAATACATACAGCCGAACATAGAACCTCCTCCTTTTTACCCGACTGCGCGACGCAAACACAGATTAATGATATGTAGCAAGCTACAGATGCGACAGTGAAATTTGCACTTAGTTCCATTGTTTCCGTTTTGGCGTTCTGTCGTCAAACTAATGTGTATAGAACTTGTAGTTATAGGTATGTATACACTGATTCCAGGATGCAAAAATAGGGATATTTGACCAAGGAACAAACTATTCAACGATATTATTACCTATGTCATACGATGGAGAAGAATTGAGGCTTCTCAAGGATTCTATACTCAAGCTAAAATACCAGGAAAATCACAAGATATAAGCTTCTGACGCAACAACACGGCATGAGGCTGCTGTTGTTGTAAGTTCAATATGGCGTTGTATCTCGTCCTCATTGGACGATGATACAATGTATCATCGTCCAATGAGGACGATGGGAAACAGCGCCACAACGGCTACATCAGAACTATTTTGCCTGGACGCAAAGGAAGGGTAATGTGTTTTTGAAGTCGGTTAAAAATCGTCTCTGAATCTCGGCCTAAGTGGAACGCCGATTTTGCATATACAGCTTCCGCCATTTATCGGTTGCATTTCGAAGCATTATGTGTTGAACTAAAAGGTTCGTATCTTGATTCTTGAAGCGATAGCGCGGTACACTTAGGCCGAGATTCAGAGACGATTTTTTAAGTCATAGTTCGAACTAAGTAGGGTCAAAATGTATGGATTTTGACATACGGGAGTTCGAACTATGACTTAAAGGCTGAGGCCTTTCACCTCACCGCTGCGCTGTACTAGTGAGATTTCGCCCATATACGAAAGTGCGATTTTTGAAAATCATACGAGCGACTTGGCAGTAGAAAGATGCATAATCTCCATAGTAATTTTGACATTTTCTACTGCCAAGTCGCTCGTATGATTTTCAAAAATCGCACTTCTGTCTTGTTGGTCTAGTGGTCTAGACTCTAAGGTCTAGACAACCAGCTCACGATTCGGGTGCGGCTGGCTTTCTTTTTCAATATTATTTCATAATGTGGCTCCCCCGGGTGCTAATAAGCGACAACGCTAATAATTAGGACGTCCTAAAATTCAAGGCGACTTACCTACCTATAGCCCATGTACATTATTTAATCTATGACTGTCCCTGTAACAAAGTCCCCTCGTGACGGGGTGGCCAGAGGGGCTAGTTAATATAAAAATATCCCTTCGAGGAGGGCTGACCTAGCTAGCTAGGTATTTCCTATAGCAGGGGTTGCAGAAATGATAGAGGAACTACAAAACAACAGAGTCTTTATTTACTATTACATATTCTCTTACAGGGTGTTCCCTCGCTAATTATATATCTAAGTCTATGACTGAAGCCCTATCTTATAACTAACACTGAATCTAGTGCCGCGAGGTGCCTGAGGGGCAGGGGTTGAAGAGGGCTGCTGTCCGCCTGAAGGATTATAACACGGGCCGGGTTTATCCAGCCCGCGCTGGTAAGCCTTCAGGTGGATCCTGAAAAGCTGAGCCCTAGAACTGAAAGTTTATCACACCGCCCGATATCTTCAAGCCGCGTAAGTAAACCTTCATGAGGAGGGGAGGGGAGAGGGGGAGGGTCATCCACTGAGCTCACCTCCAGGACTGTAATGCGCACGGCCCGATATCTTCAAGCCGCGCGTTCTTACAACCTGGGCGCTAGCCCAGCGAATGATGCCTGGCTCCCGCCAGCGTGACCACTTTTTTTTCAGAGAATCTACCAAAATGACTGCTGAAATCTACCAAAATCTACTAAGTCCTGTTTCAAATTCTACTTAAAATCTACCAACTAATATTTATGTCGTTCCAGATGGTTAAAATTCAATAAAAAACACGTTTTTAAACAAATTATTATCATTTTCATACAAACGCTCAACATTCCTCACGTTATTGTCGCATTTTTGTAAAAAAAATATAGGTTTTTATCACCTTGTAACATGAATGCTTCAATTTCTAAATAAATCTTAATAAGTATTATTGGTCGTCCGTATTTAGGCTTAAAGTTGGTACAGTTTTCTGTGTCTTATAAAAGCCCCCTTTTGTAAAAAACAACATTAAGCGATAAGATTAATTTTGCTGTACACCTTAGTAGTTTTTTAGACTTTAGCTTTAATAGAAGTTCCAGTAAACGTTTTCTCATCTATTTTTAATTCCAGCTTTGATTTTTTTTTTTGCTTGAATCCTTTCATTTTTGATCATATTTTCGAATACCGAAATTCTACCAAAATCTACTAAACGATTTCCCACTACTAAATTATCATTCTCTTTGCCCTAAATCTACCAAAAAAGTAGAAATCTACTAAAAGTGGTCACACTGGCTCCCGCCGGGCCGCCTTTTATAGCCGGCTCGCCGCTGCGTTCGCATGGCAACCGGCCGCTCGCTGCGCCGCGGTGCGTCGGCGCTCTGTCGCCTCCCGCCCCGCGTGCCTCCTCGGTCCACCTTTGACGCCTGTTGTTGTTACGAGCTTGCGCGCTCGTTACACTCCCCTCTTTCTTCTTTGCGGTTTTTACCTGTGTAAAAATCGTATGCTGTATCTACATGTCACACACTTGGTACCCCTACCTTACATGTGGGGGAGGGAGAAAAAAAAAATTTAGAAACACAAATCTTTATATCATGACTTTGTCATGCTAGGCTCTCCGTATTATGACCGGACCGTTTTGGTCTCAGTTACCCTTTTTTCCCTTCCCCTGATTAGTTTCTCATCAACAATAAAAATAACGATATAATTTTTATCAACGTTTTTTTTCATTTATTTGATAACTAAATAGGTACTAATTATCAGCTTTCTTTAAAAGGATAACAAAACTTTTGCCACTATAGTATCTACTCTTTAAATTACTTACGAAACAATTAAATTTTAAGCATCCTGTACATAATTTTACTCGCTCGTTATAAATCTCATATTCATAAACAACTCAAGTACCTATTCCGCTAAAACAGATTATTATTCTAAATGATTCCGATGCGTCCGTTTTTATTCTACACAACATTCGTAACTACCTCCATAAGTTGGATTTGCAGCGGACGCTCGGTTACAAAATGTAAAAAAACCTATAGTTACGCTAGAAACGGCGTTATGGCGCTGATATAAGGTCTTTTACGCTTTTGCTTTGGGAGTTTACATTTTATATTTCTACTATAGCCTGCTTACTTTAATTGTACCACTAACGATGCAGATATAAAAATTCTAACACAAAACAAACTAAACATAATTTTGCGAGTTAAAGAATTGAACTACCGCTAGGTACTTAACTTATTCTCCTCGTATGCAGGCACCCGTACTGCGCCGAACCTCTTCTTTTTTCTTCCTTCGTGGGGGGTACAGCCATCGTTGCTGCTGTTTTGGGGGCGGCCAAATATATTTGCCAAGGGGCGCATTATTTGCCCATACACCCCTGGCAGCTGCTACCGGTGCTGGCTTCGGGGTTGGCGATGGTGTCGGGGTGGGCGGGGTGTGGATGCCCACTTCCGTCACGAACGTGGCGTAATCTTTAAGGTCTACGCCTAGCTCCTGCCTTTTCTCTATGTTTGTTGTTGACTTTATTTTATGCTTCATGCGCCGAAAGGTAGCCCCTGGAGTGTTTCCTTTCGGGCTGTTTTCGCATTTACTGAAATCTGTATGTAACATGCTTCCTGGTTTCGTCTTCTGTGCCTGGGACAGCCCGCTGTCTGGGTCTATCCTAGCCCCTTCATGTTGATTCTTTTCCTTTTCTCTTTCTTGTCTCCAGTCCCAAACTATTCTGCATCCGGTTTTCTCCAAAATGTCCATTCCTAGGATAATAATTGCTGCGTCTGGCAACAGGCTCATCTGTTGCGTTACTTTGTGACCTTTTATTATTACCTGGAAGGGTCTGGTTCTTTCGGTTATCGTGGTCCTGCCGTCGGCCAGTATAACCTCTCGCTTGTCTCCGTTTTCTATCTTTATTTCGCACTCCTCGCACACTTCTTTGTTTATGTACGAGGCTGTAGACCCTGTGTCTATTAGTGCTTCATACTTTCTTCCCTTGATTTCTATCTCTGTAAATAACCTGTTGTCTTTCCCGTTCTTGTTCTTTGCCGTATATGTTTCGTTCCTTCTCTCATTATTCCTGCGGTTGTCTCTGTAATATTCTGGACCTCTATTGCCCTGTCTTAAACTCTCTGTTGCTATCTGTTCGTAGTCTGCCGCTAAACAGATCAATTCTCTTATCTTACTGAAGTCTTTTCTTTTAATATAAAATTTATGGTAGTGATTCATATTTGTATAAATCCTATCTAGTTTCTACTCCTCGCTCATTTTACCTTGCCTCCTCATCAGCGTTTGTAATTCCGTCAAGTAATATATGAATTTTTCTCCCTCTCCTTGTTTTCTTGCGATTATTTCTTCTATTAAACTTTCCTTGTAGTTTTTCGGGAAGAAATACAACTTGAAATCTTCCAGAAAGTCTTCCCATGTTTTCCAACCGTTACAGTTATTTCTGTGCCATAGCAACGCGTTTCCTCTGAATAATTTTGGTAATACTTGCAGCAAAGAAATTCAAATATACTATTACGTTAAATCTCTTTGACTTGCAGTAATCTGTCTGGTTTGATGTTGTTCACGGTTGTCATGTCTTCGAGTCTCTCTATGAATTCGATTGGGTCTTCCTTGACGTCATAACTGATCTGCCATGAGTCTATGTTCATATTACTTGTGTTCGCTGTTGATCCCCCTGTGTTCTGCTCTAATTCTCCCTTGGCCTCGTCCTCCATTTTTAACTGTTTGATTAAGGTTTTCCTTAATTTCTTCAACTTTCAAGTTCTCTGTTTCAAGATTTCTATTACTTAATTCAATAATTAATTCCTTTTTCTTCAACTTATACACCCAATTTGTTGACATCTAAGTATCTTCTTTAAAACCTTGTCACAGCTGTGCGCTTAGCATACCGATCGTGGTTTTGTTGAAGTTGTCGCGCTATACGCAGTCGCGATTTAGATGAATTGTCAGTCTGTATTAGGTATTTATCTCCTATTCTATTATGGGGGAATTCATTTTAAGTTTATTGCAACCCTAAAAACTATAGGATTTGTGGATTATTCCGTTGGGCGCCATTGTAACAAAGTCCCCTCGTGACGGGGTGGCCAGAGGGGCTAGTTAATATAAAAATATCCCTTCGAGGAGGGCTGACCTAGCTAGCTAGGTATTTCCTATAGCAGGGGTTGCAGAAATGATAGAGGAACTACAAAACAACAGAGTCTTTATTTACTATTACATATTCTCTTACAGGGTGTTCCCTCGCTAATTATATATCTAAGTCTATGACTGAAGCCCTATCTTATAACTAACACTGAATCTAGTGCCGCGAGGTGCCTGAGGGGCAGGGGTTGAAGAGGGCTGCTGTCCGCCTGAAGGATTATAACACGGGCCGGGTTTATCCAGCCCGCGCTGGTAAGCCTTCAGGTGGATCCTGAAAAGCTGAGCCCTAGAACTGAAAGTTTATCACACCGCCCGATATCTTCAAGCCGCGTAAGTAAACCTTCATGAGGAGGGGAGGGGAGAGGGGGAGGGTCATCCACTGAGCTCACCTCCAGGACTGTAATGCGCACGGCCCGATATCTTCAAGCCGCGCGTTCTTACAACCTGGGCGCTAGCCCAGCGAATGATGCCTGTGTGGGTTTTCTTCTCGCGGCCCCCCGAAGGGGGGTCGCGGGGAGACAGTACCGAGGCGTTGGCCTCTTGCCTGTGGTTTCTGTCGCCGGCCGTTGATGCGGCCGGGTCCTTGGATTAGCGCCGAGGCGCTTTGTTGGTTTCTGTCTTCTGTTTTCTTACCTCCTGCGCGGCCAGACCCACTAGGTGAGACCCCGTTGGGGGAGGCCCGGTGAGTCGCCAGCAGCAGGAAGCGTGGTGTCTCTTCCGGGGGGTATGGTGTCTATCAGGTGGAGGGAAGCTCGACTGCCTCTATGACTAGGTCACGCGGCAGGAGCTTCCGGTCTGGAGGGCGCGCGTGGTGCGGAGCTATCTCCCGAATGTGCGGGAGGCTCGACGCATCCGCGCGCGCGAACATCCTTGTGGCCATGATGCCTGGCTCCCGCCGGGCCGCCTTTTATAGCCGGCTCGCCGCTGCGTTCGCATGGCAACCGGCCGCTCGCTGCGCCGCGGTGCGTCGGCGCTCTGTCGCCTCCCGCCCCGCGTGCCTCCTCGGTCCACCTTTGACGCCTGTTGTTGTTACCAAAGAGAATATAATCACTACGTTTTAAGAGACGGGACTCCTTGGAGCAAAATAATCGTAAAAAACGTCAACTTGTATGACTTGAAGCTACCATTCCATAGCCAACATAGAGCAACATGTTGCCAATATTGAAAACAAAATGACAGTGCAAAGTAGTGATGTGCTGTGAATATTTAACGATATCGATAGTTGCAGAAAAAAAAAATTGCCATATGATATTGATATTTAAAAATTGCAGATTTTTTTAGTGATGGATTGATGTTAATCCAATCACTAGAATAAAACAAACAATTAGCCACCTACTAATAAGTCTGGGACTGTCTTGAGATAAAGAAAAGACATTCGTAGGTATTAATAATTATAATTAATTTACATAAAATTATACCACATTGAAATAATAGGTTAGATTGGCTATCCTAACTGTTATGAAACTCTTAAAGAAGACTCTATGTACATTTAAGATATTTTATTTTATTTTATTTAATATGGCACACCAACAGTATACATATTTAAACATTTACAATAACATAGGAACGCTAAAAATCAATTTCTAATACACACACATATAACAGGCGCACACAGCATTGGCCAGTAACATAAGTAATCTACAAATATATATTATAAATCAATACAATATCTTACAAAATAGAAAATTTCAACATTCATACCATCACCGCAAACGAGTGAGGATTGCGGTGCGTTCCTGCACAAAATGTGCGTTATGATATCATAAATAATTAAAACTAATAATTCTGGGCTGTAAAATAAATAATGTGTGGTATAAGACCCAAAACGAGTTACTTTTAATGACTTTTGTACAGTTAATTTTTTGAAACTTTAAAGTTAAATATCTCCGAAACGTTACACCGCAGGAAATTTTTTTTTGCATAACAATGTAAGGTAATATTCACCC
Organism: Agonopterix subpropinquella; assembly: GCA_922987775.1. NCBI lineage: Eukaryota > Metazoa > Arthropoda > Insecta > Lepidoptera > Depressariidae > Agonopterix > Agonopterix subpropinquella. The sequence goes on from OV277698.1 coordinate 18,488,384, forward strand.
TAAAATACCCACAACATTTGGTACCTGGCCGCTTAAAAAAAAAGACGCCAATATTAGCCGTACCACTTTTTTTTTTTTTTTTTAATTTTTATTCATTTTAGGAAAACTTACGGACTAATTACAGGATAGTATGCAGTGAGCCGTATGGATATGGAATGGCAGTTGGTTTAAATTTTGTCATTTTTTATGAAAATCTTCCAGGCAGGAAATGTTTCTCGCAAATAATAATTGGTTCATTTTTCGATTGGTATGTAGGTACGCTAGATCTTCATTTCCAGTAACTTGAACCCATTTTTTGCATCTGAAAATAAAACATGTATACAAAAGTGTAACCTTATCATATCATCAAAAATATGATGGATGATTTTTGTATGGTGGATGTTCTGATGTTTCAGAATATCTCTGACTACCTCCACGGGGAGCATAGTCGTTCGTATCCGTATGCGTCTGCATGTATGTATCAACAATTATATCGATATCGACATTTCTCCAAATCCCTCACTTCTTTACAAATACTTCCGCTCTTTACGAAAATGATTGCCTAAATATAAACCTGGGCTAATAAATAGGATAAATTTATGCTTACCGAGCTTCATCCAGTGGAAATCTTGCGTTTTTACCATCTTTTCTTTCCGACCTTTCACAGCATATTTCGCATTTCTAGTACTTAATTTTAAGCTTTTATGGTGCAATATCACGTAATACACTGAATTTACTTGTGTTTTATGTTTTATATTCACGTTTATTTATTAATTCTAAATATAATAAACACCCAAAAACATTTTAAATAATTTAGACAGAGTCCGTTTCATAACGTGTGAAAAACATGTGAATTACGTCACGTGACATTTCATGAAAGAGAGGGTCAAGAAAAGAGACGAATATAGACGCCCATTCAAGTTCTGCCCTATCCCATACATTTTCTCGCATCTATGCAGAAGTGCGATTTTTGAAAATCATACGAGTGACTTTTCAGTAGAAAATGTCAAAATTACTATGGAGATTATGCATCTTTCTACTGCCAAACCGCTCGTATGATTTTCAAAAATCGCACTTCAGTTGCGATAGACGGTTGTTACGAGCTTGCGCGCTCGTTACAACCTGTCTTTTTTTTAATAGTTTATCCTTTCGGAAAGGCAATGGGAACTAGCCCTTACAGCCCTTGTCTTTAGTAACATTTTTCTTTATACACACGGCGACACATCTACCCAAAACCAAAATAAGCTGGCCCGCGTCGGCATAGTAATGTATAACGTCGCGCGGCCAGCTTATTTTGGTTTTGGGTAACTTGATGTGTCGCCGTGTGTACCTAAACCAAAGAGTAATATAAGTATATTAGAAAAGAGAACCCACTCGTGGCAACATTATGCATCCACATTATGTCAAATTGAAGGCTAGCTAGCGCCATCTGTGTTTCTCTGAAAATAATTCTACATATACTATACATACCTACTTATATATATACTTATATACTCATACCGTTGTTTGAATGCTAGTTTTCGTTTAATCCCGCACCGATCGAGTGAAATTCCAGTATCCTTACTATTCCTGTAATCTGTACATTGGTAAGAGAACAACTGAAACTCCAGAACATCACTAAATCGGCACAAAATTGAACAAAAACTACAAACAACACGCACATTACGCAAGGTAGGTGGCCATTTTGTAAATTTGTCAATTTGACATTGACATAGACAATATAATCTTTTTTTTCATAGTAAAAGATATATTTAACAGATGGCAGCAGATTCTATGCAAACTGAATCGGAAAACCCACCAAAAGGCAAATGTCCTCCGCCTGACCTAAACTATAGACCTAAACCCTAACCAACCCACCTACGAATAAGAATGTATAGAAATGTAAATCAAGCTCAAAAAGTGACCCCAAAAAAAGTACACAGTGATCGAAATTTGTTCCTTAAAAAGTACACCTTGCCGCCAAAACTCATACAAAATGTCATTTTTCGAAGGGTGCCAAAAATTATGTTGCTTTTGTTTAGAGTTATTCTTCCATAGTTATTCTTATTCGTAGCAACCCATAAGGCTGAGATTCAGAGACGATTTTTAAGTCATAGTTCGAACTCCCGTATGTCAAAACCGATGCTAAGTTCAATTTTCGTATTCAGAGTCGAGTAAAACTTTGCTTAGTCTGAACTCAAACTAAGCCGAGCATTAGTTTCCGAAATCGGCGACTTAAGTCCTACCGTCCTACTTTGGCCCTACTCAGCAAGGAATCAGGGCCATAATGCCAAAAATTTGCCAGCAAAACGAAAAATAATCCTCAATGTAATGTCAAAGTCCCTTTGACATATTTATCATAAATATTTGTTTGAAACAAGAAAATTCGGAACAAATCAGTGGTTTTTAAATAAAATGGACAATATCACAATATTGGCCGTGTTATTGTCCAATTTCTGGAGTATGTTGTGTTGAGAAATTACGATTTTTACGAGGGTCGAGGATTGTTCAAGTCTTCAAGTCCTGTTCCACTTCGTCAGCAAGAATAAAGATCCCAAGATGACACCAAAGACTACAGTTTAATGACCAAGATCCCTTTTGATGGTGCTTTCGATTATACATAACGAAAGTAAATTAACCGATCCCCACAACCCCCGATATCCAGTATTAAAAACATGATTGTTACTTTGTTTAATGGAGAGCGACATTATACAAAGGATACCTACCAATATTGTGATGTGTAATGTAATCTACCACTGCGCATTGATTATGCGTGGTGAACTACCTAATGCCTCCACACCCTCCTTGACGGAATGCCTGTGCCGGAGAGTTTGTGAAGTTCCCATACTTTTTACTCGACAAAGCTTTTCTCAACACTCAACATCCTTGGTTATGTCAGCATCAATGTTCATATCTTATCTCCCTAAATAGATAAGTAATAGTCTTTTAATAATCAACACATTCGTGGATAGTGACCGGCTATAGCAGTAATAATAAAAGTTCTATTGTGTCTCGTTCACTGCCCGCGAACATGTTAAGATGCCTGTGTGATTTTGGCTTACAATTTGCCACCCCGTATCTCTCTGTGGGTGTTGTACAAGGTGACTAAAGGATAAGGCTATCTTATGCAGTGTATTTTTCAGTGAAAACCTAGCCACCTATCGCCGTTTTACACATTATTCAATGTTTACACATACAATATGCTAAAAGAGCTTTGCTACGACTGCTTGCAAGATAGTTGGTAGTTGTATATGTATGTGGTATAATCATCTGTGCGGATTCAAACCCAAATCCTCACGTTTAAGTGTCGATACCTCCGAATCGCACCACCAATCTCGAAAACTTTATTTAATTTATAATTATAATAATAATATTAATATGGAGAAGTCTTGTGATCCCATAGCAATAAAAGTTTAGCGATTCGATTACATACCTAGCAGTATAATAAACATAATTTTTATTTTCAGGCCGCCCCGTTGCACCAATGATGAAAATGTTTGATGTTGCAGCGTGATGGACAAATAATGATAGGTACCGGCCGCGGCCCACACATTTTGTATGTGCTTACTCCCTTTTTGAATCCCAGCTCGAGAGCACTACAAAATTATATTTATGTGGTAGTTCAGACCAGAAATGTTTTGGCTCGCGTGTTTGGTGTCCTAAAAATCAGATTTGAGTGTTTATATTGGACTGAGCACCAAAATAAAGCAATATATCTGTGGTCGACCACCTTCGATATGAAAACGCCTGGTCTAGCACATTTAACTAACTATTAACTATCGCCGGATGACGCCCTGATTACGGCAGTACTGTGAGAGTGGGACGCAGATCGTAGACCGCAGAGAGCAGGCTGAGGCAGCTGATCTTGATGGAGCAGGGAGCAGGGTTCTTCAATGAAAGAGGTTCTTCAGTTTTCTTCGCTAGCTTTTCTTCCGATGTTGCGCTGGAGGACTCGTTGCGACTGATTGATTCTGCGCTGTTTTGCGCGCCTATGTCCCTCCTAGCGCAATACCGTAAGGAGAGCCGCTTTTATTGTTCAAATTGGTTGTACATTTTTATTACAAAGTTCTGACATTTTAGGCTATATCTTAAAAACTATAAGGGGTAGTTCAAAGCTACGATGTTCTATAGAAAGAGCTTACATTTACCCGTATTTTGACATACAGGGTGTTTGGTAGGGAGCTGTACATACGCCTAGGGTAGAAACTAGGAAGGGTCTGCTACCTACCCCCGCCCATTATATTGACCTTGACCTCAAGGTTTTATTCTAATGATTTTTTTTTCTTTTTTTTGAAAAATTCGATTTTTTTGACTAAAACTACCTGTAGCTCAAAATCTATCCAGAAGAAAGGTCTACTAATGGTCTTGTTTTAATCTTTAGGGTCTTAGTGTACTGTAAAAATTGATTTCACACCAAAAAATTGTAGAGAAGAAAAGTTATGGGGCCTGAAGTACCGTAGTAAGGTAAAAAAATAATTTTAAGGGCAACTTTCTACGGGTTTTAAAAAAAAAAAAAATAACAGGGTTGGAGTTCTTCTGATTTTTTTAAAACATCCCCAGTCCATACCCTTTCTAACGATATGCTAAAAGTGTTATTATCACTTGTAGTTCCGAAGTTATTAGTTAATATCCGCAACTAGGGCACTTTAAGCAAAAATTTCAACTAATGTAAATTAAATGTGTCCGATCGTAAAAGGATAGCAAATGAAACGCAAATTTGTTAAATGACTAATTTAATTACAAAATTTGTTCAAATTGGTGACCATTAACTTGTAAACATGCTCGGCACCTCTTCCTCATCTCCACGGTCACCGTGGCAAGCAGCATTTCGTCGCGCATCGTATTGAAAGCGGCGTGGATCTTGGTTATCAAAACCTCCCTTGTTGGTACTTCCTCTGTGTACACCAACTCTTTCGCCCTTCCCCAGACGTAGAAGTCAAGCGGGGTAAGGTCAGGCGACCTTGGAGGCCAGGGAATTGGCCCGCCACGACCAATCCAAGCATCAGGGAAGGAGTTATTTAAAAACTCCCTCACTGCTAGGCTCCAATGGGCAGGACAGCCGTCGTGCTGAAAGACTATGGGCCGATCTTCGTCAAACACATCTTCCACTAAAACGGGCAGTTCATTTTCGAGGAAATGTAGGTAATTTTCCCCGTTTAAGTTGTCTGGCAAGAAGTGCGGCCCTATCAAGCGATTGCCGATGACGCCTGCCCATACGTTCACGGAGAACCTTCTTTGAAATCCTCTGTGCCTCTTCACTCTTGGGTTTTGCTCTCTGGGTGCCCAGTAATGGAGATTGTGGTAGTTCACAATTCCCTCCCTGTCAAACTTTGACTCATCGGTCCAGAGTATACTCCGCAAAAAATGTATGTCCTCCACGTCCGTATGGAGCAAGTGGCGGCAAAACTGCATCCTTCGTGTGTAATCGCTTTCCTCTAAGCCTAAAACAATAAAAAATTCAATGTTAGCGTTTTCCCTATGAATTGGTAGCGATGTAACATTGATTGATATCTCTGTCTTTCCATTTCTCTCTCTCTCTCACACACACATGCTCACGTTCATTTTAAAATTGCCTAATTTACGTGCTAGTTCATTACATGAGAGCTAAAAACAAAAACTTAATGTAAAAAAAAATACCTTGTACAGGGGTGTAGTGGAAAGGATGACTTCGATTTTCCCGGAGAACAGACCAGACTTTCCAAAAGCTTAACCCAAGTGCCCGGGCTACGGTTCTGATGCTTCTGGTAGGATCTTCCATAAATTGGGCCAATATCCGTTCGTCATCAGTCACATTTGGTTCAAATCTGTTGACACTTGGTTCTCGGAAATTTAAATTTCCGGTTTGTCGTAGACGCCGATAAGTAGAGCTAAACGTCTGGTGGTTGGGTACTCGTCGGTCAGGATACCGCTCTTGATAAATCCTCCGTGCCTCGCGCCCATTGCAATTAGCCATTCCATACACCAACAGCATGTCGGCATACTCTTCGTTAGTAAATCCAGGCATTTTACCAACAATAAACGTAACCGTAGGTAAAAAACAACAAAACTTAACAAAAACGAAGTAATAACAAACTCAACAACGAAGTAATAACAAACTCAACAAAATTAACGAAAACAGTGGAGCGTCGTAACGGCAAGTACGTAAGTTAGCTAAGATGGGTAAATCTCGACTGACAAAGAGCCCAACACAGAGCCCAACGAGTTACCTGTCCCCGTCGACACGAGAGTGAAAGAGACAGAATACCTGTTGCTCTCGTGAAAGAGTGAGACAACAAATTTTACCTGCCAACTGTGGGCCAAACTGGTTTAAATTCCGGGAATTACAATTGTCTTACAAAGGTAGATTCGTGGTGGTAAAAGTGCCCTAGTTGCAGAAATTAGTTAATAACTTCGGAACTAAAAGTGATAATAACACTTTTAGCATATCGTTAGAAAGCGTATGGACTGGGGATGTTTTAAAAAAATCAGAAGAACTCCAACCCTGTTATTTTTTTTTTAAACCACCTAGAAAGTTCCCCTTGAAATTTTTTTTTTACCTTACTACGGTACTTCAGGCCCCATAACTTTTCTTCTCTACAATTTTCTGGTGTAAAATCAATTTTTACAGTACACTAAGACCCACATTAAAACATGAAACATTAAAACAAGACTTTTAGCAGACCTTTCCTATGGATAGATTTTGAGCTACAGGTAGTTTTAGTAAAAAAAATCGAATTTTTCAAAAAACAGAAAAAAAAATCTTTAGAATAAAACCTTGAGGCCAAGGTCAATATAATGGGCGGGGGTAGGTAGCAGACCCTCCCTAGTTCCTACCCTAGGCGTATGTACAGCTCCCTACCAAACACCCTGTATAACAATCTATACTAGGTATGATACCCAGGTTTCCTAGTCAGAATAAAGCGGAAAAATATCACAATTTTTGCCGCGCTATTGCAAACTATTCTATTTCTAGACTATTCTAGGCACTCTATCTATGACCTAGGGTTCTGACTAAGTGCACCTGGGTTATCCTCACCTAGCCTACCTATTTCTATGTTTCTATCTATATATCTATTATGTAAAATACGGGGTCAAAGTGCAAGGTGTAAACTGAACTTTAAAACTGCTATATTTTTCTATCTAACTACTCTAGTCTATATGTTGTGTGTGAAATAGGTAAGGATCATCTACTATTGTGTACCTAAGCTGTTAGATAGGATCCACCCATCACCTATCTTGAGAAATAAGGGTATGAAAATATCAGAAATGAAACGCCTAAAAAACAACTCTAAACAATGCAAAAACTTATTCTAACCTATTCTAACTATGAGAAACGATCAATTTTATTAGGAAAACCTATAACTATACCTATAACTTATAAAACAATAACAGAAAACTATAATAAAGAAAACTTAAAACTACGACTCTAAACACGTGAAAAAACTATACAAAACTATAACGAACTGTACAAATACGTTACCCCCAACATGACCAGTGCATTCCACAAGCAATAATCTACAAATAAACACTAAAAAAACAATAATCTAATTGGAATTTGCACTGATCACGTTGGGTGTCTGAACTCGCGAGGAAAAACCGTAGCGGCCCGCGTCGACGCGCGAATCCGGCAGCTCGATGTCGCGAACATTATCTCCCGCCGCAGCTCTCGTAGCTGGAACTTCTCGAGTGAGCGGCAGGCAGGCAGACCCGTAGTTCATCAGGGCGACTCGTTGGCAGTGGGCAGGATCACTAGCTTCTTCGTGGGCCGCCGCAGGACTCCCTTGTTGGTGCGCACGTCGACTGCTCGTACCTCGCCGTCGGGACCGGGGAAGGTGGCGATCACGACGCCTCGCGGCCAGATGTTGCGAGGCAGGGTCCCGTCTGCGATGAGGACCAGATCGCCCAGCTGGATCGCGCCACCCGTGGCGCGGGGCTCCCGCCGGTGTTGCAGCTCGGGGAGGTACTCGCGCACCCAGCGCGCCCAGAAGTGGTCGGCTAGCCGCTGACTGACTCGCCACTCCCTGCGCCCGCTGATGTCGCCGTCGGTGAACGTCCCGGGTTGTGGGACGCGTGATGGCCCGCCCAGGAGGAAGTGGTTGGGCGTGAGGGCTTCCTCGTCGTCCGGGGCCGTCGACAGGTGTGTGAGGGGGCGGCTGTTCACGGTGTGTTCCGCCTCGACGAGCAGGGTAGCGAGCACCTCTTCCTTCGGTGCGCGCTCGTTGAGTGTGGTGTACAGTGCGGTTTTGATGCTCCGCACCATACGCTCCCATGCGCCCCCCATGAATGGGGCGCTCGGCGGTATGAAGCGCCACCGGATGGTGCGCAGCGACGCCTCTTCTTGCGTCGCCCCGTCGATCGCGCGGCGAAGCTCGATGTCCGCGCCGCGCAGGTTGGTGCCCTGGTCCGACCAGAGCTCTGTAGGGCAGCCACGTCGTCCGATGAATCTTCTCAGCGCCATCACCGCAGAGTCCGTGCTGAGACTACCCGCGAGCTCTATGTGGACAGCTCGGGTAGTGAGGCACGTGTAGAGCACGCCGTACCTCTTCTGATGGGTACGGCCGACGGTCACGGTAAGGGGCCCAAAATAATCTAGGGCGGTAAAGGTGAAGGCCCGCTGATGATGAGCGAGGCGACTCGGTGGATGGTTGCCCGTAGATGGCTGCGCCGGCTTCGCCTTAGCGATGCGGCACCGTAGACATTGTTTCACTGCGCTACGAACGGCGTAGCGCAGTCGTAGCACCCAGTAGTGTTGTCGTATTTCGTTGGCCGTCGTCTCGAAACCGCCGTGGTGTAACTGTGTGTGTACATGTGTGATGTACAGCTGAGTCCACACGTGGCCGCCGTCTATAATTGCAGGCTCCCGTTGACTGTAGCAGATGTCCGTAGCGGCGTCTATGCGCGATCGTAGTCTTATCACGCCGTCTCGATCGTAGATAACGGACAGCTGTTTGAGTCTGCTGTCTGCCGGTAGAGGGCGGCCGAGTCGCAGGGCATTCACCTCGTCTGCGAAGACCTCTTCTTGCTGAGCTCGAGTCCACAGGAGCTGGGCACGGTGAACATGGTGTGCTTCTATAGGTTTGTACGGCGATGTAGTCACGTCGCCCGTCACTATTTTCTTGACTATTTTCTTGCGATTTTCTTTCTTGTCTCCCCACGTCGAGTCGCTGTCTATATTTTTCTTCGTGCGTTTGCGGGCCGCGTTACAGTGTTGCGGCGCGCGTAGCAACTCGATGAACTGTAGCACTCGTGCGGTCGCCCGTAGCAGGCGATTGAAGTTGGAGAAACGTTTCACGTCGGGTAGGGCTTCGCTGAGTCGTGTCGTTGACCTCGTCGTATGTAGTCGTTCTTCGGTAGTGTCGGCGTCGTCTGGGCTACTATCTTCTGTCTCTGTTGGCCACTCACTTTCCTGTAGGTGTAGGAAAGGCGGCCCTACGAACCAGCGATGCGTCGACTCGAAGTTGATAGGCGTCTCTCTCGTCGCGTCGTCCGCGACATTCGCCTTAGTGGGGACCCATCTCCACTCCGTTGTCTTCGTAGACTCGCCGATCTCGGCGACACGATGCGAGACGAATGGTTTGTAGACACGAGGACCGTTGCGTAGCCAGGTGAGCACGGTGCGTGAGTCAGACCAAAACACGCGACGATGCGGCTTTATGTCGTGCTCGGCGGCGATGGTGTGTGCTAGGCGGGCGCCCAGCACTGCAGCTCGAGGCGCGGGATGGACACTGTCTTCAGCGGCGCGACTCTTCCCTTCGCAGCGATGAGGGACACGTAGACACGTCCGTCGCTATCGGTCACTCGCCAGTAGGAGACGGCCGCGTAGGCCGAGCTGCTGGCGTCGACGAACGTGTGTAGCTCGATGGTCGTCGCGTGCGCTAGTTGGGCGTAGCAGCGTGGCACGGCTAAGCGTGAGAGTTGCTTAGCCTCGCCTACCCAACTCCGCCACGCCTCCGCCTCTGCTGGTTGTAGCTCGGTGTCCCACTCGATGCCAGAGCGCCATGTGTTCTGTAGCACTCTCTTAGCTTGCACGGTGATAGGCGTAGCGAGTCCCAGTGGATCGTAGATAGACATAACTACGCGTAGAGCCTCTCTCTTAGTAGGTGTACCGTCGAGTAGTGAAGTAGGCAACTTACGTTCGTTAATGTTGAACGAAAGCGTGTCGGTCTGCGTCCGCCAGACCATCCCCAATATCTTCTCGGTGTCGAGTTGCACTACTTCTTTCTTCTCGCCCGGCGCCAGCTGACCACGAACACGATGAGAGTTTGATGCCCATTTTGCCAGAAAAAAATTACCTTTACTGTGTATGAAGGCGACCTGATTCGAGACCCGTAGAGCTTCCTCTTCGCTGTCGTAGCTGGCTATGTAGTCATCTACGTAATGACTACGTACTACGGCGTTCACTGCCTCCGGGTATTTTTCTTTGAAGTACTCGGCGTTTCTATTCTTCACAAAAATAGCTGTACTAGGCGAAGAGGTGGCCCCGAATATTACGCTCTTCATGCGATATTCGGTCGGAGGTCCGTCGCGTCGCTCCCCTCTCCACAGGAAGCGCTGCATGTCTCTATCTTCATCTCGAATCGATATTCGCATGAACATTTCACGAATATCAGCTGTCACTGCTACATTCCGCTGTCGGAATCTCATCAGCACGCCGGGCAGGGATTGAAGTAGATCGGGACCGGACAGCAGCATGTCGTTCAAACTCGTCCCTCTTGACTTCGCCGCCGCGTCGTGCACTATACGTAGCTTCTCGGGCTTCTCTGGGTTGACTACGCCGAAGTGAGGTAGGTACCATACCTTCTCAGGTCGCGCGGCAGACACGGGCGCTTCCTCTGCGTAGTCCTTTTCTATGTAGTCTTGAATCTGGGCGGTGTACCTCTTCTTCAGCGTAGGGTCCCGGTCCAGCTTCTTTTCTATAAGTTCGAGGCGACGAAGTGCAGTAGAGTAGCTATCCGGCGGCGTGAAGTCGTCGCGACGCCACAGGAGCCCGGTCTCGAAGCCTCCCGCCGGTAACCGCTTCGTCGTCTCGTTCAGAATCGATAGCGCTCGCTTCTCACTATCGTTGTAGCTGCGTCGCGGCTCCACACACAGCGAATCCAGCGAAAAATGTTCTCGAATCATCTCTTCTATAGAACTCTCAGGAAGGGGCGAAGACACGTAGCTGATGCGATGACTATGGACCTTCTCACGCCGACCATCTCGCACGCCGTGAAGGACCCACCCTAGGTCGGTCAGGGAGGCGACGGGTTGGTCGTCCGCCCCACGGCGCACGGCGTGAGAGAGCAGCAGCTGCCAGTTGTCTTGCCCGATGAGTACAGTTGGCTTGCCCTCTTCATAGATGAGTTCCTCTGCTATCTCCTTGAGGTGATCGAGGCCGGAAATGAGCTCCGGCGGGACCCGCTGCGGCGATAAATGAAGCTTGTCCATAGTGCGCGCAGTTATCTCGAATTCTTCTATACTATATTTGCCGCCAATTTTCACGCGCACGCGCGTCGACTCGCTTGCGTCGATCCGCGCGCCCGCCACGCCCTCTATCGTAAACGGTGATGCTGTCCCTGTTGCACCCACCTTGTTAGCGATGTCTCTTTCTACTATGGTGCACGTAGAGCCGTCGTCCAACAGTGCGTAGGTCTCAACTTGTGACCTAGGGCCGCTAACGATGACAGGAACTATTTTCAACAGCGCCGTTTTCGTCTTGTTCCTTGCAGACGACACTATTTCCTCTTGCTCGGGCGGCGGCTTCGATTGCGGCGTGCTATGTAGTAGCGGGTGGTGGCTATGTTGACACCCGCTCGTCTCACACTTGCGTGCCTTACACATGTGTTGATTGCGGCGAACACGTAGACACTTAAAACACAGGCGCTTCTCCTTGGCAATGTCCCAGCGCGCCGACACACTTTCTTTCTTGAACACTTCACAATTGTTTACCTTATGTTCGCCTTTCTTGCAGACCGGACAGGGCTCTGGCTTCGCTCGTTGTCCGTCGGCGCCGGCGTGGTAGGTGCGCGCTGGTCCTCGATGTGTTTGCTCCCGCCGGTCGAACGGCACATGTTCGAGGGGAGCAAAGTTACCGCACCGTTCGGCGGCGAGATCTAAAAATTTGGTCAACGTTACCAAGTCAGGCTGGAAGGTAGGCTGCTCCGGAGCGAAGTCGTAGTACCGGAACCGTAGCGTAGGCGGGAACTTTTCTATGACGGCCCGCACTATCTCTGGGTTGTACAGATAGTGCGACCGCCCCAGCGCCTTTATCGTCGCGGTGATGTTCGCCACACGCGACGCGAAAACGCAGACATCCTTCGGATTTTCTGTGAGGCGCGGCAGCTCCCTCAGTTTCTTCATTTCAGCCATGACGAGCGCGTCGGGTCGTCCGAACCTGGCCTCAAGAAGCTGCATTACCTCTCTCGTCGACGTGTGGCCCACAAATAGGCAGTGGGCGGCGTCCCGCGCCGGCCCGCGCAGGCTCTTCCGCAGTCTCGCTATGGTTTCTTGCTCCGTCAGCTGTGTTGTTGCCTCTTCCACCGCTATTTTGAATGGTAGCCACTCCGCCGACTGGCCGCTGAAGAAGGGTAGGTCAGGAACCCTCGATGCTATTGCGGGCTGCGCCGCCGACCGCGCGGCGAGAGTGATGGCACTGGCGAGCTCTTGGATCGCCAACTCGTTCGGCTTGCTATCTTGACGCGTAGGCGGCTGGCGCGGCGCGTCAAGGTGTTGGTTTTCGGCGTCGTCCCCACCGGGGGGCCTCTGCGCCGATTCCCATCTTCTATTTTCTATAGTCTTCCGTATTTCCTGTAGCGTAGGCGAATGGTGCGGCGCTACAGGCTGGCGTGGCTCCCCGGTGGTATGGTTCCAGGGCCCCTGCGCCAGGGCCGCTCTTCTATCTTCTATAATCAGTTTCTCCTGTCGTGGCGGCGGCTCCTGCAACACGACAAGTTGGCGGTTGCCCCCGGGGAGGCCCAGGCAGTAGGGCCTCTCCTCCGAGGTCTTCGTCGGATGACTATGAATGGGGCCTCGTGCTTCGGCGTCCACGCGGCACCCGGGCTCGTCGTCACGCGGCGGTGGTGGCGGCGGCACGGCGGGTGGTGGTTCCGAACTATGTTCAGGCACGTTGTGAGGCTCCATCGTGAGGGCGAGAGTGCTTCTGTCGACCCATTCCGACGTTCTTTCTTCACGGACCGTTTCATCTATTGAGTCCTCTTCGTCTGAAGTTTCCTCTTCTAGGACGCTGACTTTGGCCTCGGCCAACTCGACTCGAGCCCTGGCGAGCTCCAGCCGGGCCTCCGCCAGCTCTCGTCTTCTACTCGATGCTCTGGATCGTGCCGGTGTCCGTTCGGGCTTCTCAGGAACGGGGCTCTTCAACGCCCTGGTGGCGTCAGTCGACGTGGTTGATGTATCCGGGGCTGTGGTTGCCGTACGCGACTCCGTGGTCGTCGCGGACGACGCCGTCGGCTCGGAGCCGGACGGGGTGCCCGACGCGGATGCAGCAGGGCGTGACGTGGACTCCTCCTCACGGGACGGGGGTCCGGCTTGACGCGGCGCTGACTTCATGCTTCTTGTCACCGGCATCTTCTATACAGCAGCTCTTGCAGTCTTCACCCAGGTCTCACAGTACGCTCAGGACGTGATCCGGCTCGGAGGACCAAAAAATGTGGTCGACCACCTTCGATATGAAAACGCCTGGTCTAGCACATTTAACTAACTATTAACTATCGCCGGATGACGCCCTGATTACGGCAGTACTGTGAGAGTGGGACGCAGATCGTAGACCGCAGAGAGCAGGCTGAGGCAGCTGATCTTGATGGAGCAGGGAGCAGGGTTCTTCAATGAAAGAGGTTCTTCAGTTTTCTTCGCTAGCTTTTCTTCCGATGTTGCGCTGGAGGACTCGTTGCGACTGATTGATTCTGCGCTGTTTTGCGCGCCTATGTCCCTCCTAGCGCAATACCGTAAGGAGAGCCGCTTTTATTGTTCAAATTGGTTGTACATTTTTATTACAAAGTTCTGACATTTTAGGCTATATCTTAAAAACTATAAGGGGTAGTTCAAAGCTACGATGTTCTATAGAAAGAGCTTACATTTACCCGTATTTTGACATATAACAATCTATACTAGGTATGATACCCAGGTTTCCTAGTCAGAATAAAGCGGAAAAATATCACAATTTTTGCCGCGCTATTGCAAACTATTCTATTTCTAGACTATTCTAGGCACTCTATCTATGACCTAGGGTTCTGACTAAGTGCACCTGGGTTATCCTCACCTAGCCTACCTATTTCTATGTTTCTATCTATATATCTATTATGTAAAATACGGGGTCAAAGTGCAAGGTGTAAACTGAACTTTAAAACTGCTATATTTTTCTATCTAACTATTCTAGTCTATATGTTGTGTGTGAAATAGGTAAGGATCATCTACTATTGTGTACCTAAGCTGTCAGATAGGATCCACCCATCACCTATCTTGAGAAATAAGGGTATGAAAATATCAGAAATGAAACGCCTAAAAAACAACTCTAAACAATGCAAAAACTTATTCTAACCTATTCTAACTATGAGAAACGATCAATTTTATTAGGAAAACCTATAACTATACCTATAACTTATAAAACAATAACAGAAAACTATAATAAAGAAAACTTAAAACTACGACTCTAAACACGTGAAAAAACTATACAAAACTATAACGAACTGTACAAATACGTTACCCCCAACATGACCAGTGCATTCCACAAGCAATAATCTACAAATAAACACTAAAAAAACAATAATCTAATTGGAATTTGCACTGATCACGTTGGGTGTCTGAACTCGCGAGGAAAAACCGTAGCGGCCCGCGTCGACGCGCGAATCCGGCAGCTCGATGTCGCGAACAATATCTAATTGTGGTATACTGTGTGTGTAGTTCTGCAATGCCAATAAAGTGCTGAAAGAATATAAGGAGTATGAAGAACAACATTATTGAATAATATCTAGTTGTCCACTTTTATTAAAATTATTTCTTAGTATTGTATTGTATTGCATTGTACCTATCATAAATATTTTGTGTAAATAAACCCCTTTTATTAAAATTTCCATAAATCAAACTTTGTTTTATTTTGAATGTGATTTTTCATCTTAGTTTTTCACGTTTCATTAATTTATTAGCCGATTTTACGCAGAAGCGATTCAAATCACCCGCGTAGTTTGAATTTTCCATTGTGTTCCATTAGCGTCGGGCCATCTTTGACAAAATCTTCTACCTCTTTTACTCTTACGACGACTTCGTATGGTTCTATCACTTCATTCTTTCATGTAGCAGTTTTAACACCTTGGCAACACCATGCCATAGAGTGTCTACTGAATGAACGAATGATAACTCGTACTTAGCCGAGTAGCGGCTTAGCACCGGTTGAAACTTGACTGTGAATACCAAAAAGTAAGTTCGCGTTAAGTACTACTTTGGCTGTCTTGGCTTAGTTCGTGCTTAGCACGTCTTAACGAATCGTCTCTGAATCTCAGCCTTAATCCCTGAAAGAGTAGAAATTAAATGAGGGCGCTACTGTCGCTTTACATGGCAACAATACACTACGATACTACGACCTAAATTACACACTACTAGTCATTCACTTCGAGTTGGCCGCTACCTCCCTTCCCGCTTCCCCGCACCGCACCCCTAAGAGACCCTAATAAACGCAATTTTATAACCTTTAGCAACGCAATCACGTACGGTACGTCCGTCCCGGTCACTAATATCGCTTTTAATTTTAAATTTTTATTTGCCTTTTATATTATTTTTTGTCGACGCCGACGGGACCAATTAATGTGCCTGTGAGGAAATTTTGTAACGGTCATCGACGGCCAACTGGTCGTGAACGGGTAGTATATAGGTATCGAAATTTTAAAATACAACTGTATTCTGTTGTAGAAAAAATTATTAAAACATACGTATGGAAGTAATAAAAACACTTTATATTCACGCATTTCACGCACGTTTGTAACTATGCAAACGCGCGTGTGCGCGTTTTGCGTCGTGGATGTATCGCGGTTTGCATCGATGCTGTATCGCATTTGCATCCATGCTGCATCGCGACTGAATCGATGCAGGAGTGCTGTAATTTATGTAAGAGTTCGTAAATATAAACACCTTTTAAGACTTGGAACTGTTATTTATTTATTAAACAATAAAACCAAAACACATAGCAACGTGACTGTTCCTCGCATAGATAATGTAGAGGACAGTACCATAGACATCACAACAATCTGTTTCGGATACACATTACATCTCCCTTCTTTTCAAAGTAGACAAACAAAGGCAAATTAAACATAATCATTTAGATAGACAGGTTTTCTAGTTGTCCTTGCTGACCTTCTAGGATTAACAAAATAATTATTAGTGTTAACATTTTGTTCATTAGCATTATTTTCTGGAATGGAATTAGTAATATTATATGGGATAGAATTAGTAACATTATCTTCAAGTCATCCAACTTTTTAGCATGCCTATCATAATATTTCTTTTGCCTATAAGCATTCTCATACAGTGTATTTCGAACATTTATGTTTTCTTGATTCTCTTTCTTATAACATGGTAACAATCCTTGAATTTTCCTCCCCATTAACAACTCAGATGGAGATTTATAGTTAAACTCTTGTGAAATTGGTGTGTTTCTATACTCGAGTAATGCTAAATATTTGTCTTTGCCTTCATGATCAGCCTTTTTAAAAATATTTTTGACGGTCTGTATATAACGTTCCGCTAATCCGTTAGACTGTGGAAACTTGGGACTACTAGTTCTATGTGTGAAATTCCACTCCTTAGCAAATATTTTAAATTTATAATTAGAAAAATTTGTTCCATTATCAGAATACAGAATCTCAGGAATGCCAAATCTACTGAAAAAAGATTTAAGTACTTCAATTGTAGTTTCTGCACTAAGATCTTTCAATTTACCAATTTCAAAATATTTACTGTAGTAGTCTACCAAAATCAAATAATTTTTTTCTTTATAATAGAAGACATCACATCCAAGTATAGTCCAGGGTTTACTAGGCATGTCTCTGACTGTCATAGGTTCTTTAGCATTACTTTTTTTAAATCTATCACAAGTGTTGCAAGTTAAAACTTTATTTTCTATATCTTTTGACATATAAGGCCAAAACATACATGATCTAGCACGAGATTTACATTTATCAATCCCTAAATGATTATAGTGAATTCTTTCAAGCATGTCCTGTCTAAGAGAAGCAGGTACCACAATGCAATCATTTTTAAAAATTAGATTTTCACAGACATACAGTTCCTCTCTAAAAGTATAGTATGGCTTCAAGTTATTTGGAATATCATTAATTTCAGGCCAACCAAACCTAATAAATTGTTTCAATGTTTGTAAATCAGAATCTTTATCTGTTTCTGTTTTAAAAATTTGCAGTTTCATTTCTGTTACTGGTAGATTACTAATTATCATTCCCACTTGCGCTTCTACCTCCTTTTCTAAAATATTGTCTTCACCGCTTATACAATTTCTCGACAGAGTATCTGCAATTAACAAATCTTTCCCTGGTGTATACTTTACTCTTATATCATATTTTTGCAGATGAAGCCTCATTCGCTGAAGTCTAAGGGGTACATCACTGAGTGGTTTCCTAAAAATTGACTCAAGTGGTCGATGATCTGACTCTACTTCTACTTCCTTACCATACACATATTGGTGAAAGCGTGTACACCCAAAGACAATAGCGAGGAGCTCTTTTTCAATTTGTGCATACATTTTCTGAGTACTAGTCAATGCTTTTGAAGCGTAAGCAACTGGTAAACCATTTTGCAGTAGTACTGCTCCCAATGCATCCTGAGATGCATCTACTGACAATTTGACAGGCTTATTTGAATCATAAAATTGTAGCACAGGTTGAGACACTAGTATTTTTTTTAACTCATTAAATGCATCATCATGTTTCGGAGTCCATATCCATTCAGAATCTTTTTTAATTAATTGCCTAAGAGGGCAACAAACCTGTGACAAGGATGGGATAAACTTGGCGACATATGTGATTCCTAGTATTCTTTGAACATCCTTAGCATTTTTAGGTTTTTCTAAATTTATTATTGAATCAATTTTTTGTGGATCAGGCTTTATTCCATCCTTGCCTATAACATGCCCCAAATAATTTATTTGTGACATACCAAACTCACATTTTTTCAAGTTTAACTTTACCCCGTTTTCTTTTGCCGTTTCTAAAACTCTTTTTAAACGATCATCATGCTCTGCTCTATCTTTTCCATGTATCACAATATCATCACAGAACACTTCACAACCCTCAATATTTTCAAACATTTGTGTATATTGCCTGTGGAAAATTTCTGGCGCTGATGATAGGCCATACGGTAATCGTTTGAAAAAGTATCTTCCGAAGGGGGTAGTAAATGTACAGAGCTTTGCACTGTCTTCAGTTAGCTTTATTTGATAAAACGCAGTAGAGGCATCTAATTTAGTGAACACCGTAGCTCCTGCCATTCTAGAAGAGACTTCTTCAAACGTGGGCAACTTATAATGTTCCCTTTTTATACATTTATTCAAATTACTGGGATCTAGGCAAACTCTAATTTTTCCATCAGGTTTCTTTACGATTACCAAATTACTTACAAAATCTGTGGGTTCTGTCACTTTTTCTATTACTTTTAACTTTTCCATTTTTTCCAATTCTTTTTTGAGAGCATCGTGCATAGAAACTGGTACACCTCTGCATGGTTCAATTTTTCCTTGTGAATTGTCTTTTAATTTTATATCATATTCTATTCCTTTCAACAAACCGACCGTTTTTTCATCAAACAAATCATAATATTTATTTATAATTTTCTCATAACCATTAGTTTCAGAATTAATTTTTCTTAAGTATTTTCTTTTCATCAATTTTAATGACATGATTGTTTTATGTCCCAGCACAGGTGTACAGTCACTATCCACAACATGAAACAACAATTCAACTTGTTTGTTGTTAACAAGTTTGCATTTTAGCAACAACTTCCCTACGCAATTAATTTTTGTGCCATCATAGTTGAACAAACTATTGCTATTTCTGTTTATTTTATGTTGCAATTGCAGCTTTTTTACATATGAATAGGGCAGAACATCACAATCCGAGCCAGTGTCCAACTTAAAGTCAACTATTTTACCACTTATCTGCAATGATTCATATAAATCTGATTGTACACTTCCTACCCGAACCATACCAAGCACTACCGATTCATCATCATCACTTTCCGAACTGGATTCCGCTTTAACTACTCGAACTTTGTTGCGGCACATTTTTGAATAATGTCCATACTTTTTACACTTTTTGCATTGCTGATTAAACGCTGGACACTTAAACCCGTGTGTGTAGCCACATCTAGTACACTGCTTTTTCTGCTGTCGCTGATTATCCGACTGACTCATTGGCTGTTGCTGTTCCTGCTGTCGACCATGTGGGGAAGCCTTTATTCCACTTATTGTAGGAGGCTCTTCCTTAAATTCTTTTAATTGTTTTGCTGCCAACTCATATGTTTTGCATATATTTATACATTTATTCAAATCAAGGTCACTCTCCTTCAGTAATCTTTCTCTCACATTTTTTTCTTTTATGCCCCTTATTATCTGGTCTCTAATTAGACTATCACGTAACCCACCAAAATTACAATCCTGGCTGAGTCTACGCAGGGATGTGACAAAGTCATCAAAACTTTCGAGTTCCTTTTTTTCTGTACTGAAAAACACATGTCTATTCATAGTTTCATTTTGTAGAGGTGTAAAATACTCATCAAATTTCTGCAAGACATTTGTATATGTACGTGCTTGCTGACCAAACTCAAAAGTATTATATATTTGTAATGCTTCTTCACCAATCGAGTGTAATAAGAGTGCAACCTTTGTCTCGTCATCCAATCTTGAGTGGGCACCTGAAGCCGTGAAATATAGGTCAAAGCGTTGCCTCCATCTTTTGTAATTTTCTCCGACATCACCAGTGATCAGCAATGGCGGAGGTGGCTTGAGCATCTCCATTATTAGTCACTATTTTGAGCTTCTTCAAGGTCCGAATACTGCGCCATGTAATTTATGTAAGAGTTCGTAAATATAAACACCTTTTAAGACTTGGAACTGTTATTTATTTATTAAACAATAAAACCAAAACACATAGCAACGTGACTGTTCCTCGCATAGATAATGTAGAGGACAGTACCATAGACATCACAACAATCTGTTTCGGATACACATTACAAGTGCGATTTTTGAAAATCATACGAGCGACTTGACATTCGCATACGAATTGAGATTTTCATTCTTGGTTACGTTTTTCTCTATTTTTGAAATCGTTCGGATGTGCCAAAACCGTTTCGATTCACACAGAAAATGTTTCAATTGAACGAACGAACGAATGAATGGTTTCATAGTAACATTTCAAATAGGACTTTACCGCCAAAATTATGGGTTAACGGAACGTAGAAAAAAATTTAAATCTTGACGTCTGACAACATTACAAACGTCAAACATTCGAGTGGTAGAATTGGTTACGAGTGGTTCGGAGCACTCGTTGCGAGTGATAGAAAGTTGAATTCAAAAATGGCAAATCATCGATTTTACGTCATTTTCTACTACTCGCTTTGAGCGTGTGATAATCAAAAATCGCAGAAGCGATTTTTGCAGTCGCCAGTGTTGCTTAGTCTAAAATTTTATTCTGATTCTGCAGGCGTAGCATGCATACCCGTGATAGATATATTTATCAAATCTATCTTTCATATCACGCGCGATAACGTATCAAATTTGCGAACATGGCTGACACTGTGATACGCTGTGATATGCATATCACGACTATCACTTCATTCGTTCACCATTCGTTCGTTTTGCTTATTTGTCATCCTTCTATACGCAACAATTTCATAGAGAGAGAGAGCGATATTAAATTATCTCTCCGTCGTGTATCCAACTTCGCACAAAAATCTTTCCAAATAAGCACGTCGTGACGTTTTACAAACAACAACCAACAACGTGAAATTATAGTTTATTTGGATTTAATTCGAAATCTCAGCAGAGAGTAGTAATTATATTCCTTAATTCAAAATAAGGATGAGTGATAATAAAGAAAATTACATCCCGAAGAAGAAACGGTAAGTTTACAAAGAGCTCGCGGGTCAGTTTTTGGTCTACCGTAATAGTTCTATGCAAAACTTAAACAAAAGCTTAAAAATTTACATTTATCGTGGTTAGAGTGTTATCTTGGTCACTTTATAATAGTACTTTCTACCTACCAGACAAAAATATATGAAATTAGCTAATAAACTTTTGTGTTCTTTAATTTCTAGAGTCCAAAGCACCACTACTCATAAATGTTATAGGACTATATGGCAGCTCACCCCCGGCTGGCAAATAACGAATTCAATGGGCCGCAAGGCAAGGCGCAACTGGACCGACAATGGGAAAGTCTCCGGACAATACTTAAAGAGCATGGTCCGGATAAAACCACAGACCAGTGGGAGCATGTAAGAACTATAATTTTCTTTTTGTAACAACACGCACTATGTACACAGACCAATGATAAACCTTTAGGTAAGCCTCCTTCACTCGACCGTACCTACCGCTATATGTAACTACACTTTCATGGAGAGCCCGCACTCCCTCGCTATTCAATTGCCACGAGCGCAAGCGAAAGCGCTGATCAGAATTTAGCAGTGAGAAAGAGCGGTAATTAAAGCTGGATAATTTATTGTTTTGTAAGGGAGTGATGTATCTGTCATGTAGTAACTCCTTAATCTGTGCTTTTGGTTCTAATTCTAAACATAGAATTGTGGCTCCATTCCATCGTAGTGCCAATCTCCAGTATAAATAGCAAATGTGCTTGACGTTATTCAGTAATAAATACAGGGTGTAAGGAAAAGTATTATTAACCTTTACGGTGCCCACACATAACTGCGATATCAAATCACAATGTCAAATATCTGCCAGCGCTCGATGACTTCCGTCCGAGTGGCTGGATGTCCGCAGGACGAATCGGGGGAGCGGGAAAGGCGCGACCAGTGTTATAGGAGAAACTTCGATGCATTGGTGAATGGCCCAAGTTGCTAGCGTCCAACTACTTTTGATTTAGTTAGGGCTTGGTCCAAGTAGTAGCGGATTGTCGCTACATGTGTGTGGTGACCTCAAAGATTCTTTTATGCACAAAAATACACTTGTGCTAGTGCTAGGTACTACGAAATGGTGGAGCCTCATTGCCAGATGGAGAACGGTATCCGACTCATAACTGCCCAGTAAAAGACCTTTTAAACCTTTTCAGACTTCGCATGACCTGAGGCGTAATGCACGTAACATTGGCGCACGAGTAAAGTCAGTTTTAAAAATACTTGGGACCATAGGCCCTGAAAGTGCCTTTGGTACTACAGGGGCTGAAGAAACAGGTGTAAGTATAATCGTCATACCTAGATTATAAAATTCATGCATGTACGTACGGCGACACATCAAGCTATACAATACCAAAATAAGCTGGCCGCGCGTCGGTCGCGTAACGTATAACGTCGCGCGGCCAGCTTATGTTGGTTTTGTATAGCTTGATGTGTCGCCGTGTGTACATACCAACTCACAATATACGCATATATTCGGAAAACTCATAACATCCACGTTTCAATAGTAGTTCTTCTTCTATATGAATCGTTATAAGATAGAGCTCCATCAAAATATTGTTTTCCCATATTTACCACTCCTAACATACGCCTACGCACTAGCGTAACTTAGTCACAAACCAGGACAAATGACTTACTGACCGGGACATGGGGACAAGTGTTGTCTTTCTTAAGGGTTTTTATAATTTAAACTATATTGTAGTAATAGTAGGTAATGTAATTTAATTTGATAAGTTATTTACTTTTCTCCCCTCCGGACGGAAAGCGTCAATTGTCATCCCGCTGCGCTAAACGAAGTTGTCGCTTTCCACCTCCGTTGAGGAGAAAAATATTATACTTAATTAAATTAAAATTAAATAACGCTCACATGCACATACATTGTAATGATCCCAAATTAAGCCTTAAGGTAATTGTTATGGGAACCATATACAACAACGGCACACACATATAATATCCATGACCGAACCGGGATTCGAACCCAGGGCCCTGGCTTGGCATTCCGGCGTGGTAACCATTACCCCAACCGGGTCGTCATTCATACTAACTTCGGACAGTGAATAAGAAAGCCTCAGATGACATGTTTATTGACCTCGGCGAGACCTTTCTTACTTTCCTGTCCTCGGTGTGTAATCTAATATTTCAAACTTAGGTCCTCAGACATACACTTAAATGTATCCAGTCAGCCGTCATAATTTAGTTTCATTAATTTTAAGAGACCCTTATGCAAAACTTTTAACATGTGTTTTTTGTAGCAATAGACAACGTAGTAGAGCTATTTCCCGCGATAATTGTGCGCTTCGGGTTAAAAGCATCAAATTTCTACCATGGATAGGGTGTTCCTCGGTGATCATTTTCAGATGTGGAGGGAAGTCTGATTCGTCCCCTGTGCGCGGGGGGAGGGGGGTGAAGTACGTATCCAGATCATTGTTTTCATTATTCTTTTACGGATCAGTTAATGCTACTAGGGCTTGTGTGGTATCATTTTCAAGTAAAACAGATATGAGGAATTCATTTTTATTGCATAATAGGCATGTTTCCATACAATAAAATAATGTTTTTTACGAAAAAGTAAAAGCCTTTGCCTTGATTTTTTTTTTAAACATCTATTTCTTTGGAAATCTTGATAAATATAAGTAAACAAAATTAACCAAATAAAGGTTATTTAGTCTAGTTTATAAAAACATATACTTGTTGGACACTTATCATACAACAACTACAAGAAAAAAATTCATTTACGCGTCGAGGTAAAGCAGCATAATTCCTTTACTGCGGCTTACGAGTGATGGTTTGGAGGTGAACATAGTATGTAACTTTATAATTTCGATAGCAAACGATTATTTGTTGAAAATTAAATAGAAAAACAAATTAGGCATAGTTTTAATGGATATAGTAAAGAGCGGCAACAATTTTAAAGGGCTATAATTCGGAGCGCGCTCCATACAAACGATGTCTGGTTATATTTCCAATATTATCCAATTAAATTCAATGAAATTTTACAGAAACAGTCTACAAACTAATATCTAGTCAGATTTTCGTAAAAATGTATAGTTTCGAAGTTCCAGTGCCTCAAAGATTTCCATACAAATCTTAAATTAACCCTAGCATTGAAACTATATATTTTAAAGAAAATCGGGCACAATACAAGCACATAAATTTCACTAACTTTAATCGTTTAGTATTGAATATATAACCAGACTTCGTTTTTATGAAGCGCGCTCCCTCTCCTATATCTATCCTCTTAAGAGGATATAATTCGGAGCGCGTGAGGAGCTTAGGCTCCTCAAAAAAAAACATTTAATAATTGTTAAGAATATAGGAAAATCGGCAATTTTTTTATTGCCGGCTTAAAATCATAGCGCTGAGCATTTGGAGTGCAGCTGCGGTGTAAATGCACCGTCCAGTACCTACCAACATCTTTTGTAAAGTAGCACGATATTATTAACACTGCAGATGTAGTTTCTGCCTCGGGAAGAGTAGTCTAATCTAAATTGAGTGCGATTCGACTGTATCCTTCGTCCAGTCCATCCCTAAAGAAATGAAATGAATACCTAACTATTTAGCGGAAGCTTTAACTATAACCAAAAGCCAATTAGAGAGAGCTAATTTACTGAAAAAAGCCACGCAAAGCCAGCAAGTGGCTTTTTCACTGAGGTGCTAATCATTCTTCTAAGCCCCTTTTCACGCAACATCTATTAAAATGTAAGAATATACGAGTGTCAGCCTCCTCGTGTGAACATTGGGCAAAATGACACAAATCTGAGGCAGAGGCAGAACAAACAACTTTATTCCGATTTGTCGCGTCAAAATTTCCATGAGAGAGCAGATAGATGCCGCACTTTTCCTTGTACCTCCTACGGATGCAATGCCCAAAAAAAGTGTATAGGGAAAGAAAGAGAGAAATTTTATTTCTTCGAGTATATGAAAATAGAACCGAATTGTTCCCATTCTTGTCACAACAACCAATTCTTCCAGTCTAGAGGCAACAGAAGCTGCCTCAGATTTGAGTCATTTGGCCCCATGTTCGCCCGAGGAGGCTGACATGACACTAGTAAATTTTTACACTTGGAAGATTCAGTGCAAAAAGGACGTAGAAGAGTGATCATATGCAACCGTAGACACTGATGTATCGTACTAGTAACCTACTAGTTGTGGGTTTTTTCAGTAAATTTGCTCTCTCTGAGTTATGGGTTTGCTTTTGGTTTTGGTTCAAGCTTCCGATAAAGAACAAGGTAGGGTATTCACGAATGGTGGTGTCAATGAATTTGACACAATGCAGGTATCGGCCAATACACTGGCCTGCAAAACTAAGTATCGGTACCGGTGTGATACGGTATGTGGTTCTTTTCAGGCAAGGGGAAAAGAACGGCTTTAGACACTTGGAAATCTTTACCTAAGCCTGAAGTAAATAGGGCCTTTGAAGAACTCAAACGAAATAAGTGAGGACTCAATTCCTAATAGAAAGATTTCTAGTGTTAATGTATGACCGCATTAGTTAAAGCTTTGACTGTCTATGAAACTGCCGGCTTAGGATGGACTACCCAATTTCTTCACGTGGACGTGGGTGTCGTACGAGGCGACTAAGTGATAAAGTTTTTGGCAGTGTTTTGTGACACGTCATTTCATCGTGAAACCTTCAACGTCAAACGTTCAATATGGTCAAAGTGAGCCTTGCTACGACGCACTGCACGCTTAACATTGTTGTTGGTCGTTGTAGCAAAGTTTCCACCCCGTAAGGGATTATGGTCGTGAATTTATGTATGTATGTATTTCAAGAGCGAGCATAGATATTAGTTTGTAGACTGTTTCTGTAAAATTTCATTGATTTTAGTTGGATAATATTGGAAATATAACCAGACTTCGTTTGTATGGAGCGCGCTCCGAATTATATCCCTTAAAAATTGTTGCCGCTCCTTATTATATCCATTGAAACTATGCCTAATTTGATTTTCTATTTAATTTTCTAACAAATAATTGTTTGCTATCGAAATTATAAAGTTACATACTATTTTTACCTCCAAACCATCACTCGTAAGCCGCAGTAAAGGAATTATGCTGATTTCCCTCGACGCGTAAATGATTTTTTTTCTTGTAGTTGTTGTATGATAAGTGTCCAACAAGTATATGTTTTTATAAACTAGACTAAATAACCTTTATTTGGTTAATTTAGTTTACTTATATTTATTAAGATTTCCAAAGATATAGATGTTTAAAAAAAAATCAAGGTAACGGTTTTTACTTTTTCGTAAAAAACATTATTTTATTGTATGGAAACATGTCTATTATGCAATAAAAATAAATTCCTCGTATCTGTTTTACTCGAAAACGATACCACATAAGCCCTAGTAGCATTAACTGATCCGTAAAAGAATAATGAAAACAATGACCCAGAGACATACTTCACCCCCCTCCCCCCGCGCACAGGGGACGAATCAGACTTCCCTCCACATCTGAAAATGATCACCGAGGAACACCCTATCCATGGTAGAAATTTGATGCTTTTAACCCGAAGCGCACAATTATAGCCAAAATGTATGAAGAGAATCCTCTACTAACGTAATCTTGACTATTATAAAACTGTAAATTTGAAAAAAGAATTTAGTTTGTTTGTTTGGGTGTTTGTTTGTTCGAGTATCACGCAAAAACTACTGAACCGATTTTGATGAAACTTTTTTTGTTTGGTAGCGTAACATCTGACTTAAAATCTGGTATATAATTTATGCGGACGAAGTCGCGGGTAAAAGCTCGTAAGTAATAAATATAAATATAGTTTGTCGATGCTACTACCAATACCGTGACACAGTCAAGAAAAAAAATTGATAACACTTCATGAAATGTTGAATTTTCTCGAGTTACGCTTGTGTTTTGGTGACACAGACAAACAACAGTTTTTACTGTAAATGTGACAGGTTTATGAGTGATTTTAACATTGCCATCTACTCCTTTTTCGATTTACTAGTCTTATCGTGACTAGTAAATTGATCGATCATTGTATTGTACTTATATACATTTCATTTATAGGTTAAATTTGAATGACTGACACATGACCACCCAGTAAAAGACCTTTTAAACCTTTTCAGACTTGGCGTGACTTGAGGCACAATGCCAGAAAAATTGGGGTGCGAGCTCAGACCAAATAAAAAGGTGCGAGCAAACTCAGCCCAACGCGCAACTGGCAATATAGCAAATGTACCGGAACTAAGGCCACATGTTTTAAAAATACTATAGGCCCTGAAAGTGCCTTTGGAAGGACAGGAGCAGAAGAATATGAGAACGAGTGTAAGTATAATAGTAGTAATACCTAGATTATAAAATGCATGGGGCTACAGGGCCAATGCTGTGAGCGAGCCTTTCTCAAGCCACGGGAAGTGAGCCCCTGCCTAGAGCCAGAGGTAGTGTGCACATTCCTAACAGAGAGCCACTATAAGAGCGTGCAACAGGCAGAGAGCCAGTCCGACGTCGCCAAGGTCTGTTATACAGGGTGTAAAATAACACCCTAGTTTGATGGTCTGAAGCACCCCCCTAAGGGTTGAACCTCATCTGACAGCACCGCATTGCCTTTTTCTGTCGCTCCATCCTTTTCTGTCACTCAGGAACGTCATTTGCTCGAGCAAATAAGGTAGACGGAACGCGATCGCGCGCAGCGGTGCTGCGGCGTCCGTTGGCGTTCCGTCTACCTTATTTGCTCGAGCAAATGACGTACCAAAAAGATGGAGTGACAGAAAAAGGCGATGCGGTGCTGTCAGATGAGGTTCAACCCTAAGTAGTACTAGGGTGTTTAGTTACACCCTGTATATGTTTTAACATTCTTAGATTTTGAAGTACACAGGTTGTTTGGTACGTTCCTTTTTAAGGTGATAATCAAACTGAATAACTTTCTCTATTGCGACTAACACTGAAATCGCAAATAATATCAGCTGTTTGTTTCATACATTTGAATAGAGTAGTACAGCAGTTTTATGTATGGAAAAGCAGATATTTTTCTTTCGTAGTTTCTAATTTGGACCCATAGTGAAAGTTTTTCAGTTTAATATTCTGAAGGAACGACTTTAACTACCGAACACCGTGTATTATCCGGATGGCGGGAAAAGTAAATTAAACACAAATTTCATTAACAAATATTATAATTATAGCACGGTCATTTTTAGGTTTTAAACATTATTGTACAACTTCCTAGTGAATTAAGAAACATAGATTTTTTATTTTTTATACCTGAGCTGAGATTTAGGAAATGCCATACCAAATGCTCGATGGGAGACTACGTTCTTTGATAATTTCACTCAAAACTTTTTGATTTTATCTATGCTCTTTAAATAATGTTTGAATACTTTTCGTTACAGGATGTTTCTAAACAGCTGATGGACATCAACATCAACAATCAGTTAGCCACATCCAACACCATACAATGCCATATGGATAAGACTGGCGTTCAGGGAGAGGTTGGTAACCATTGTTCATAATAATGAAATAAAAGACCATCATTCGTTTTGGTCCAAAACGCGAAAGAGCAAGCCAAAAAGAAAATCGATATTCTGTTAGAACTTAGTCCGTCTCAGCATTTATAAGTAAAGCACCAAAGCTGTAGGGTATCCTTGGTTTTATGAAAGGTAGAATGAAAATTCCGCCTTTTCATATTTTTGATGTTATAAAACTTACAGCTACAGTGTCATGCCATTATAATTTTTTTTTTTTTTTTGGAAATGACTATTACAGCTTAGCTCAGGGAGCTATTACTGCTTTTTACTGCGGACTATTGGAGGGACCACGAAGGGTCTACCGGGCCAAATGAATGAACTTAAGCAACCGACCTAGGGGCACCCCAGAGGGGTACGGACCTCGGCATAGGACGTTGCTGGGACTACGCGGCGGATTGGGTAGCGGGGATCGGTGAGAGCCATTATAATAAATGCTTAGATTGACAAGTTCTGACAGAATATAGCATTAGTTTTCGGTGGACGGCAATTCCACATTTGGATCAAAAATGAAAAATATATGAAACGTTGACTACTTATATAGGGACTAGTTACGCGTGTAATTCTACTAACAAACATTTCTGCCACTTCTTACGGGGGACGAGGTAACATGAAATCCGCAGGTTTGAATTTTATCTCCTACTAGCGTTTACCCGCGACTTCGTCCGCATAAATCACATACCGGATTTTAAGTCAGATCATAAGCTATCAAACAAAAAAAGTTTCATCAAAATTGGTTCAGTAGTTTTTGCGTGATACTCGAACAAACAAACAAACAAACTAAATTCTTTTTGTAATAGTACTTATAGATGACTTTAGATTCTAATATTGATTGTTAAAAATCATGAAAAGTAGTCTCGTGTGAACCCCAAACGTCGTAAGTTCGTAGTTATTGTAGCAATCTTTATAGGCTGTCCCGTTTAGTGATGATAATGTATAAAATTGAATGTAAATGCACATGATCAATTGTTCTTATACCGTGGCATAGGGGAAATGCTACCGCAAGGCTAGTCCTTATAATAAATAGTCAAAGATATGAAACATGGATGATGTCCTTCCATACTAGATTTTAGGAGAAGTAAGTTTCACCTCCTTGTTGGCGCTTTTGTTGACCAACTTGCAAATAACTTGCATTTCCTAGCTTGCTTGCTTGCTTTGCTGGTTCACCAGAGGGTACGACGGCAGTTCCTCGGTTGGTACTCGTATCTCAGCCTCAGTGAGGAACTCTGAAATAATAACATGACTTGTTATGCGATTTCTTATTATAAATAATTAAAAGCAAAATTTTTTTGTTCCAGAATATGGTGACTTGAACAACAAGAAAGTGAAGAAATGGCAATTGGGGAGTTCGGAACAGGCATAAGAAATGACAATGGACAGAGACTAGTAAACATGGCACTGGAAAACAACTTCAAAATAATGAAAAACCCGAAAAACAAGTGGACATGGCTTTCACCTGGCGGACTATTCAAAAACGAAATTGACTATATAACTTCTAACCGACCGACCGAACCATCAGTGAAATATTACCCCTCAAAAAACAACAACAACCAGAGAAAGAAAACTGCAACTGCATTTCACAAAGAAAGGAATTACTAAAGAACAGAAAGGATAAGGAGACACAGAAACAAATAACTGAGATAAGCAAAAAAATTAGCCAAAGCTTAAAACGAGATATTAAAACTAAACGAAACAAATGCATTACCAAATTCATAAATAAAACAGGAGGGATCAAGAAGGCCTACAACGAACTAAGGAACAAAAAAAATGGATACCTTCGGTCAAAAACAAAAGTAACAAGTCGAGAGCAAGAGCAAGCTATACCCCCCATGACCCCCATCTTAACATGGGAAACAGATATAGCAATAGCATCACAGAAGAATGACAAATCCCCGGGGCCAGACAACATAGTAAATGAATCCCTCAAGGTGCTCTCCAAAGAAAACCGTGCAAAGCTGTTCAATCTTATCCTAAATTCTGAAAGCATTCCTGTACAGTGGACAACAAGCGTCATCATTCTCATTCACAAAAAAGGCACCCGTGACGACATCGGCAACTATCGACCCATAAGCCTTATGTCAAACATATACAAAATATTCTCAATAATATTAAATAGAATAACAAGGAAACTCGATGAACAACAACCAAAAGAACAAGCGGGTTATCATGCCAGCTTTTCTGAAACGGATCACATTTTTGTAATCAAACAACTAATTGAAAAATCCCAAGAGTTTCAGAGGCCTTTATATCTGGCCTTCATCGACTACAACAAAGCTTTCGATTCCTTGAAACACAAGTACATCTGGAAATGCCTTGAGAACCAAGGAGTGGAAGACAAATATGTGAGGATCATCAAAAACATATACACAGAAAGCTCGGCAAAGGTCAAATTAGAGACGGAGGGTGAATTGTTCCCAATAAGTAGAGGAGTAAGACAGGGCGATCCCCTATCACCAAAGATCTTCTCGGCTGTTCTCAAAGAGATATTTAGACAACTGGACTGGGAGAGCTATGGCGTAAACATAAACGGAGTAAGACTTAACCACCCCTTAGGTTTGCCGACGATCTGGTGCTTATCTCAGAAAACACTACAAATCATGCTACAGGATCTTTCAACACAAAGTAAAGTAGTGGAACTGACAATGAACAAGAGCATAACAAAAATGACAAATCAGGGACCAACTAGCATAGAAGGTGATTGAGAAAGTAACGAATGTACAGAGAGTTATATCTATCTGGGTCAACTGATATCATTCGAAAACCAAATGGAGAAAGAATTGGATAGGCGAACTGCAAATTCCTGAAAAATCTACTGGAGCTTGAAAGAGGTCATGAAAGATAAATCATACCCAATAACTATTAAAAGAAAACACTTCAACACTTGTATGGGAGTATACAAGTGCCTAACATATGGGTGCCAGACCTGGGTGCTGACTAAAAAGACTGTGCAGAAACTAACAACATGCCAAAGGGCCATGGAAAGGAGCATTCTAGGGTTGACACTTCTCCACAAAAAAAGAGCCAAGAAAATCAGGAACGTCACTAAACTAGACAATGCAACATTCAAAGTGAAAAAACTAAAATGGACTTGGACAGGGCATATGCTAAGGGACCGAAAGGAAAAGTGGAACACAATAATAGTAGAATGGCAAACGAGAGACTGTAACAAAAGTGAAAGAGGACGTCCAAAGAAACGATGGGTAGACGACATCAAAGCAGTCGCGGGCCCTCTATGGACGAGACTCACAAAAGACAGAGTGCAATGGAAGATGCTGGAGGAGGCCTATGCGTCTCTAGACGCGCAGAGTGAAGAGGAGAACTAATTGAAGAGTGTAACATTGCAACTAATGTGTCTCTGCAAAAGGCTAATAATAAAATGGTGACTTGGAAGCTTGGAACCAAAGATTTACTTTTTAAGTTGTAGTTTTAGATCCTAACATTTATATTTAAGCTGATTTGTTGCCGTTTTAATTCAAACTTATTTATAATTTTTATGTTAACTAAATAATGTCACGTTGTGGTTTGGTCAATCATGATTCACGAATTTCATGATGATTCGAATCCATAGGACGACATGCTATATATGTACCAATAAGTTATTCTATATAACTTATGTACGTAACACTGACTGCTCTCGAACGGTGAAGGAAAACATCGGAAACATGCATATGCTGAAGAATAAATTTTGATGCATATGTGAAGTCTACCAATCCGCATTGGGCATGCGTGGTGGACTAACGCCCATACTCCCTCACTGAGGAGAGGCCTGTGCCCGGCAGTGGGACGTATAAAGGTATGTCATGATGATGATAACATGTATAAGCTTTTATTGAGTAGCGACCACTAGTGCAGGTAGGTATTTATCGAATAAATATGCTTTTCCTACTGTAATACCTATGTTTGTGCTTTTTCTCAACCTACTGCATAAATGCTTATAGAACAAAAGTTTTAACCATTTGATGTTACTTACCACGAGCTAGACCACATAGCTATTAGGTTTTTAACCTTTTCCATGAAAATTCCACCTTCAGGGAAGTCTGTACTCGTACCTACGTATATCTTAATTCACTTAACCAAGCTTGTTTTTGCTACTTTGTCTACTATATTTAGCACTTTTGTACTGTTTATCATTGTACCATATTCCTGAAAATAAATGATTGTATTATATTCTAAAACCATAGTTTTCTTTACGCATGGCCGGGCTGCGGGCTAGCCCAAATATCTCGGGCAAGAGGCCTGTACCCGAGTGACTCAGTACACTCTCATGACATTTATCAAAACAGACAACATAACATAACATAAATATTCTACAACAGACAACAACAACAACAAAACAACTCTAGACAACATGACTCCCTCTGCACTCTCACCTCAAACCTGTCCCAGGGTCCCTCGGAGAGTTTAGGTACTGTCCTTAGGGCATCCTTTCTTCCTTCCTTATAGATGTCTCCTGCGAGGCCAATAGGTAATTGTAGCCTCACATGCCCTCTAGAACTCTGACACCCCACCGGTTGTCAGTTCTTCGGCAGATATGACCAGCCCGTTACCACTTCAGCTGCTAATTTTCTGAGCCATGTCAACCACTTTAGTTCTTTGACGTATCACTTCATTTCTAATGTGATCTCTCAGAGAAACACCGAGCATAGCTCTCTCCGTAGCTCGCTGAACGACCTTGAATTGATGAACTAGTCCTATCGGTCAGAGTCCATGTTTCCGCACCATAGGTCATTACTGGCAAGACGCACTGATTGAACACCCTTGTTTTGAGGCATTGTGGTATAGCCGAGGAGAATATATGACGGAGCTTCCAGAACCGATCGCGAACTGGTAGGCGTAGTGTGGGACGCCCTATGCTGCCCGCTGGAGAGATGACCTAAAAAAAGTAGAGGGGAGCGACTGGATGAGGAAGGCCGAGGACAGAGTTTTGTGGCGCGCCTTGGGAGAGACCTATGTTCAGCAGTGGACGATGATAGGCTGATGATGATGATGATGATACCCTCTTGACATTATGGGATTAGGGTATTAGGGGATTATTTAATAAATTAATTAACTACGTTTGTTGATTTGGAACAAAGAACACAAAAATTATAGTCCAAAGTACTTTATTCTATGTTAAAATCCTGTTTGGAATGGGATGGGCGCAAAGAGATACCACTATTAAGGAATTGACTACGTGGGAATTGATCCAATTTTACAGATTTTTACAAGCTCTATAGCCAAAAAGATGTCTATCGCGTAGAATTTTGTGGACGATAAGTTATCTCTCTAAACTGTCAAAAAGTGAAAAAATTTGAGCGCGCGTAGCTGTCAAATGGTGGCCATGCTCGCCATTGTGATACAGTTTTCGCGAGATATCGATATGATAAAAAAGTGACGTCACAAGCGTGCACCATGCTCGCTGTTGTGATAAAATTTCAAGATGGCGGCTGTATCACCTAAATTTGACAGATGAATGTGTTACATATCGCTATCGCGGGTGTGCATGCTACGCCGGCTGGTAGACCTATATCAACAAAGTTAAATGTAACAAATAATAAGTAATCGAGTCATTATTTCACCATATTTATTTAGCCAAAAACCAGTCTATAGACAAAAGCAAATACCAAGAAATAAAAACCAAACTTGATTGTTTTTCTTATTACCACTGAATATAAGGGCCGAGGGGGTATACTGAAATGAAAGATACAGGATACAAAAAATGTTAAATAGTAAACTTGGCTGTGACCAGTGGCCATGAGCATATTGAATAGATAATAATAGTCAGGGGAGTGCGATTTTTGAATCTCATTCGGTGAGTTCAGCAGTTGAAAATGTCAAAATTACTACGGAGATACGCATCTTTCTACGATCTACGGCTGATTTGACTTTCAAAAATAGCACTCCTGAAGCACAGTATAAGAAAGAGTATCTATTACTAGATAACTGAAGTATGATTTTTGAAAGTCAAATCAGCACCAGCAGTAGAAAGATGCATATTTCCACAGTAATTTTGACATTTTCAACTGCTGAACTCAGCGAATGAGATTCAAAAATCGCACTCCAGGGTCGAATTAAGCCAAAATTCAAAATTTTTTATTCAAAATAATATCATATAGATAGCTTTTGACGTCATTTTTTGACTCTACCACCTCTAGCCATATAGAGGACCCTAGGCAATTTAAGCCTCGGGGCCCCTATCCCCTTGGGATGGATTTGTCTCTGTCCGGGGGGGCCAGATACATTTTGACATACAGGAGTTCGAACTAAGACTTAAAAATCGTCTCTGAATCTCGCCAAAACACTATGCTAGAACCAAGGAGATTTGGATAGGGTTGCTTCACTTTCTAAAGTACCCAATTGATACTAAGGCTGAGATTCAGAGACGATTTTTTAGGTCATAGTTCGAAGTAAGTAGGGTCAAAATGTATGGATTTTGACTTAAGGGAGTTCGAACTAAGACTTAAAAATCGTCTCTGAATCTCGGCCTAAGTATCGATAGTATTGAGATTCAATAGTATCGATACTATAGAATCTATCGATAAGTATCGATATCTTATTCTTACTTTCTTAGACCATTTAACTAGGGACCAGCCTCGCGTTAGCATTCCCCTCTGCAAAGTTACAAGATCAATTCGATCATGTGTATTTACATACAATTTTGTACCTTATCACAGTTATCACAAACTAGTCTCGTTTGGGGTTCACAGGAGACTATATTTAACAATCAAAATTAGAATCTAAAGTAATAGAATAAAATCCAAAGTTGCGGATTTCATGTCACCTCGTCCCCCGCAAAAAGTGTCGAATTACACGCGTCCATAGTTAAGGGTCTAAGGTTTGAGTCCATAACAACAGCCAGCGTTTGAACATTTAATGTTGATGTTCAAATGCTAGCTGTTTTCTTTTTATTTCACCAACATTTTAAATTGATGCATGCATAACAAAACCGCCCAAAAGAGCAATACCTATCACTCAATCGATTTTTGAACGTAGGTGATTTCGCAAATGCACCGCAACGATATCGCAAGGAGTGCGATTTTTGAAAATCATACGAGCGAATCGGTAGTAGAAAGATGCATAATCTCCATAGTAATTTTGACATTTTCTACAGCCGAGTCGCTCGTATGATTTTCAAAAATCGCACTCCTGCACCGCAACGATATCGTAAAACTGCACCAAGCGCAATACCAAACCAAATGTGTAAAAAGCTAAGCTTCGCAAACGGTCCAATCATGGTTCAGTGGAGATTTATTTACCGCAATCCAGGCTTAATAAAAAGCTGATCCAAACTAAATGTGTGTATTTTCGACCTTATGGGCTCCCACACATAAGTGCGACGTCGCGTCGCATCGCAATGTCAAATATCTGCGAGCGCTCGATGACTTATTACGATGACATAATATGTATGACTTATAGCACGCAGCATCGCAGATATTTTGCGATGCGATGCGATGCAACGTCGCAGTTATGTATGGGCCGTATACTCTGGCACCTCCGGCCTTAGAACTCAAAACTTTATTATTTTACTTAAAATAATAAACTTTAAATAATTAGATAAGAAATGCGAGCAATTTCTACAAGATACGTGCTAATAACATACCACAACACAGTCATTCGGCTTCTAGAGATCACATCGATGTGGGGCGGCCATAGTTATCAACTGCCTTTCTTGGCTTCATTCCGGTCAAAGCCGCGCGCGTGGAGATTCATTTTTTTATTTTAGAACTATTTTAACCCCGGCGCAAAACGGGGTGTGTTATTTATTAATCATTGTTGTTCTCTCCTGCAAAAGCCGAATGAATGTGTCATCATAAAAAAATTATGAAAAATGGTCATTCCAACCAAATTATGTAAATAACACAGCATATACAGGGTGTGAGTGTAGACAGTTGTACTTTAAGGGTGCCTGTCCACTGATGCGGAGTGAGGCCACAGTATAAGTAAGAGTATCTATTACTACCTACATACAGTACGGACACTCCCTGCTTCTTTTTTACCTCACCTATTGCCCTCCGATTACCTCGTCGGCAGTTACTAAGAATTTATGTTTTCGAAACAAAGATAATATAATCTCAGAACGAAGGATAAAAACAATTTTTGAATAAACGGGTGTCAAAGCGTTTTATTTAAGAAAAAGTCATTGTACCGCAGGCAGCTAAGTTATTGCAGCCCTAGACTCCGTTTCGCATATGCTGACGTCATTTTGTCAATTTCTGTTTTATGTAAGCAGTGTCCGGGGTGTGGCGAGGCTGCGGAGCGGAGAAACGGAGGAATATTAACCAATAGGATTGCATAAAATCTCCGCTATTTTATGCGGAGAAACGGAGGAATATTAACCAATAGGATTGCATAAATCCTCCGTTATTTTATTTTATTTTATGCAATCTTATTAGTTAATATTTCTCCGTTTCTCACCTCCGCAGCTTCGCTCCGCGTCAGTGGACAGGCAGCCTAAAGGGTGAATGCACTTAGGAAAATAGTAAACTATTTTATGACGGCCCGATAGCGCAGTCGGTAGTGAACCTGCCAGCTGTGCGAGGAGGGTCCAATTCAGGCTAGATTCTGGTACTTTAAACGTAGCTACATAGAGAAAAAAAAATTGTGGACTTGCCATACTAAACTAAATGCAATCAGCCGATCGAATGTTTGCTGACCGAATAATTTTTTTGCTAATTTATGTTAGGTTTCTTGGTTGTTCAGTATAATAAGTACAATCACTTTTTAAAGTACTGCAACTGTCTACACTTTATGGTTGAGACAAATTGAACGACGGCGGGTCCATAAAAAAACACGTTTAGTATGGGAACGACGGCGGTCAACGGCGGAGAATGCGAACGGTGTCCCATACTAAACGTGATTTTTTTATGGACCCGCCGTCGTTCGCCGTCGGCCAATGTGTCTCAACCATAAAGTGTAGACAGTTGCAGTACTTTAAAAGGTGATTGTACTCATGATACTGAACAACCAAGAAACCATACAAAAATTGCAAAAAAATTATTCGGTCAGCAAACGTGATTTTTTCGTATGGGCACGCCGTCGATCAATGTTTCCTGACCCATAGTAGCCATTTGAAGATTTTAGAATGGACATAAATAGCTTATAACTCACAACAGTAACGGCACTATATCTTCCTGTTTCATTTTACCGTAGTATTTAGTAATACCCTCTACGTGGCCCATTCCCACCACAGCGAGCACACGGGCCTTTTGTACTGAAAATATAAACGAGGTGCTTTTTTCTACAATTGTAATTTACAATGACAATTTGAGATACATTAATGAGAATGTTAGGACACCATGTTCTTTGACTTTTACGCCATAGATAACCCATAGGCAATGTACCCTGAATTGTCATTGCAAATTACAGTGGACAACATTTCATTTTAGAAATGTTACAAAAATTTTCTAATCGCGACTGCTGTCAAACGGTGAAGGAAAATTCGTGAGCTACATACGCTGAAGAAGAAATTCTGATTCGTATATGTAGTCCTCCAATCGACACTGGGCATGCGTGGTGGGCTAACGCCTAGGCTAATGCCCATACGCCCTCCATGGAGGGTAGGTCTGCCTCGCAGTAGAATGTTTATAGGCTGATGATGATGACTGTACTATACACATATTCTAATTTTTCTACCACGACAATCAAGCATGTATCCAGGGATACCTACGTGCTTGATTGTCGTTTCCGTACCTTTGTAACTGTCATATGCATTGACATGCTAAGCCAAATTAAAAAAACATGCAACCTTAATTCGGTCACATTATGGAAATATGTATATTTTAAAATGTGAAACTTGTTACCTGTGCGAACACACTCTTGTATGGAAAAAGCGAGGCACTTGTCACGCTCATCAACGAACACATGAAATATCTTCTTGAAAGCAGGCACATCTCTGGTGATCTCTTCGAATTGCGCCTGCACAAAGTCTTTGTCCTTATACTTCTCTAACTGATACTTACTGCAATGCAAATTTAATCTTTATCGTATCGGTTCATAAAGTCTATTAATATTTTTGTGCTTTGTTTTTTATAGTAAACCTTTATAATACCACTTGTGCGCCTTCAATTTACTCTTCACTCATTCCGGAAGTCGAGTAAGGATTGACACACATTGACTGACGGCAAACGACGGCGGGCCTATACAAAAAACCACAATTAGTATGGGAAATTGGGAATGAGAACGCAAAGGATCGGACGGTGTCCCATACTAAACGTTTTTTTTGTATGGACCGGCCGTCGTTCGCCGTCGGTCAATGTGTCTGAACCCTTAATCAACAAATGTTAATTCAAAATAGAGTAGGTACCTAATATCTTTATGACGTCAATTTTTTCATCAAACTGCTACCGCTCAGTTCAATACAAAATATGCGGCTAGAAACTTCAATAAACATCATTTTTAGCGTTCCGTATTTTTTTACAAACCCTGCTTTAAAGGGGTTTGAAGATTTAAGTATGTAACGTGGCCCTCAGGCCCTATTTAATAAACGTACCTGCATTGCTGAGAATGTTAGGGCACATCATTACCTACCTACTGCATGTTTAGAGTCATTAGTAACCATCAATATAAGTAATATGAATTGTCATTGTAGATTACAATTCTCACGTTTATTAAATAGGACAGTCAACTAGTTTTTTTTTTTTCAAATTTACCGTCAAACTTGAGTCCTTTATAAATAGCTAAAGGACACTCAGATTATTACAAAATATAAAAGGTCATTTTGTGTTTAAGCCAGCAGCTTTATAGTTATTTCACGTCAACGATTTTTTTATCAGAATTTAGATCACTATCTTTATAACCGGCAAAAACACCCTATTACATTTTTTTATCACCTAGTTATCCTTTATCGATAGAAATAGTTTCAGACTGAGACATCGCTTTTGTGAATATTCAAGAAGGCTGTAAGAAGGAAGGACTAAGGACCCATAGGCCACTATCTTCAAACTCTTATATTGCAATTTATGAAAATAATAATATCGAAAAAAAATTACACATTTGAAATATCACTTACTCTAATGGCTTAGGGTTTGAACTAGATAGATGATAAAGCACTTGTCCCAATTCGTAAACGCTCAGTGACTGGAAAGCTCTCGCTATTGTTATTTGGATAGGTCTATCTCCTAAGAACAACTTACAACCAGGTATTTTTTTCATCTGAAAATACATGTAGGAGATTATCAAAAATGCCGCCAGATACACATTTTTGAGATAGTAGTCAGAGAAACGATACGTTTTGTTAAACACGTGAAAATTATAAAAAATAGACCACCGCTCCTTCCCGCGGGTGTCACACGAGGCAACTAAGGGATAATATTTCTTAACACAGCTCTGTGATGTAATTATATTCCATTCCGAGTCGATGGTCATTGTTAACCGCCATGGACAAAATGTTCTGTCTGCTCTGTGCCTTATTGTTGACGACAGGCTATCACCGCTTGACACATCATTCGGCTTAAAACCCTATAGATATATTAACAGTCGTGAGTTCTATGCACATACCTCATGATACGCTCTTCTAAATTCGCCGCCTGGTGCTACACCAAGTTCCTTCGCGATGTCGGCGTATGTCTTCAACAACATGGCGTGCAGCATACCAGAGACAAAGCTTTGCCCCTTGACTGCGTCCCTGAAAATAATTATTTCTCCAGTCCACCAATTCCACCAATTTGTAATCCACTAGGTACATTACATTAACAATTTTAAGCTTCTGTGAAAAATTGAAGGATTTTCTTACAGCTATTTTAAACGCAGTTCAAACGATAGGGTTGAGACACATTGACAGACGGCGAATGACGGCGGGCCCATACTAAAATAAAAACCACGATTATTATGGGAAGAAGAAGTATGGGAACGAGTTTGGGCCATTCGCCGCGTCGACAGCGGCGGAGGTTGCGGACGATGTCTCATAGAAAACGTGCTTTTTGTATGGTCCCACCGTCATTCGCTATCGGTCAAAATACTGAAGTAAAATATCAGAAAATATTCTACAATATAGCTCTTAGTAAGTAATCTCAATGAAAATATTAATGGATGCTTTAGCGCAATCGGAGTTGAAAAAATATCTGTAACATAAAACGTTACAAAACTTCAAAAAGTTGAGTTTCTCGCCTCCCACTAGACACTAGATGGCCCTGACCCAAATTAAATCGCGCTTTGCTTTTCAAATGTTAATTACTTTCGCTGTCTTATAAAAAAAAAACCTTTAAAAATTGTTTGCTACTTTCCCACACACTACCCGGATCATCTCTCTTCTGAACAAAGTGTCGGTATGCAATAACAGTGAAGAAGCCATTACTTATATGGCTACGGAAACCTATCGCGGGCGAGTCCGACACCCTCTTGGCCGGTTTCTATCCATGAAGTTAACTTTGACATAAATAGTCTCGTAACAACACTCGACTCTTAAATACGAAAAAAAAATGATTGATTCAAAATTGTGAAACTAAAAGTAGGTAGGTAGGTACTTACTTAATTTTGTTGGAGTCGAAGTTTTTAGCATCTTCTAAGAATTTTTTGTCATCAAGCTCCAGCAATGAAACTCTCTGACGACACAATTCAACAAGAATAGCGTTCGGTTTCAAAGAATTTACTATCTGAGAACACAATATAAAGATATTGTTGACCGTTTGTTGTTGTTGTTATTGTTGCTTGTTGTTGTTGATGATTGTTTTGTTGTTGTTGTTGTTTGTTGTCGTTGTTGTGCTCTTCTCTGCACTGCACGAACTTAAAATGTTACTGTTGTCCGCTTGTTACTTGGGGTTGGTTATTGTGTAATTTCCCGATTCGATAGTTAGGTATCAGTTCAGGAGTGCGATTTTTGAAACTCATACTTTGAACTCAGCAGTTCAAAGAATGATCATCATAATGTAAATATTATACATGTTCCTTCTTAATATGATGACACTTTTTAAATGGATGAGCAGAACATCAAATTGAACAACTTTCTCTATGTAGCCAACATCCAAATCGCGGAAAAAAATCAGCTGTCCCCTCCCCCCCCCCCCCCCCCCCATACGTTTAGCCCGAACTGGTTTGCAGTTTTGTAATGGAAGAACTAATTTTTTTCCGCGATTTCGATGTTGGTGCCATAGGTTGAGAAAGTGGCTCAGTTTGACGATCTGATTATCCCCTTAAAAAGTGTCAGCAAAGAAGGACCACGTATATTAATTAAATTAAAAATTAAATTAAATTAAATTGCCTGGACAGTCATATTACGCCCATAGAGTACGAAGAGATGGCATATCGGCTTGTTTCTATAGAAAATGTTGTCGCCAACAAAGGGGGTGAATAACGGGTGAGGGGAGGGTTAACATTTAAATACGCTATACTTCCCGCTAGATGTGTATGATATGACGTCAGGCCCAGTTGAGTATCTGTGCACAGTTCGATACAACATCTCTACCCCAGGGGAGCGCGTTATTTTCTCTATGATTACGCCATCGATCTTGTAAACAATATAATCGGAAACTTACACAATAGTCATACTGGAGTGCGATTTTTGAAACTCATTCGGTGAGTTCAGAAGTTGAAAATGTCAATATTACTATGGAGATGCGCATCTTTCTACGGCTGTTTTGACTTTCAAAAATCGCACTCCTGAAGTATGATTTTTGAAAGTCAAATCAGCAGTAAAAGATGCATATCTCCACAGTAATATTGACATTTTCAACTGCTGAACTCACCGAATGAGTTTCAAAAATCGCACTTCTGATTTTTATGTGTGGGAGCAGAGCACTTTTCAGGCTTTAAAATATTTTATTCAAAAAGAAAGGCTGCTTAAAAAAAACGACCCACAAAAGACAGTTCTATTGTAATATAAAAGCGTACCTCGGAAACCTCTTCGATAGATTGTTTGCTGAAATGCACCGTACCCAGCAATACGACTGTGGCAATATTGTCATCTTGTAAGACAGACGCAGCCCGCGGCACTTTGATATTACTCGACAACCGCGTCTGTGCCAGGGCTGCAATCCACCAACAAAAATACAAGTTTCAAGTTTTAAGTAATATAGAAATTTTATGATTTTAGCCAATGACGATTTACTTCATCATACGCTAACATCATTGCACTTTACGGCGCGATATAGGGACGTGTAGTGTAGGAGTGTAGCCCGACACTAAAAGTCGCGTCGCGTGACTGCCGCTGAAAGCCGCTAGCCGGGCAATCACCTTGCTTTTTCGTATTGCCATTTTGTAGCGCATGCAACGCATCTACATATAAAAACATCTTAAATCTTAGCAGTACCTACCCGGCAAACATCTTCAAAAATGGACGGGGGTGAGGGGTATACCTAAACAACATAGTACCTACCTAGCCATAGTGTAAATAAAATAGTGATAAAGCTATAGAATAGTAGTCGCGGCGAGTCCATAGATAAGCTACTATTTTACAGGCCCGCGTTGCGTGCGGGGTACGGTGGGGAACGGGCGTACCGTTACTCAATTCGCTGTTAGGGTACGCGCGCAGGCAGCGTGGGCTGGAACGCACTCCTCCCGGCCCCCGCACGCCCCGCACGATTGGCCTGCTGCGACCGCTGAGCTTCACCACTATTAGTTCTTTACACTATGACCTAAGGGGCGGGGCACATTGCTCGCAGAACCGATGGCCGGTGGGGCCGAAAAGTTCTCGAGTGGCGACCGCGTACCGGAAAGCGCAGCGTGGGTAGGCCCCTCACACGGTGGACCGACGACCTGGTGAAGGTGGCGGGAAAACGTTGGATGAGGGCAGCGCAGGACCGGTCGTTATGGCGATCCTTGGGGGAGGCCTATGTCCAGCAGTGGACGTCCATCGGCTGAGATGATGATGATGATGATGACTATGACCTAGCGCTTTCGCCTACAAATTTTATTCTGCGCAGTCAAGCTCAAGATGTTTGCCGGCCATTACACGTAATGTGCGTAATACTTTAGTAAATTGTGCTTTTTACTTACGACAATTGGAGGTATCTATGCGCTTTAGCAGAACACTTTCAAACTTATTTTGTACTCTTAATAATGTTACCGCCTGCCTGAATATGCTGCATGTTTGGGTTCTCATATTTCAAATCATTACTGAACACGAGAATTTAGACGTATTATCACAAAACATTTTAATTGATTTCTATTGTCGGTTGTCCATTATAAAAATGACTTGAAATTTTACAGAAACGTCAGGTGATATTTTTATTATTCAGTTGTTTTTTCAAAGGAGGCTGTCATAGT
Source organism: Agonopterix subpropinquella (assembly GCA_922987775.1). Classification (NCBI taxonomy): domain Eukaryota; kingdom Metazoa; phylum Arthropoda; class Insecta; order Lepidoptera; family Depressariidae; genus Agonopterix; species Agonopterix subpropinquella. The sequence goes on from OV277698.1 coordinate 18,532,084, forward strand.
GTCACCAAAGTCATAACCAAGGTAGAGTATCAGTGCCCAAGTATAATACCTGCTTGGTTAAACCACGTCAGAGGCCGTAAGGCGGTCTGAAAAAACTCTGACACCAGGGCTCTGCTCAGTGGCCCAAACGATAAGAAGAAGATTATAACCGGACTGCACAAGGACCATGGATTTTAGAATCATAAAGGATGCCACTCCTCCTTACAAGCATGGAAACGTAGAACGTAAGCGAAAAATTCTTCGTCTAGTCATCTCTGGTCTAGTCTATGCATGGAAACGAGAAAATTGGCCATGGCGGTCGGTAATGTGCAACCTTCTTTCGTACGTCTCCGTAGTCGATATTTCCAACTTTTTTGTGTCCCTTACGCTGATCAGAACAAAAATTAAACAAAATACTTTTTTTTTGTCGTTGGATTAGAAAGGGACAAAGTAACCTCGAAAATGTGCTCGAAAACATAGACGGGAATTTACGAAAGAAGAACGATCATTACCGACCACCAAGGAGTATTATCATGTTTCACTGCTTGTTAGGCAGGTTGTGCTCCAAGGTCACTGACCTCTATTATAATCTTTATTATTATTATTAATAATCCCATCCCCATAGCCCAGACAAATGTATCCCTTCCTGGCAATAGTTCAGCATCCATCGAGAATGATCTTCTAGTGCATCCCTATGGTGTATCTAGAGATAGGCCTCGATAGGTGCACGCCATCTCACATTTAGAATAAATGGTACCAAATAAGGCCTCTTCGTGTTGGCTTCAGCCCCATGTATGCCTCCCAAAGGACCGGGTCCCAGTGGACCCGTGCATCTTTCATGTACCAACATAATAATAATAATTATAATCTTGTATTATATAGGTCAGTGTCCAAGGTATAGACAATACCTATGCCAGCTTCCTGGACACTGGATGGATAAGATAAGATCATAGATATAGTAACTAGATGAAACCATACCGTGGCCGCACATGAAACAGCAATAGTGTGACTTTTGTATTCAAAAAGACGGTTTGTTTGGCAAGATGTCATCAACATTCCATAGGTTTGACAATGGTTTGACATCTTGCCAAACAAAAAAACCGGCCACGGTGACCGAAACAAAAAATAATATTTCTGTCTTTTTTGTTTACATAAGTTTTTATAACTGGCTATCCCGCTCTCTCATTTCTTGGCTCCATCTTTCAGCGTAAGCGAAAAGTTTTTAATCTAAGGATAAGATAAATATTCTTAAGATAAGATTTAACCAAATAGGTTTTATTTATTGGAAATTTTTATTTATTCGTAGGGTGCACCAGTCTGTTTCCTTCATAGATATAAAGGTATAGTACTAAGTTATAGTATAATATATCTATGTAGATAAGCTACTATTTTACAGGGTTTCCTTCCTCGAAACAAGGACTTGACGAATGTAGTATTTGACTAAAGCCGAATTTGACGAATATGGTGGCTACCGTACCACAAAATAAAAACTACAATTAATTATAAACCCTATTTTAATCATTCATAAGTATTACAATCACATCGTGAAAAAATCTAAACTTCTACACTCGGACCTTCTCTTTGAGATTAACATGCTCAGCTATTTCAAAACGTTCTAGAACACAAATATCTTAGTTAATCTTAACTTTAGATACAAATAATAATTTCTGCCTAAGGGTTGAACCCATCCGGCAGCACCGAATCGCCTTTTTCTATCGCTCCATCCTTTTCTGACACTCAGGAACGTCATTTGCTAGAGCAAATAAGATAGACGGAACGCGATCGCGCGCGGCGGTGCTGCGGCGTTCCGTCTACCTTATTTGCTCTACCAAATGACATTCCTGAGTGTCAGAAAAGGATGGAGCGACAGAAAAAGGCGATGCCGTGCTGCCAGATGAGGTTTAATTCAACCCTAACTAAAAAAAATATAGTTGCCATTGCCGCTATAAATTCATGATAAATTCATAATAATTATAAAAAAGAATGAATTTATAGCATTAAAGGGATATATTGATTAATTATTAGACAACGCGGTAAATGTGTATTATTTAGGCTATGAATTTATGCATTGTATTACTAGATGTTAAAATAACAAAGATTTCAATATAACTGATGTCTACAATAAACAGCATAGGCCAAAGAGCCCGAGCACGGCATCGGCATTCGGCGGCGCGTCGTGTTTCATTTTATGTATTTATTTATATTGATTTAAATACACAATTGACAAAAAAACGCAAAACCAGAGAAAGGTGTGCACAGATTTGAGATTTGTATAACTAGAAATTTTACTCCGCCAATTTTAAGTTAATACAAAACTCATTCTTTTGTTTTCACAAACGGTCCTCTGTTTTTGCGTTTATTTGTTGTTATTTGAAAGCTGTAAGTTGTCAAATATACAGGGTGTAAAATTAAATGGGACACTTACTTCAAGGGGTGCTTCTGGAGTGCGATTTTTGAATCTCATTCACTGAGTTCAGCAGTTGAAAATGTCAAAATTACTATGGAGATACGCATCTTTCTACTGGTGATTTGACTTTCAAAAATCGCACCCCTGAAGTATGATTTTTGAAAGTCAAATCAGCAGTAGAAAGATGCATATCTCCACAGTAATTTTGACATTTTCAACTGATGAACTCAGCGAATGAGATTCAAAAATCGCACTCCAGACCATCAAACTGAACAACTTTTACAACGGGACCAAAACTGAAATCGCGAAAAAAAACCGCTGTCCCTTACAAAACTGCAAACATAATTCGACTGAAATGTATGGGATGAGATTTTCTTTTCGCGATTTCGATATTGGTCCCATAGAGAAAGTTGTCCAGTTTGATGGTCTGAAGCACCCCTTTAAGTAAGTGTCCCATTTAATTTTACACCTGTATAAGTGGGTTCAATAAGATATCTATGGTGTTCAATCAAAAATATTATTCAAGCAAAGTCCACGCCGAGTGCGATATTAAGTTTAATATGCATATCAATAAGCTATCTGCGGGGCCAGTACGCCAACCCGCGATAGCGTGATATAGCGCTATCACGCTTTCGCTCTCTTTCTATTTGCGCGCGAACGAACGAGATAAAAGACTAAAGACAGATGGATGTGTTAAATTTCGCTATCGCGGGTTGGCGTACTAGCGCCGCTGGTGCTATATCATTAGAGATAGGATATTCGGATGCATATTTACCTAAACTTAATTTTTTAATCTTATGCATGCTTAATCTGATGCATAGTATGGAAACAACTTTTTAAAATTATTTAATTTAAAAGATATATTTTTTTAATGTTAAACTAAATCCCAGTATGTCAGGAAGTCCGGGAATGCATAACTATATATGAAAGCGACTTCTTAAAATTTTAAAATTATACAAGAAAACAATTTTTCTTTACAAAAGTGCACTCCATAATAACCAACACCTTTATCCTTTAGGTAAATATGCATCCGATTATCCGATATCTATATATCATTATCTAATATTATAAATGGATGGAAAGATTCATTGTAATTTCTTAATTTATCACAGTGCTTAAAAATAATGATTATTTATCGTGGTCATTATTATAATTAATAATAAAAACAACAGAAAGTAACCTAAACGAAAACTATGTCAGAAATATGTTATATTCTGAACGCATAATCAAATATTTTTGTATGCATATGAAAGGAAAATTAATCATATATGTGAAATGATATTTCAAACAGGAAACAAAGCAAACAATAAACGGAAAGTTTTCTAAGCCAGCTTTCTAAGTAAAATTTCCCATGTGCCTTAAAAAAACAACGAAGTAAACAGTTGACTAATATTAATAATTCCAAAATGCACATTATAATTAAATATCATACCTATGGATAGACTATAATTATTATATTCACAAACACAACACGACGTTATTGGAAGATATTTTTATATTTTACATTCGATTCAAAAATGATCAACTTTCTTTATCAATTCAAAAAACAACCATCACCTAGTTTTAAAATATTTAAAGAGAGAAATTGTAATTAAATATATACATAGTTTTATTTTATTAACGATTACATTAGGGGATTTAAGTATGTCAACAACAGGGCCTTTACCCGCACATTCGAACTTCGCAATTCCGTGAACGTTTTCGTTCCAATGTCAACTCTATTACAATGAAGTGCGAACCGAAACAGTGGCGATATATCGAACATCGAAAGTCCGGGTACAGGGCCAGAATTGAAGATCGATTCATCGATGCATCGATATTCTATTTTTACTTACATTATGAGAAATTATTGTATATGTTAGAACCTTTTTAGAACAAATAAAAAGTGTATAACAAGTGAAATAATTACTGCAATAATTGCATAACATTTACAGTATTACTGTATTTCAGTGCTACTCGCTCGTATGAAAGATTGGTCAACAAACATAATAAAGATATTTTTTTATATAGGCGGCCTCTTTCACTCACGTGTACAAGTATGTATAGAGTAAAAGAGAACGTCCGCATTAAAACTGATTTCGGTAGTTTTAATCTTGTTAGTATCACTCGCTAAACACGTTTTATTAGTTATACGTGAGTTAGGGTTGAACCTCATCTGGCAGCACCTCATCGCCTTTTTCTGTCTCTCCTTCCTTTTCTGTCACGCTGTCTGGACGCGACAGCACGCCGCAGCAGCACCGCCGCGCGCGATCGCGTTCCGTCTATCTTATTTGCTCTAGCAGATGACGTTCCTGAGTGATAGAAAAGGATGGAGCGACGGAAAAAGGCGATGCCGTGCTGCTAGATGAGGTTCAACCCTTATAGAAAGACTTAAGTATAATTAATTTGTGAAACAAGTGATTAAAGAAATGTTTTAAGAGCAAAACTCATTTACTATCCAATGACTCCACATTTTCAAGTCAAGCAAAATGTTGACTATTATGTGAATATTTTAAACAAGATGTTAAGAAAGGAACGCAGAACCATCGTAAAAATTTATGCAAATTTCAAAAAGTTACATAATACATCTTTATCAGTTATCGATTTTACGAACAAACGGCTTTGTGATCATTTATTCACACCTTGTATATTCTAGATTTACTTTGAACGTTTTTTTAACCGTCGACTACCTGAGATCTTAAGACGTGCCCGCCTTTCAAAGTCGGCTTTTCCTATAAAACGATTTCAGCACAGCAGCGTTAGCAACGATCAAGATGCATCAGTATTAAAAAGCGCAATCCGAAATCGTGTGTGAAAAGGCACTTCCTGTAAAATCCTAGCAAATTGCTTCATTCGTGCAACATAATATAATTTTGGACATAACTTAGTTAATCACTAGCTAAACACTATTAACGAAAATATAACAATCAATTCGTAATGAGCTTTAAAGTAATTTAATTACAAAAACAAAATGAGCTTGCATTTTTATATTATAACAGCTCGTTATAAATGAGAGCCAACATAATTAACGTGGAAACATTCAGGAATCCGATCCATAACCTTCTCGACAGTCTCGTGGTATTCAAGTAGAGGAATATGCAAACAATCGTTTCTGATATCCTGAGGACGAAACGAATTTTCAATGTAGTTATTCCGCTTTACACATACCTACATTTAAACTACAAAATAATATAGGGTCATACAGGGTTTACATATACAGGGTCTAACAAAACACCCTAGCAATATTTAAAGGGGTGATTTAAACACAAAAAAATTTAACAACTTTCACTATAGAGCCAAGACCGAAATAATATTTAAAAAAATCAGCTGTTTCATATAAAACTGCAGTACCGACTAAAATGTATGGGACACCTATTTTTTTTTCTCCATAGTGAAAGTTGTTCAGTTTGATGGTCTAAAGTTTAGACCATTTTTGGTTTAGACTCTAAACCACCTCCTTAAGTATTACTAGGGTGTTTTGTTACACCCAATAGAATAGATGTCGATCCACTATTAAATAATCTGTGGTCGATCTACATGTAAGTCAAAAAAACATATGAACTAATACAAAATGGTGGAGCCTCAAACAGCATCCTTGTCCGAGTATAATAAAGTAACCAAAAGGGGGACTTACCACATGACAATAAGGCACAGGTGAAGGTTCAGTCATCATGGCAGCCAGCGCCGGGGCACCAGCTTGTAGCCCGCGTACACGAGCGCGCCCACGCAGGCCACGCGCACCGACACGCGTATTATACGCGTCGACAGCGACGCCGGCGGGATCCTAAACAACTTTATCATTTACTGTCTGTCATCATGTCAGACAGCGCCGGGGCACCAGCTTGTAGCCCGCGTACACGAGCGCGCCCACGCAGGCCACGCGCACCGACACGCGTATTATACGCGTCGACAGCGACGCCGGCGGGATCCTAAACAACTTTATCATTTACTGTCTGTCATCATGTCAGACAGCGCCGGGGCACCAGCTTGTAGCCCGCGTACACGAGCGCGCCCACGCAGGCCACGCGCACCGACACGCGTATTATACGCGTCGACAGCGACGCCGGCGGGATCCTAAACAACTTTATCATTTACTGTCTGTCATCATGTCAGACAGCGCCGGGGCACCAGCTTGTAGCCCGCGTACACGAGCGCGCCCACGCAGGCCACGCGCACCGACACGCGTATTATACGCGTCGACAGCGACGCCGGCGGGATCCTAAACAACTTTATCATTTACTGTCTGTCATCATGTCAGACAGCGCCGGGGCACCAGCTTGTAGCCCGCGTACACGAGCGCGCCCACGCAGGCCACGCGCACCGACACGCGTATTATACGCGTCGACAGCGACGCCGGCGGGATCCTAAACAACTTTATCATTTACTGTCTGTCATCATGTCAGACAGCGCCGGGGCACCAGCTTGTAGCCCGCGTACACGAGCGCGCCCACGCAGGCCACGCGCACCGACACGCGTATTATACGCGTCGACAGCGACGCCGGCGGGATCCTAAACAACTTTATCATTTACTGTCTGTCATCATGTCAGACAGCGCCGGGGCACCAGCTTGTAGCCCGCGTACACGAGCGCGCCCACGCAGGCCACGCGCACCGACACGCGTATTATACGCGTCGACAGCGACGCCGGCGGGATCCTAAACAACTTTATCATTTACTGTCTGTCATCATGTCAGACAGCACCGGAGCACCAGCTTGTAGCCCGCGTACACGAGCGCGCCCACGCAGGCCACGCAGGAACTGTCCCTTTACATCGACGGATTTTTGATACCCATAATCATCTCACTTCCATCCCTTAAATGGTGGTTAGCAGTAGTAACATAAGTTCTCCACACCGAAAGGGAATTCGATCTTGAATTAAAATATTTCTCTTTATTTAATAAAAAGTTAAGCAAAATAGGTATAGAAGGCTTCCATCCTATTTAAAAAAAAAAAAAAAACTAGCCCGTATGTACACACGGCGACAGGTCAGGTTACCCTGTTTGGACTTTGAACTATTAGAAGTTGAACGCTGCGAATCGTGCGAGAGCGTGCGGTATGTTGTTGTTGTTTCGTCTCACAGCACGCTGCGCCCGCGCCGGCAGCTGCGTCTATGCAGGCTCTCTACCGCACTATTTTGTGTTTTGTACGCAGTGTATCTATCTATCTATCTCTATCTATAACGTCACGCCTCTTTCCCAGTGGGGTAGGCAGAGACCAGGGCGCGCCACTTACTACGATCCTTACATACCTCTTTTGCCTCATGCACAGCCATACATCTCTTCATACATGCCCGTCGGTTTCGAGTACTCCGCACCTCCCCAATACGTAGTGTAGTTATGGGTATATAGGGTGCTTAACCTGATGTGTTGCCGTGTGTACCTAGTCCACTAAAAATGGCCACATTTATAGATTGACCAATACACAGTGGATGAGACTTACGCTAAATCAGATTACAGTGATCAGTTATATGTAGGGTGAGAGAATAGCTGATGTGATGATAGAACTTACTTCAAGAGAGGGGGTATGTCCTGAGGCTTGATTTTGCCCCAGTGCTCCACGATGCCGGCCACGTGGCCTATCCCGACAACACCCACTATGCGACACGGCTCTCTACCTGTTAAACAAAGAAACATGTATTTTATATCAAAGTTCAACATATTTAGGGTTTCGTACCCAAAGAACTTTAAAGGGCTGTATCTTTTGAACCGTAATAGGTAGACAGTTGAAATTATCAGTGAATATGTGTCATTCACCTTGGATTTAATGGATGAAAAATGAGAAAAAAAATCACGCGGTTGTAAAGCTGCGAACTGCAGCGAGTGGCAGAGGTACATGTCCCTCTCTACGACGAACACTCGCTTCAGCGGGAACTATCTCCAGCGTGTCTCACATACATTAGTTAGTGAATGTCGACGACCCGGTTGGTGTAATGGTTACCACGCCGGACTGCCAAACCAGGGTCCTGGGTTCGAATCCCGGTTCGGTCATGGATGTTTATATGTTTGTGCCGTTGTTGTATGGTTTCCATAATAAACAGCCTATCAATAGTGCTTTCTTGGTATCATTACAATGTATGTGCCTGTGAGCGTTATGTATACACCACACCACTAGTGAATGAAGCGACGTCTCTAGTATAACTCACGCGGTTGTAAAGCTGCGAACTGCAGCGAGTGGCAGAGGTACATGTCCCTCTCTACGACGAACACTCGCTTCAGCGGGAACTATCTCCAGCGTGTCTCACGTACATTAGTGAATGAAGCGACGTCTCAAGTATAACTCACGCGGTTGTAAAGCTGCGACCTGCAGCGAGTGGCAGAGGTACATGTCCCTCTCTACGACGAACACTCGCTTCAGCGCCGGGAACTCCTCCGCCATCTCCTCCAGCATGTCTTCCAGCATCTTCTTCTGTTTACATTTCTCTACTTCTTCCACACTGGAAAGTTTCATTTATATTTACATAATGTTCGTTTGTTGCCCATAGTTCTACTTGTAGCACTAAGGTAATAGAAAGAGTATGTATCTACTAGGGATGCAACGATTACGAAGCGGTGCATCGTTTTGCATCTGTAATCGTAATAATCACGATTAATAACGATGCAATGCACCGTAGTAAGAATCGTACGATTATTAAATCGAATTAAAAACGTCATAAAATTTAATATTGCACTTGTTGACAAACACTAGACCTGAATACTAGATTCCAGACCAAAAAAAACATCTTAATCGGATCTCTCGCCGCCATTTTAGCTCATTTGGAGCTAAATCTGTTTTTTTTTCTAAGATTTAGCACTAATTTTATTATTTTTCAAAAATTTGACAGATTCCTAAGCTTTGATTTTCGGTTTGAAGTAGGTAGAGAGTTCTTGTGCGTTATATCTCGTTCACATTTTAAAAGACTAATCGTTCACGTAAATCGGACGAGATACAGCTTGATTAACGATATTATACAGAATCATGTTCCATATTGTGTTTTTCAAAGCCAATTGGCCTCTACGCATCCAAAAATCAGAATACTGACCAAGTGAGCCTTTTTACTTCGATCTCAAATTAGTAGAAAAAGTTACAAAATTTTACAAAGTTTTTTTTTATGATTTATCTTTCATTGGAATGCAAAGAAACAGCATGACAACTCATTTTAAGGATAATCTCCGCTGAATTTGTTTAAATAATCGTAATGCATCGGTTATCGTAATAAATAACGATTAATATCGTAATCGTAATGGCCGAATCGTTGCATCCCTAGTATCTACATACAATACGGACACTCCCTGCCCCGCACCCCGCCCGTGCCACCGACGGGCGGTGGACGACAGTAGACAGTAGTATAGTCCACTCTCACTCGCACTTACTCAGTGTAGCAAATGTTTACTCTTCTTGTCAGTGCGACCAAACTCAATTTTTTTGTACTTAGGTTTTAACAGTCGGACCGCCAAAAGATTACATAATGTATGTAAAGCTTTCTTCTACTCTTGCGACGTCACTATTAATTTGCGTTCACTGTTTATTATCAACGACCAATTGTAATAACACAGATTTATTTCAAAATTGCATTAAATTTGATAACAAAAATGTTAATAGAAATGTCATCCATAACAGCTCACATTAGAGACTTATTTTGTTTGTTAATTATAAACATCGAAAGCGGTCTTTTCAAATGTAGGGCAATGGCTCTTCAAATAATTGGGAAAATAGAGGCTGACAATCATGATTATTATGGCAGATGAGAACCAAATAATGGTGAAAAAAAAAACTGTTTTATTGTAGCCATTTCTCATAATAGTTATAACTCACCTAATAGTCTGGTTGGAGGTGAGTAAATGCCATATGAACCGTATCGTCTGTCCCCAGGACAGCGACGCGATGGCCCTGTGCAGGGTGACGTCTATCGCCCTGTCGCCCAGCTGCACTATGCAGTTCTGAATTTTCTTTGCCTGCATAAAAAAATTGCCTACATTAAAAGCCCAAATATGCCTGAAAATATTACTGATCTGATTACCAACATGCTATACCTGTGGCGGTGGTGTTAAAAAAACCCTTATCCCGAAAATCTCTAAGCCCTTAAATTCGCACTGATGCGATATTATTGAACTACCCATTGCGCTGCGCATTGTGATCTTAAAACCGGGTTGCGAGCTTGCAAGCGGTTAATGACGAACGAAATTCAGAAAGTTTGGTGAAAGCGGTAGCTTATATATTATCGCAGACATATTTAACGGCTCGATAGCTCAGTCGGTAGTGAACCTGCCTGCTGTGCCGAAGGTCGCGGGTTCTGATCCCGTAAGGGACAATATTTGTATGATGAATATGAATATTTTGTATCAGAGTCATGGATGTTCTTACCTATACATATATGTATTCTAAATCATTGTCTAGTCATCATAAAACAAATCCAGGCTAGATTCTGTACCTGATAACATAATGTGATGATACGAGGGCGACACTGAAAGTTTCAAGAATGGACCAGTTAGTGACAATGCCAATGAAAAATTTATTGTAATTACGAATAAGAAACTCTTTATCAACCTATAGCCGAAGATTTTATTCGTTTGTCATTTGTTTTAACGATTTGGCGGCAATTCGAAAAGTGCGTGTCGCGAGGCAAAACGAATTTAGCAGGGAAAAATGTTTTCTCCCCAATTTATTACGATTTTCGTCGTGGTCCTAGTCCATAACAAAGTTAATGATAAACTTCGATTGGTATTTCATAATGAAGCCCTGTCCCTTGACACTTGTTTACAACTGGTTAAATGAGTTCAGGCATGATCGGAGTAATCTCAGTGATGATCTACCTGGGAGATGTCGTTCAACGGCGACAACTGAACAAAACGCCAATGCTGTGCAGCTCATGAGAGAGGCTGATAAGAGAGTGACCTACCAGCAGATTCAGGCAAGCTTCAGCATTGATATGAGTCAAGTGCAAAAGATCCTACACGAATATTAAGGCGTAGGGAAGCTTTGTACTAGATGAATACCCCATAATTTAACCGATTTCAATAATTTCATAGTAAAGCAGAGGGGGTCCACTGCTTCTAACAGAGGTTCCATTGAACGGGACGATACATAAAATGGAATGGAGGCCACTTCTAAAAATATTAAAAGTATTACCAACCTCCTACTTCTATACACTTTTTATTGTCTAGAAACTTTCAGTGTGCCCCTCGTATAATCTGATCATAATCTGATAATATAATCATTAAAAAAAGGAAATAAACATATCACTTACGGTAGTAACTATTTAAAAATCAGTGATATCACTGCGCTTTAAATCGTGTGTCAATCATAACATAACACAAAGTACAAAGTCGAGGTCACAATCCACACCTTTAAAATAAAATCTACCGGAAAGCATACGATTTTGAGCTCACATTTGAATGTTTCATTTCGAGGTGAGGCGATGTGTGCAACAACCTTCAAATGGACTATAGGCAAGGATATAGGTTGCGGGGTCAATAGTAGTAAGGTATAAAAATAAGCCTTACCTCAGCCATAGCACGTCGGAACTCGCCGCCGGGCGCCATGCCCAGCTCTCTGGTAATGTGCGCCGACATGTTCAGCAGTAGAATGTACATCAGACCATTGAACACTCCGTTCTGAGCCATTGTTGCCCTGTTAAAAGATGTAGGTACCTACGTCATTACAAATACATTTCTAACATTTAAAAATATTTAAGTTTGGCCCTGCAGGAAGGTTCAAACTTCAAAATTGCTTAGCGAGCTATGGAGAGCTATGCTTGGTGTTTCTCTGAGATCACATAGCTCAGAAAATATTGCACAGCTAGCATTCCACCCACCACAAAGCGACAAAAAGAGAAAATTGTTATGCGCGCTCTCATCATCATCTCAGCCGATGGACGTCCACTGCTGGACAAAGGCCCCCCAAGAATCGCCATAACGCCCGGTCCTGCGCTGCCCTCATCCAACGTTTTCCGGCCGCCTTCACCAGGTCTTCGGTCCACCGTGTGAGGGGCCTACCCACGCTGCGCTTTCCGGTACATAAAATAACAAAGCAAAATTTGATCCTTTTCTCGAGGGTGGCATGAGAGGCCTATAGAAGTGGTAATGGACTGATCATATATGTAGAAGAATTTTATGGTCTGAAGCAGCCCTTTAAATATGTAACGTATTTAAGTTTACACCCTGTATAGGATGGATATCCCTCTAATTTTTTTTGTAATACCAATTATTTTTTTGAGGATACATGATCCAATATGAGATTGATACCGACCTTATCTTCTTAATGTTGATATTCTTAGCTTCCCTAAGTATAATTTCTTCGTCTAGTAACAAAATATTCGTTCTCTGTTCACATAATTCCACCATTACTATGTGAGGATGTACTTCTTGTATTACCTGAAAAAATAGCTCACATTAGATGACATCTTAAGGATGTATTCATGTCTCTAGTCACATTCAGTACAAATAAGTCCGCTCGTTAATCTTCGTTTGCGCAGACCCGACCAGACTCCCCGTCAAAACCCGAAGTCATTAGACCCGCCCCGTCATTTAGTAATTAAAAATCAATCATGCGTTGTAGTCAGAAGGTGTAATGTCGGGTGCTATTAAATCGTTCTCTATCTCACTCTAAGTCGAATAGCAGACTTATGGACGCTACGCCGGCAACTAGCGCGCGAAAAGTATTAGCAAATAGCGGCAAGTAATTTTTGGCATCCTAGCATCACCAAGTTCTGATGCTGCTAGAAAAGTGTTCGTCTTTGAAAACTCATCAGCGTCTCGTTCTTGTTCTTCTTCTCGTTCCAGCGAACAACCCATATTAAAGCCTTTCAGAGGCCTATTGAGGCGGCTTGATAATATTCTGATAACAAATTAACTAATAAACTGCTAATGAACACTGGACCCATACTTGATGATGGAGTATGGCCCACTCCATATAAGCTGATAATGATAGTTCTTAAAATAAATGGTATATTTACCCTAGAGACATCTTCCTGGGACTGCAAACTGAAGTGAGCGGTGCCCACTAAGTACACTTTTCCACCATCTGGTGCATCTAGCACTGTCACCGTGCTCGGTAATCCATCGTCCACGGGCAAGTCTGGGATTCCTGCTGAATCATGTTAGTTATTTTATTACTTGCAAATGACAGTTACTCATCGCTTGCTTGGCTGTATCTTAAGACCATTTAATAGGGACTCGCCTTGCGGTAGCATTTCCCCTCTGCCAAGGTATTAGATCAATTAATCTTGCGCATTTACACCCAATTTTATACCTTATCACTAAACGAGACAGCCTATAATAGCAAAACAATAATTTTGAACTTAGAACGTTTAAGGTTCACACGAGACTACTTTTCATTTTTTTTTTTCCTTTTTTTGCCAAGGCTTTTGCCACGCGTGGTGACAATGTCAGCCTCATGGGGTAGTACATTTTTTTTTTATCAATCTAGGGCAAGGGGCAGCCCAACAAATTTTCATGATTTTTAACATTCAAAATTAGAATCTAAACTTATGGGGATATATTTTTAAAATCCAATGTTGCGGATTTCATATTACCTAGCCCCCCGCAAAAAGTGGCAGAAATGTTTTTTAGTAGAATGACACGCGTAACTCGTCCCTATTAAATTGTCTAAGGGCTGTATGGATCAATTTAACGTTGGAAAAAATTCACTATGGACAATATGGTCCGCAGTTTGATATACATGTGGTATAAAATAATATCAACTCTCTGTAACAAATCTCAAGGGATCACATATTTTTTTTCGTTAAGGCTGGGTATTAGTAGAACAAGCCTCTCTTTCTAACAAGCAAACTTTCGCAATTAGCCATCCCGCTTCAATTGAAAGCAATATCGCAAAAAAACGCATTTTTCATCAATATCTTTTCTCTTGGGTGTTTGGGGAAAAATCCATCGGGTAGAAGCCCTGCTATAATTATTTACCTTTCAAATGATGGTATATTCAGAAGAAATGGTGTAGGGTGATTCTTGTAAAACTGGTTATAAATCTGAAATCGAGCTTACTTCGCTCCTCTTTTCTATCGAGAAAATTTAATAGAATCGTGTTTTCAACGGTTAGATGCCCTGCAGAAAGAACGTATCTACACTGTTATGTGAACTATATATATTAAATGTAATAATTTGGTTATCAAAAATCGGTTCGAAAACAGACAAAATAGGTATGACCCCCTCTTAAAGAGCTAATTCGGCCCAGCGACGCCGCGCCGGACTGCTGAACCTGGGTCCTGAGTTCGAATCCCGTTGTTGTATGATTTCCATTTGCATCCACGAAAATAGGATCTTCCTGAACTAAATGCATTTAGATATAATATAAGGATGTAGATAAAATGGTGTTACAAAAGTAAAAATAAACATTTCAATCTTTTATGGGGGTTGTTGAGACCATCAAACTGAACAACTTTCTCTATGGGAACAACATCGAAATCGCGAAAAAATAATTATTTTTGTCCCATACATTTAGCTCGAGTAGATCTGTAGTTTAGTATGGAACGTCGCAAACGCATCGGCGCGTGGCGATTATGGCAAATCTCCCCATTTTGGGGGCCTATGGCCAGCAGAGCACGTCTATCGGCTGAAATGATGATGATGATGGAACAAAAAAAAAATTTTTCGCGATTTCGATATTGGTCCTATAGTGAAAGTTGTTCAATTTGATGGTCTTAACCACCCCCTAAAATGTTTATTTGTGTTTTTGTAACACCTGTATATGGGCTTCGATTGTCTAGCGAGCGAGTTATCCCTACCAGCAAACAAGCTAACTAGTTTCGAAACAAAGTAAGCACAAGCAGTGCCAAATGCACAAGCATTGCTCGCAGAACCTATGGCCATTGGTGCCGAAAAGGTCTCGAGTGGCGACCGCGTACCGGAAAGCGCTGCGGCGGTAGGCCTCCCACATGGTGGACCGACGACCTGGTGAAGGCGGCGAAAACCCGTTGGATGAGGGCAGCGCAGAACCGGTTGTTATGGCGATCCTGGGGGGAGGCCTGTATCCAGCAGTGGACGTCCATCAGCTGAGATGATGATGATGAAGCAGTGCCAAACTTCCCCATTCGGTTCATTATCCAATTTTCTTCTCCCTAAGCTCTATTCATATTACTACGGACAGACGCGGAAGGTAACGGAGGGTGCAATGGAAAATAATACCTATTTCATATCGGTATTGAAATCGCGCCCGCCCGTCGTAATGTGAATTGAGCTTTACTAGTTAGAAAGCAGTCTAGTCCAACCATGTAAATGATGATAATTACCTTCAATATCACATTCCGGATTAGAATCAGCAATTTGATTCTCTGATGGACTCTCTTTCTTCTGGTCTGGGGTTGAGGTCACAAACTTAGGTTTTTCTGCAACATAAATTGTTTCTTTAATGATACTTTACTATGAAGAACAACATTTTGAACATTGAAATGTAGACACCAACTATTTTTTTGCTTGAACGCATTTTTTCTTTTTAAGGACATTTTTACAGAAAATTTACAAAAATGATAATGTAATCGAGCAGCTGTCGTTTGTCTACTGAACCTACTTACCCAACAATGCAGAAAGAAGCCTTATTAAGTATGTACCTAGTAAGTTACCTAATATGTGCGTAGTTATAGAACTAGACTCATCTTATTGGATTACCATACTACTGGTACCATAAACTGTTGATAAGCAGGTTTATATAAAGATTTCTAGAGGCTTGAGTAAACATTTCATTTTCATATTAATACAGGGTGTTACAAAAATACAAATAAACATTTTAGGGGGTGGTTAAGACCATCAAACTGAACAACTTTCACTATGGGACCAATATCGAAATCGCGAAAAAAAAATCGGATGTTCCATCATCATCATCATCATATCAGCCGATAGACGTCCACTGCTGGACATAGGCCTCACCCAAAATGGGGAGATTTGCCATAATCGCCAAGATGCGATGCATTTGCGATGTTCCATACTAAACTACAGATCTACTCGAGCTAAATGTATGGGACAATAATATTTTTTTTTTCGAGATTTTGGTGTTGGTCCCATAGTGAAAGTTGTTCAGTTTGATGGTCTCAACAACCCCCATAAAAGATTAAAATGTTTATTTTTACTTTTGTAACACCCTGTATCTCCTATCCTCAGCTATTTTGAATGGTTAGGCTAAATAAATCCAGATACTTGTTTACATATCGATTTATATGAGTTTGTTACTAATGCCAGAATTAGACTTTTTATTTTAGATAGTGCTTTTTACACTAGTAGTCTAATGAAACTTGAGTTAACTCATTCATGCACATTTTGCGGCCATTATATCAGTGCTCAGACTGCATGCATCCACATTGGCACATTGAAAGTGGGCAATAAGAGAAAATCTCAAAGAAAAGGGCAGGGCCTGATTAACCCTTAGCCTAATTAGGCTGCAGCCTAGGGCGCGAGTAACCTAAATATAAAAAAATGGTTTGCCACCCAAAGGTTGAATTGTCGAGCAGATTAAACTACAACATCAATGGCCAAATCGTTTTGCAGACAAATTTCAAGGTCGACGATGCTATGATCCACCATTGGGTACTTGGACAAAGTTGTTACAAAACAAACCACCGTTGGAATTGGATTGATGTACTGTTGATGACTGTACTGTTTATGTTGCACTTCCGGATAAACCTCTGATGGTTTTGGAAGTTCAATTGTCAAATCGTTCGTAATTTTTCATACAATAAATAAATAAAAAAAAAATTAAGGATGCTCCATGGGTTAATAAACATAACAATTCTAATTTACGATGACCGTTCAGGGTACATTGCTGTGAATGTTAGGATGTTAAATTATTAGCGAGAATAGTTGCAGCACTGCCAGTGCTGCCGCATGCGATCACATTTCCGCTATCTTTCTCGCCCTAGCAAATGACATTCCTGAGTGACAGAAAAGGACGGAAAAATGTAATGCGGTGCTGGTAGATGAGGTTCAACCCTTAATAGGATCCTGAAGGCACCTAACAAGCTTGGAACTGTGAATCTTGGGTTTGTTTCATTTATAATTGTGAGACATTATTTTTTATAAGTGAATGAGTTACCATCTTTTGTTGGCATCATCTTGTCAGTAGAATTATGGTGTGCATCACCACCTCCATCCTCTGCCTTGATGAAAGCCTCGCATTCATTGACTACATTACAGTTCACTGCCGGCTTCGGCCGACGAAACAATGTCTCTTCCTCTAATTCACCACTTGGCATTACTCTGTTCATTAGAGAATCTGCTGCATCCATTTCCACAGTTTATCTGTGGGAAAAAATATCAGATATTTATTCAATGTTTTTAGTTGTGTCACAGTTTAAGAAAGAGTATCTAGTACCTACTACATAGTTGTCTACTGAGGATATGTGGTAATTTTTTCTATGTTACAGAAAAAATTATCAACAGTGGAAGAACGATACATGTATAGGGTCCTTCTTAATATGCTGACACTTTTTTAAGGGGATGATCAGACCATCAAACTGAACAACTTCCTCTACGGGACCAACATCGAAATCGCAAAAAAAAATCATCACTTCCATACAAAACTGCGAACCTACTCGGAGCCAAACGTATGGGACAGCTGTTTTTTTTTCGCGATTTTGATGTTGATTCCATAGAGAAAGTTGTTCGGTTTCATAGTCTGGTCATCGCCTTAAAAAAGTGTCAGCATATTAAGAAGGACCCTGTATATGTACATGCATAGTGTACATGCATAGTGTCTTTGCAATGGCCCCCAAAATATACAATAAATTACCACTTCAAATAAGGAAGTGTGAAGATATAATGACATTTAAGAGAAAACTATTTGACTACCTTACTGATAAGACATTTTACACTATTAATGAATTTTTGAATGATGTATAATTGATTTATTTATGACTCACAACTATTATTTTGATTATGATTTATGATAATACTATTTAAATTTATTGATTGTATCGATTGACATTATGCCTATGATTACTTCCAACGATATCAATGTACTGTACCAGATTACTTCAGATAAAGTCTATAGTATTGAATTAATTATTAATGTAATGATTATTTTCTAAATATAAGTGTATAAATTCAATGTATATGTACTTAAATACCTATTGTATGCCTTCTGGCGGATCACAGCGAACATAATATAATGTAACAACCTATTCAACCTGTGTATCACAATAAAGAATTTATGATTATGATTATGATTACGATATACAGGATCCTTCTTAATATGCTGACACTTTTTAAAGGGGACGATCAGACCATCAAACTGAACAACTTTCTCAAGGGGACCAATATCGAAATCGTGAAAAAAAAATCAGTTGTCCCATACATTTGGCACGAGTAGGTTTGCAGTTTTGTATGGAAGAGTTGATTTTTTTTTCGCGATTTCGATTTTGGTGCCATACAGAAATTTGTTCAGTTTGACGGTCTGATAATCCCCTTAAAAAAGTGTCAGCATCATAGATAAGCTACTATGGTCAGCATATTAAAGAAGGACCCTATATAATGCAAATTTTCCAGCGACGAGATTATGATTGGGATTGGAATGAATGATGTGGACAAAGGAAGGATGTGGCGATATGGAAGCAGATGTCAATATTCCATTGATTCGGATATAGGATCTAAGCAATATTGTAATTGTTATTATAGAATTTTAGCTTTATGCCTATGAAATTACAAACATGCGATGAGAACTATTAAAAAATCTGTTTCGGGACGGGAACACGAAAGGAAAGAGGGAAATGTACTTGGGAAAAGAACTTGTGTTTACCGGGGTTAGGTAGAGTAAATATTAAATAAACTTACCACAACAATATTTAATACCTGCCTGCCTGTGTGCCAATTGCCATATATAATTTATTTAGTAAATCCTGAAGAAATTTATTACAGAAAATAATAAAATAAAAACGTAAGCAAATGTTTTTTTTGCCAACAAAACGAACCAAAGAGAATGGAATCACTACGTTTTAAAACGAACCATGGACAATACAAGGACAATACATGAAATGAATGAATGAAAACCATGACATGACATGAATGGAGTGCAATTTGCGAGGCTAGCACGCCAACCGCGATAGCGACATTTAACACATCCACCTGTCAAATTTAGTCTTTTATCTCGTTCTTCCGCGCGCAAATAGAAAGAGAGCGGAACCGTGATAGCAAAATAGTAGCTTATCTATGGTGATAGCGTTATATCACGCTATCGCGGGTTGGCGTACTAGCTCACTCACAACCAATCACAACGGACAGAAAAAAAAGAAATAGAGCTGGATTTCAGTTTAACATTTTTATGAACTAGTTCGATTCGATGAGTCAACAAATCCAATTCAATCCAATGAAACGAACGAGCCAAACTAACCTACAACAACTGTCAAAATTGTCAAATTGTTACATCACATTCGATTCGATTTTTTTAGGCCACTTTTGTGGAACCAAATTGAATCCATCTATTTCGTATTTTGGTGATTACTTACGATATTCAATAAGCAAAATGACTGCCTGGAGACAAGCTGGACTTAAGTAAGAACCACATAAATGATCGGTAAAGGTATGAAAAACGGTATTTCATTGAAATGTTATTCGTGTTTCCAGTTACATAAACTACTCCACCATTGCTGCTAAGATGTTGCGGCGAGCTCTGAAACCGGAGTTCCGTGTTGAAGCTTTGCGTCGAGACGTGTCCAATGTCCGCGTTACGCCCTGGACTGATGGCAAACCCATTCGTAAGTCAATCCAATACAATTTAATTTTAACTGATAGCAGGCTCTGTTCGACATTGTTCATCAGTCCAATCAGAGAAATGACCTCTGTATTGAGGACTTGTGACAATCAACAAAATGGTTAGGTACTCGATAGTTTCAAGAGAAAATATTGACAAACAAAAATAATAAAATAAATACTTTCTGCAAGTCCCTTTTCACATGTTCTGGTCGCCGAGTTGGCAGCGAACTGTACAGGCATGTATGGAAGCTTGCACACATACCAGTACAATCTACCCGGTAAGCCTGTAGTTAAATTAGTAGTTATTCAGAACATGTGAAAAGGCATTAGTGAGTCCTTTTTATTTATTAACAGTTATCTTGTACATTATGACAACTAAACAGATTTCTTGCAGCAATAATGTTACGTTACCACTAAGGGCAACTTGCAGGGTCATATACACAAGCCATAAAAAAGTTATTTATTTGATAAAGTCATATATAGGGTCCAACTTAATATACTTAAAATGACCAGACCATCAAACTAAACAACTTTTTCTATGGGGACAACATAGAAATCGCGAAAAAAATCTGCCGTCCCATACATTTAGGCCAAGTAGAATTGCAGATTTGTATGGAACAGCAGGTTTTGTTTTTCATGGTTTAGATGTTGGTCCCATAGAGAAAGTTGTTCAATTTGATGATCTGTATGTGTCTGAGACCCTTCATACTGTCAAAAATGTTGATGGGAGATGCAGTGACCATACCCAATTGTGAATTAAAACTGGTTGTTATTGATTTTTCAGAAAAGGAATAATTCCAGTGATATGTAAGTTAGGCAACAGTGAACAGTGTGAAAAAAAGATGCTTATTCAGATGTCATTTCATGATTGTTATCATTTAGACCAGGACTTCCCAACCAGTGGGGCGCGCCCCCCTAGGGGGGCGTAGTGATATCGCAGGGGGGGCACAATGCGTTTACATTTTGGACAGAAAACTCCAGTTAACCACATAAACTCCACTCATTAATTCATTTTAATAATTAACTCATTCATTCAGTTACTAATTTACCCATTCGTTTGTTGTTACTGACATGTTAAGGCTCAGCAGGTCTTAGATAGCACCTTTCCAGCTGCGCTTGTCGTTATTTTAATAGTGGGGGGGCATGCAAAATATTCCTTACTATACCAGGGGAGGCGTGACGCAAAAAAGGTTGGGAAACCCTGATTTAGACTATTTTAGACAAAATTAATGATAAACATGAATGGAATCTGAACTTAATGAACCTGCATTATAGTTAGCCTAAAAATTAATGGATTGTTTTTATAACAGCAAAAATTGTCTTGTTTTGGTCACTAATCTGTAGGCAATGTTTTAGAATTAATATCTAACTTTAGAAAGTTTTATTCAAATAATAGTGTGTGCCCAGTTTTAATATTAACTGCTACCTTGTGTATTGTTTTTTTTAATGATAATTTACTACCAACATTGCAAAGTTAATGGTTCATTTTTAATTTTCAGCCAAAGAAGTTGCAGCGAAGTAGATTGAAGAAAACCATTTGTGAACATGCATGATCATCAATGATTAATTTATTTGATACTGTAAATTATATGTTAAAATGATTAAAACTCTGTTAAAAACCTACCAAATTATTTTCAATTTACTACTGATCTTCTACATAGTAGAACTACTTCTACATTGTAGTTGATAAGTTAGTTATTATATTGTATTGAGTTGTAGATTGTACAACTGATACCAATGTTAAAAATCAAAATGCAAATGAACTTGTGCAAAGTTTTTTTAATCTTGTTACTCGTGTAGGAATATAAGCTTCCTGAACTTCGTTTATTATATTTTTTCCTAAAGTAGCATCTGGATTCACTTCCAGATCATTGTTTGAAAGGTCACATTGGTTTCTCAGTTTTTCAATCCCGTTCCATGCTATCATGACACCATTGTCAGTGCACACATTAGGTGGTGGTCTGTACACTTTATAGTCCAGTTTTCTTCCTATTTCCTGTAGAGACTTGAATATGAAGTCATTGCAAGCCACACCACCAGAAACAACAATGTTTTTACTGTCAATGATCAGGTTATTCCTTTCAGAGAACAACACCGCTCTCTCAGTTCTATGGACTATGTGTTCAGCTATAGTAAGTTGGAAAGCTGCACATAAATCATTTATTTCCGGTATGATCCCATCTCCCATTGTACCATGTTCTGCTTCTTTTCTCATCAACTTACGCAATAACGATTCTTTGAGCCCACTAAAACTGAAATTACAGTCTCTATTTCTCAATAATGGTAATGAAAATTCAAATTTCGCAGGATTCTTGGCTTTTCTAGCTGCTAATTCTATAGCCTTGCCTCCAGCTAATTCGGAGTAGGCAGGTATATTTCTTAACTTCATTCTTCTTGCAGCCTTGTCCAGTGCTTCGCCGGGAGCATTATCTAGGGCTTTCCCAAGCAGGAGGAAGTTGTCTACATCTTGGACGACTGCCAGGAGACTGTCTCCACCAGATATTAGTAAGACTAGGAAGGGGAACGGTATTGTGTGATACATTCTAGCCACTAAAGCATGTGCCTCCATGTGGTGGACAGGTATTAAAGGTTTATGATGTATCCTAGATAGGTATTTAGCGTAGTTAACACCTACTTGTAAGCTGATCCGTAGTCCAGGTTTTGTAGTAACGGCAATAGCGTCAATATCTTGTATTGTTAGATTAGCCTTGGAAAGGGCTTCGTTGACGGCAGTCTCAATATTATCGCGGTGGAGCTCGTGGGCAATGACCGGGTTCACTCCGCCGTATCTAAGGTGTGTTATATTCTGAGAGTATAATGATTCTCCAAGTATTTTACCTGCCCCATTGACAACAGCACAGCCTGTATCATCGCAAGATGTTTCTATACCTAAAACAGTAGTATTTGGACAGTACGCTGGCATTTTATAAGTTCGAATTGGATATTTAGCCAATCTCTTCTGTAACATAATGCAATACCGGGTTGAAATAGTCATTTTAATCTTGCTTATGAGGTTATTTGTAGTTCTGCAATTTGTTGCCCTTGTACACAAAAACTCACAAAATAATCTTCAACAACTTCTAATAAGAAACAAGTTGCCTATTTTTTTTATTTATATCTCGTTTTTAGATTAGAAGACAAAATCTCCAACAATTCCACATCTTCTTTGTGTCTTCTTTTCAAAATTTTAGATGCTTCTTTTCTTGACATTTTTTTTTTTTTATAATGTTCTTTACGGCACTGGATACCAGTCCTTTTGTGCCACTTTTCTTGACATATGAAACAGTGTTGCCAGCCGGATCTTGTCAAAAGTAACCAAGAAATAGATAAAAAAGTAACCTCTTGGTGTGAAAAGTAACCTTTCATATTTTTTTCCAGTAATAAGGTATTAAAATGTTAGTTGTATTAACTTAAAGCAGACTTAAAGAAATATAAATAGTTAAGTACCGCTTTCCCTTTCAAGTTGCATTTTTCATTCGATTGATTCATCTAGCGAGTACACCTACCTAATGAAACGCTTTAGTCATTTGTGATTTGGTACCGTATACAGGGTGGAAAGTTAAAATGGGGCACAAAGGGTAGCTACCAGAAGCATAACAGCTACAAGAAAACGTTCTTAGGAGACTAACCCTAACTTTTGGAGCATTTCTCTTCTGCATTCACAGATTTTGAAAAAAATTTACAGTTATCGAGAAAAACGGCAATTGTCACAAAACTTTTTTTTATCCCATTCGATCCTCTTACTGATAAGGAACAAAAGTCTCTATGGGGTCAACCGAGGTCGAGGTACTAGAACTCTCAGAAAATGCAAAATTAAATTCTCATACATTTTTTATAGGGACATAACATAACATAACCAAATCACCTATAGTTATGATTTTGTAAACCATTCAAATTTTCAGGGGTTGTTCAAACCATCAAACTGAACAACTTTTACTATTGGAGCAATCTTGAAATCGCAAAAAAAAACAGCTTTTTCTTAGTAAATTGCAAGGACTAACTAGGTAGGTAGGTACTAGACTCCATTTTTTTTTGTGATTTCAGGTTCGCTCCCATATCAAAAGTTGTTCAGTTTGATAGTCTGAACCACCCCTGAAAATTTGAAGGGTTTACAAAATCATCACTATACAACGTGTTAATAAATTAGCGCAAAACCCCACCCCAACTGATTTAAAACTATAATTGTATTTAATTTTATATGTTTTGTGTTTGTTTGTATTTGGAATTTGAATTGTTATTCTGCCTACTAACATAATTATAAGTGCATTTTTGTTATTAACACATATGGACAAAAGAAGTCTGAAATAAATGATATACATACATACATACAAACAAAATAATTAAATTGAAACAATAATTTCATTATTTTGATAGTTAAAATTTAAAGTTATTCGCATTTTAAGTTTTGAGGCAAAAATGATTTGTTGTCATTTCAGTAATGAATAAAAGCGCTAACGTACTCATGGATACATTTTAATAATTTTGTTTTGGTAGTAAGTAGGGTGAGTGTGCCCGTGCGGTGGGTTGACATCGGGTTCAGTAAATTTTAAATTTTACAAAAAATATATTTAATATTTTGAAAAAAATTACATATGTTAAAACCATGATAATTCGATTCTGCTCTCGATTCTAAACAAACTACTTTCTAGTTTTGCGTTAATTCATTAACACGTTGTAGGTGATTTCATGATTTGGTTATGTCCCTACTAAAATGTATGGGAATTCAATTTTGCATTTTCTGAGAGTTTTAGTACCTCTACCTCGGTTGACAAAATAGAGACTTTTGTTCCTTATCAGTAAGAGGATCGAATGGGAACAAAAAAAGTTTTGTGAAAACTGCAGTTTTTCTCGATGACTGTAATTTTTTCTCAAAATGTGTGAATGCAAAAGTGAAATGCTCCAAAAGTTAGGGTTAGTCTCCTAAGAACGATTTCTTGTAGCTGTTATGCTTCTGGTAGCTGCCCTTTGTGCCCCATCTTAACTTTCCACTGTATATATTGGCTACATTCTTCTTATCGTGTGGGCAGAGCCCTGGTGTCAGAGTTTTTTCAGACTACCTATAAAGGCTACATGCTATTGGCTACATTATAAAGTAAATAAAGTATATTAGATTGATTGATCGATTAGTGCGAGTGAGAAAAACGTGTTTTTAGGAGTTGCATTTACTACGTTACAACCGTTTTGCACATTGCAAAAAATATTAAAAGCGTTCCGTTTCATGGAAAAATAATAATTTTAAAATTGAATATACAAATTCCGAAAAATCTCCGAAAAGAATCCTTCTGAATCGTGTAACCTAAAAGTAACCTGACAGGGCTAAAAATCACCTTAAAGGTAACAAAAGTAACCTTCTGGCAACACTGATGAAATGACAAAACGAGTATAAAATGACTGACGTTGACATGTGAATTGTCATGTCAGTCATAGTTTTTTTTTTTTTTTTCAATTCAAGGCAAAAGGTTCTTATATCCCATCATAGACGAAGAATTTATACACCATTGAAAGGACAACCGCCGCTCTCCCTTGAAAAAATACCTTAAAATGTATAGAAGTTTTGACTGAAGTCAAATGTGTAATGAATTATGAGGTTTTATAAAAACGACTCAGATAGTATCATTTATTTTTATTTAACGAGTCCTTTAATCATTTATTATTAATAAATTATAAAAAAGCAGCAACCCCAACATGGCTGTCAATGTTGTTTTTTTTTTTTTTGGGTTCAATTCAAGGTAAAGCGATTACAGTATCGCATACAACCGATGTCAGGAATAAATACTCTCATTTATAGCAAATAAAACGTTGGTGTTCGACGTTTCAACGCTTCTTTGGAGTTTTTGGAGGCAATCGAGAAACGCAGGAAACGCAGAGAAGTCCACAGGAAAGAGGTGAACCGACCGCTTGCCGCGCTACAAAAGAACGGAACACTTTTCCTGTTCACGACCCACACCAACATATTTCACTGAACTGTATATTGTTCACTTGCACGACACTTTGTTACGCAAAACAACACCGATTTTACGAACCAAAACTCACTATAAACAATAAAAATTCGATGAAATATGAGGACTCCAAACGTATCTGTTCAAATCCCGCCAAAAACTCCCTGTCAATGTTGTTTAGTAGTAGGAGGAGGTAGGAGGTGTTGCAAGCACAATGTTTTTTTTATATAAAAATGATTAAAACTAATAAATCATTATAAAATAAACTAATGCCTGAAGTTAGTTTCTAGTGTTCCATAGTCCATAATAAAAATAGAATGACGGTTATACATTTTTGGGTATTATGTGCCAGATGTCCTCTAAGCTTCTTGCAACAACCGACGACGTCTATAATAAAGTTTTCTCATTTACAGCAATTTATTAAAACGTTTCTGCATCTTCAAATACCTAGGGTGATTTCTTTTGGCCCACCTTGTATGATGAAAATATCAAATAGCTCAAAAGGACCAGTGTACCCAAAGCCGTTAAAAATATTATTTAAAAAAAATGCCCGGTAGAGAGGACTAGTGCTAACAACTATCGACGGCCTCGAAAAATTGTATCGATAATATTCCCCAACCTCGACCTCGAAATCTAACCCTCGGATCCAAGCAGGAAGACAAAAATGCAATACGATATGATGATGATCGATAATATTGAATCTTAAATGCTATCGATGGTGTTACTTAAAAACATTCGATTGTATTAAGACGCAATAGTCTCGATATTACTCATTAGATACCTAGTACGCATTACATATGGAATCGGGAAAAATGCCATCCAGAATAACCACACCTGACGCGCAGGAAGGGATTGTTCGATCCCCATCCAGGGCCTCAATTGCGCTATTTTATATGGTTTTACCGTTCGGACGGAACGTTTTTGGTTTTGGTTTAGATTCGGTTTAGCTGATGTAAAAATGCTATCGCGTAATTTTTTTCGGAACGGTTAAATCGCACAATACAGAAAATTCGATCGAACGGACATCAAACGTTACGCCAACGTATCTTCCGAAATAAAGCTAAATCATTACCGTTAATATAATTTGCGCGATACCAATTGTGCATAACGTAACGTTTTTGGTTGTGGTTTTGTTTTGGTAGTATCGTTAAAAATTAGCGCGATTGACCCCAGGCCGACTTCTTGGCAGTAAAACCGACTCGTATGCCGTGACGACAAATTATGGCATGACTCCGTCCCGTCACTTTTGGTAGAGCTGTGATTAGTTCGTTGTTCCTGAAGCACGAAGTTCGATTTTTTTTAACACCACTGGCTTTTCGGTGAAGGTAAACGTGTCGTGAGAAAACCTGCATGATTTCAAGGCATGTTTTGTACCCATTGTCCATTATAAGTCCCACTGGACAGTTTCGATACTACGTACCTACTATTGAAACGTGAATGTTCTGAGTTTTCACCTTTGAGAATATGCTGTGAGCATATGCATGCATCAAACAGACTATAAAAAAACATCAGCTTTTCCATAGAAAAATCAATAGCTATTCGACCAAAATTGTGTGAGACAGCAGGTATTTTTTTCGCAATTTCAATATTAGTCCCATCCCATAGTAAAATATTTTAGATTGATGGTTTGAAACACTCCCTTTATTATGTAACGCATTTAAATTTACATCCTGTATAATATTGCAATACTATGAACTTAAGTCCCAAAACCTAAATATGTAGTTAAAAAATGTTGACTGATTGATTGATTATCGATATAATCGATTAGAGATGCCATGAATATTTAGCTATTATTTGGTATTATCTACATGGTGTTGTGGTTTGAAAAAGTGTGTGCGTCCTCTTAGTATTCTATTTTTAACCAAAAAGACGGGTGTTATTTATGTACACAGGGTGTTAAAAAAGTAAAAATAAACATTTCAATCTTTTATGGGGGTCAACAGGGGGTTGTTGAGACCATCAAACAGAAAAACTTTCACTATGCCTATGGGACCAACATTGGAACCGCGAAAAAAACTAAATTTTTGTCCCATACATTTAGCTCGAGTAGATCTGTAATTTAGTATGGAATATCGCAAATTGGTGATTATGGCAAATCTCCCCATTTTGAAGGAGGTCTACGTCCAGCAGTGGTCGTCTATCGGCTGATATGATTATGATGATGATGGAATGGTATAATAAGTTTGATGCTTATGTTGATGTCGATGTTGTGTCAGCCTGTCTGTCTGTTGCATCGTAGCTGAAAAACGGGTGGACCGATTTCGATGCGGTTTTTTAATAGAGTGAAAAAGTAAAACATTCATTGCTTACATCAAAAATAATAGGTGACGGAATTATTTTTTACCTTCTTATTAAATGTTTGTTTTTGGCGTTGGGGGTTTTTTAAATTTGTAATTTATTTACATTACCAGCCAAGCTAGCATGTTACACGTGATACGGCTATATCACGCTTTTTATCTCGTTCGTTCGCACGCAAATAGAAAGGGAGCGAAGGTGCGATAGCGCTGCTGTATAACGGTGGCATACTACGGCGGCACATGTAGATATTTTACATTATTATATAAATTTTTACAACCCGGGCGAATTAACTTGGCACTTGGAATTTGACACCCCTCTTGCTACCCCCCGTGGGACCCCACCGTCGTCGTGCGAGGCCATGGCATAGCATTTCAGTTACCGTTGCACGTGTCCCTGACCCCCTCGAAAATGCTAAACATTTTCGAGGGCGTCTACTCCGGGATTCGAACTTCGTAATTACGTGAACATTTTTGTTCCAATGTCAACTCTATTCCAATGAAGTGCGGACCGAAACAGTGGCGATATAGCGAACATCGTAAGTGCGGGTACAGGGCCTGATATTCTTTCAGAGTTTTCCGAGTTTTTATTCCGAGCTACGTGCGAGCCAGGTGCCTAGTTAATTCGCCCGTATGTAAAAACTGTATGAATCAAATTACCATGTTAAGTATGTATGTACATATAACATAATTTAAATATCATATTTATTATTGCGAAAAATCAATATTATTGATCATTTCTATTTACCGAGGTCACGATAGTATCGATGGACTATCGATAGTTTCACTATTGTTAGGTTAGGCAACACTAGAGAGGAGAGGACTTTCCTTTCATTCGTTCGGTAATTCGGTTGATTGGTTGTTTCTTTCGTTTGTGTGGACTTTACGCAGTTTTTATTGAAAAAAGCAGATTGGTAATTTTATTTGTTACTAATTCAAATAATAAAGCTTGTCATAGGTCCAGTTCGCTTCAGATATTAGTTATTTTCTTACAAATAATTCCAGTGACTGTTTGCCGAAAATATCAAGACGGCAAAAATTTTGGCATTTGTATCAATATAATAATCCTAATGATAATTAGATTAAGTTTGTGGGGTGTACCTTTATTGTTTTAAATCTATAACAATGGGAAAATACACTTGTATGGACGTATGCTAACCTATTATCTGTATTTATCGGCCTATCCCCTGTCGTTCCCATGTCCAATATTTTGATTATTATTGCATACCAAGTTGTTTACTTTTAGCCATGCTTTCGCCATTATTATTTATATCCCATTATATAAAATGAACATTATATTAACTAGTCTGAATGTGCTTAAAAATATTTATATTGTGTTTTGTTCCATGACCTGCAAATTGGAGAATTCTATTTTTTTTTAATTTATACACTTTCTTTTACACACGGTACAGATACAGCATAATAGACAGTTACAAAGGGCGAGCTTATCTCTGAAGAGATTTCTTCCAGCAGACCCACTAATTCTTTGTTAGTTTAGTAATACATAGATCATTATTCTTTTCATGATTACTGAAATAATAAAATACACAGGTCAATAGCATTTCATGGTGATCAAGTTCCACCATGTGCATACATTGTCAATTTAATTTGTACGATATGTTTTACTAGCTGGTACCCGCAACTTCATCTGCGCAGAATTCGGACAATTCACACAATATCTTTATAAATTGTAGCCTATGTGTTATTCTGATGTATAAGCTATATTATTGTAAAGTTTCATTAAAATCCATTCAGTAGTTTTTACGTGAAAGAGTAACAAACATCCATACTTACAATCTTTCGCGTTTATAATATTAGTAGGAACACTTCGAAACACTGCTAATACATGCATATATCTGAAAAGAGTCTTACCTTTAGTCTCTGCTCATGCTCAGTCTCTGAATCTAGCATCAATGTTACTTAGATTATATTATTTACTAGCTGACTCTGCAGACGTTGTCCTGCCATTTTTCCTACCCTACATCTACCCTACACTTACCCTGCACCTACCTTTTAACCTTCCTTGGGAATTAATCTATCATTCACCAAAGTTTTGTTATAATCGATCCAGCCGTTCACGAGTGAAGTTCATTCGAGTGAGTTTCATTTTTAAATGTATAGATTTATTATAGGTGTGTGTTTCTTGCAGGTTTCATGACTGCAAGTGTAAGCTGACCCAAAATGACTAACTTAAGCATTTTGAAGCAATCTACTCTAGTACATTTATTATTTGCTATATCATACTTCATGTCGGGCTTGGCCCTTAGTACAGTACAAGCCGTTTTATACTTTGGACTGCGGCCGTTCAACAAAGAACTGTACAGGAAAATAAACTATTATCTTGCGTATTCTTTTTACAGCCGTAAGTATTCAAAACATTAATTTGATTTTGATGTACACCTACCTATGTCTTTCTTTGTATGCTGATGGTGTTATAAGGCCATAAGGGGATGAATGAGTCACGTTGCAGGTTCTGACCCGAGCACTTATCTCGCGTGGTTTTCGCGCGTCGCGTGTTTGCCTGCCACGAGGCTCCTTAATCCTCAATCTCTTCTTGTTTTTGACCAAAAACAATCCCTGAGATTGGGATAGATTCTCCCATAGACTACCCAAAATGCAGTGCTAACAAGCAAGAGTCCATTAATTATGAATAAAAAAATAAAAAAAAGGGGATGATTAGACCATCAGGTGGGATTTATCCCCCCTCCGAAAATCGGAATAATGTGATTACAATGCTTACTTTTTCATTGTTTTTCAATTAATATTCGATTTTAGGCCTGTGGAGAAAGTTTTTCTGTTTCATGGTGTGATTATCCACTTATATAATACTGTCAGCTAATTAAGAATGACACTAAATGGACTTATAATTAAATTTCAGAATTAGTGTTTATGTCAGAATGGTGGTCAGGTTCAACCCTGTCTCTCTATGTCAATAAGGAAGAGTATGACAAGTTTTATGGAAATGAACACGGCTATCTAATAATGAACCACAGTTACGAGATAGACTGGCTCATGGGATGGCATTTCTGTGACGGCATCAGAGTTCTAGGGGTGAGTTCCTAAAGATAGTAAAAATTACATTTCATATTGAAGCTAGTTATTACCTTTACTATAATATCATTAAAGCTAATCATTACTTCGGTACTACTAATGAAACGTCGATCTCTGACTACCCCCTCGGGGAATATTCTCGTGAGCATATGCTTATGCTGCTAATTATTACTTTTACTAAAATGTAATTGAAGCTAGTTGTTACTATTACTAAAATATCATTGAAGCTAGTTATTACTTTTACTAAAATATCATTGAAGCTAATTATTACTATTACTAAAATATCATTGAAGCTAATTATTACTATTACTAAAATATCATTGAAGCTATTTATTACTATTACTAAAATATCATTGAAGCTATTTATTACTATTACTAAAATATCATACATGTCCAAGCTAGATTCTGCTACTTTAAATATGACAAGATAATTTGTCTTTGTAGAAAGATAGGACATTTCTTATTTATGCTTACCAACAATATGCTAATGTGTGAACATTTTTTAGAACTGCAAAGCGTATGCTAAGAAGTCCATTCAGTATTTGCCCCCCATTGGCTGGATGTGGAAATTTTCAGAGTTCGTATTTTTAGAGAGATCATTTGAGAAGGACAAGGATATTATAAAGCACCAGATTTCTGAACTCTGTGACTACCCTGATCCTGTTTGGGTGAGTAACATTTCTTTAACATAAGTCGTATACAGTGTTGTAAGTAATTTTTATACAGGGTGTAAAGTTTAATGCATTACTTAAGGGGGTGCTTCAGACCATGTAACAGAAACATGTACCATGGGACAAACATCGGAATCGCGAAACAAAACATCGTTATTCCATAGAACGTAAATCTCGACTCGACCCAAATGTTACCCAACAGCAGGTTTTTTTTCTTGTTTTCAATATTGGTCCCATAGAGAATGTTATTCAGTATGATGGCAAAGTGAATATACTAATAGTGAGGGCGCTCTCGGGTCGCGACAGGCCTATCGTGCGGGGCGCGCGGTCCCAGTACCGATTCACCTGCGCGCTGTACCCCAACGGCCGGTGCCTCACCCCACTCCCCGCACTCCGCGCGCTTACTGATTTAGATTTAAGAAAGTACGCACGGCGACACATCAAGCTATACAAAACCAAAATAAGCTGGCCGCGCGCCGGTAGAGTAATTATAACGTCGTGCAGCCAGTTTATGTTGGTTTTGTATAGCTTGATGTGTCGCCGTGTGTACCAACATACAAATCATGCATTTGAAATTCGATAAAAAGAGTTGCTGATTTGACTAGGTTGGCAAATAACCTTAGACTATTAATATATATTGGTCACAAAACATGTACATTTTGACACAAAATACAATGTTTATTTCATGTTTAGAAACTTCAAAGAAAAAACGTTGTGGGCGTTTTTTTCAAATAATTGATTTTATGTCATGAATAGAGCCTAACTACACTTAAAAACTTAGGTAATGTCTTTGTTAATGTCATGTAAATTAGGTACATACTTTTTCAGAAATTTCTTTGTGATATGTAAAAATCGAATTCAACAGCAACCTATTGTTGATAATGATAAACACTATGTTTATTGGTTTACGCATAGACCATGTAATTAAGTCGATAATAACGTAATAAAAATTTGATCGTCTATTGTGCTCTGTACACCATCCATAAACGTTTTAAAAACCTAAAACTTTCCACAGATTTTTAGGTATTTTATTACCGAAAAAAAAAATTTTTTTTTTTTCATTTATGATATCGTTGCTATTTTCAATCATCAGTTTATATGTATAATAAAAATGATGCCAAAATAATCTTATATCGTAAATCTTAGTAGTCCCCCTTTTGATAAAAATATAATCAAGAGAACTATAATTCCTTGATAAGTAATAATTGCCTATGACATAATAGATGAACATAACGTGAACAGACTGCCTAGATACAAAAGCACTCGCCCTCTACGATCAAAAGTTGGGTCGGTCGGTTGCAGTGACTCTATGACGGTCGTCAGTCGGTGAAGGCATGATCTGTAGCCTCTTACGACACCAGTCTGGTTTGATGACATATGTACTTACCGACGAAATCGAGTATCGACCCATTTCGTGTGATTTTAATTTTTATCACAGTTCCTCACTTATCTTGGAAATGTGAACTGATATTCACTCTGCAGTCAGGGATCGACCGCATGATTGCGTTAACTGAGATAATAAAAATCTAGGAGTTTCCCAATTATTTATTTGCATAATTGTGAAATTGATTTTTTGATCCTTTGATTGTGACTTGCATCTTGGAACAATGTTGCAACGTTTTTGTTGTGCCTCTAGTCAAAAAGGGTACAAGTTGTGTACAGCACGGCGAACGAATTCCAAAGTGGTCCGTCCTTAGTGTACCGGGTGCTGGATTGGAAGAAATCAAAAACGCTTCTGTTTTCAATATGATGCCTGTTGCGGTTCGGGAGTGATCGGAGCTCTTGCTTGTTACTTGTTCGGAGTCTGAAGTGCGAGTGCATGTGCGTGCTGAAGGCCAGTTTTTCGCTATATATCTGCGCTGCTAGGCTGTCTCAACTACGGGGGTCGCGCGCAAGTGAATAGGTGGGATAGGTAGGTTTAATCCCAAAAGGCCGTAGCCAGGAATTTACTTCGGGGGGGTCGAGCTCTGGACCTGAGACCATAAGTCCTCCGATTACAGCAATACTTTGTTTTTTAATTAAAATCCGTCCCCTCCAAATACATGCCTGTTTCTGACAACCCCGAAAGAAAATGCGGCCGTCTGTTATGTATGTACATTTGTAAAGTTATCATTTAATTTAATTGTTTTTTTTTAGCTGCTCATGACCCCAGAAGGAACACGGTTCACACAAACGAAACATGAAGCGTCATTGAAATTCGCAATGGAGAAAAATTTGCCGTTGTTGAAGCATCACCTAACGCCACGCACTAGAGGTTTCACGACCAGCTTACAATATTTCAGAGGAAAAATACCCGCCATTTACAATATTCAGCTGGCTTTTGAAAAAGATAGCAAGGTAATTTATGATCTTTAGATACATTTATTTTGTTGACAGCTAGCTCGGACTAGGTGAGATATTGGTGTTATTTATGAGTATATTTATAATTTTTATCATGCAATCCGATAATTATACCGAAATAGAATAGTATTTTAACAAGTATACTTAACTAGTTGCTATGCTTTTGAATGAGAAAGAATCTGAAAACGTCTAGTCCAGTAGGCTAGCATGCCACGCACGACAAAGCGACAAAGAGAAAAAAAAACATTATGCGCGCTCATTTTGGCATGCGTTAAGTAACGAAGACAGAGGCACATACATTTTTCTCGTTTTATCGGGGGTGGCATTTCGCATGCTAGGCCCACTGAATCCTTCATTTAGCTTCATTCTAGTTGCCTAAAAGCTATAACGGTTTTTGCACGGATCCGTGACAAAACCATGATTTGAGAGGTTACAGTGCCTAGTCTAGAGAGCCCTTAGAGAGCCCTAAGCCAAATTTGTAATTAAGGCTCGGCGCATATGAGCCACCGGTGGCCAGCGACAAGCAGTTTACAATTCACATGCTTTTTCATACATTTTGTAGGGACTCGCTGCACACGTGTGGCCAGTGGCCACCACTCGCTAACCACCTGGCCACGGGACAGGGCGAACAGCTGCGCGAATTGCGATTTTAGAATACACGGCCTATACGCGCCGCTGCGTTTTGCGTAATACTACCTATAGGGATACAACGCCCAGTGTATTCTAAAATCGCAATTCGCGCTGCCCCGTTCGCCCTGTCCCGTGGCCAGTAAAGCAGTGTCCGCGGGAGCGAGAGCCGCCGGTGGCTGGTGGCTCGTCTGCGCAGAGCCTAATGAGATTTTCTTTTGGATGGTTATTGAACAAACAAAAAAAAACACAATTAATGTTCGTGACTTATGTTAACTTGGTTCGAAGGTCGTATATTGCAAACTTCTTGTGTGACCGAGAACGTTTGCGTCATCAGAGCAACGCCTCAAGGAATTTTAACTTTATGTATTTCAATAAAGTTTTGTTAAAATAATTCATTTTAATTACTTAATTCGCTTGATGCAATTTCGCATTTTGCCTTAAATATGTTTGAGCATTTCACAGTTTGCCTTACTACCCTTTAAGCTTTAATCACATCACGACGGGCGGACGCGGACGGGCGCGGAGGGTGGAATGTAAAATAATACCTATTTAAATACCGATAGAGTTGACAGAGAGAACGCCCATACTGGCCCCACTGACGGAGGACGGAGGGTTCTCTGTGAATTCTATCGTTACATTGCACCCTCCGCGCGAGTCCGTCCCCGTCCGTCGTAATGTGAATAGAGCTTTAGATTTCTGCCCAGGCCAAACAGCGCGCGCTACTTATTGACTGATATCATGTTTGCGATCGTGCGATCGACCTTTAGGTGCTGTTTAAACAGAAGTGACGTGGCGCGGGCGGGGTGCGGCAATATAAACCTTATTGTACGTAGCATAGCGTCGTTTGGAGAATTACGCGCCCGCGCCTCCAGGCGACGTCGCCTAGTGGCGGGGGCGCGATTTTCCTTTACGACAAAAACGACGCTATGCGTTATATAAGTTTTATATTGGTGTTACTTTGACTATCCGCCACCGCCTCACGTCTCTTCTATATAAACAGCACCTTAGACAATGCAATTTGGCTAACGGGCGATTTGGCCTTGATAGAAAGCATAAAATCGATGGCCTATCTGGAGGATGCTTTATAAATTATAATTCTTTTTTATTTAGACTCCACCGACGTTGACGAGCCTTTTGTTCGGGAAGCCAGTCCATGGACACATGTACATCGAGCGGATCCCCGTCGAAAAAGTGCCCGTCGATGAGGCAGAAGCTGCCAAGTGGCTGCACGATCTTTTCGTCGCAAAGGTATATATGCAACAATGAGTTTTTATAACCATGGAGTCATCACGTCATACAATAACAAAGCCTATACATGGCACCAAAGATAAAATATAGGGGTAGATAAATAATATAAAGCAAGACATAGAAATGCTACTTGACATCCATTCACAATCGCCCATTAGAATAAGTGAAATGTCAATAGTAAATGGAACCGTCTTGAATCATTTTGTCACCAGACCTCCAGCTGGAAGACTCAGCTTTTTCGTTACGTTAAGAACGAATTTTGCTTGGATTTGCTTAAAAAGTGGTGACAGTTGTTTAACAGACGTAACAGATTAACGTCTAATCTAGCTCTGTCACTCTTATGGCAATCTGTGTACGAGTGTAAGGAATGACTTTACATGTTTTTGTACAGTTTGATATTGGGTAGACCTGCATGGCACATGTCTCTAATGTCACCTTTGTACAGTCGCCATCAGATATATCGTAGCATACAAGGTGTCCAAATATTTCTGAGCGGTGCTAATTTTCATTAAATTCTTTGCAGTAAATGTTACCAATTATATCTAAACGTGTATTTTGTCATAAATATGTGAACAGCGAATTTTCAATAATTTCTTTACAATGTTATTTAAAATTAAAATGTAAAACAACGGAGTAAGGTTTTTTCCGAAACTTTTCAGATGTTTATGACCACCCTGACTGCGTCAATATATTTGATGTTCTAGGCGTTCCTATATTTTTGATTGGTTATGAGTAAAGAAATTATTGAAAATTAGAACTGCTTAGAAATATAATATTTGACCACCATGTTTGCTACGATATATCTGCTGGTGACTGTACCTTTATATAAATTGTATAGGATTTTATGACTATCGCAATCTCATACCCGGTTACACTGACATTCCGTCTACCAGCGTAAAGGAAAAATTCTTCGCCTATGTATGTATGCATCATTTATGCCCAGCTGTCATACATTGCCGCCGACATTCCAGTCCTTTCAAATCTTTCAAATGTATTTAGTCACAAAGCAGTAATGTAAAACAACTGGGCATAACTTAGTGGTCCCGTTAATAGCGCACTGATGCGATGTCCTTTTATAGAATGTCTTTGATATGCACCTAAATTATTTTGTTTTTATACCAACCTAGCTTTTAGCCCGCAACTTCGTCCGCGTGAAATTAGAATATCGAAAAATCCTTTTTTAGTGCACCCCTACATTACATCTTCCGTAGAATATACAGGGTCCAACTTTATATGCTCACGGTTTTTTAAGGGGATGATCAGACCTTCAAACTGAACAACTTTCTCTATTGCACCAATATCGAAATCGCGAAAAGAAGTCTGCTGTTTCATACAAAACTGCAATTTATGGGACAGCTGTATTTTTTTTCGCGATCTCGATATTGGTGCCATAGAG
The DNA here is from genome assembly GCA_922987775.1 of Agonopterix subpropinquella. Taxonomy (NCBI): domain Eukaryota; kingdom Metazoa; phylum Arthropoda; class Insecta; order Lepidoptera; family Depressariidae; genus Agonopterix; species Agonopterix subpropinquella. The sequence goes on from OV277698.1 coordinate 18,569,683, forward strand.
AAAGTTGTTCAGTTTGATGATCTGATCATCCCCTTAAAAAAGTGTCGGCATATTATTAAGAAGGAGTAGGACCCTGTGCGTTCCAAACATGTTTTTATCTTCAGTGGTTTACGCTGTGCGTTGTCGGTCTGTCAGTCACGGAACTCTTTTATAAGTATAGATATGAATTGATTCAATCTTCTATCGATGACAATGTAATTGAGATTGACTTGCCATTGTGGTGAAGATATAAGGTGCTTTATACAGAAGAGACGCGTGGCGGTGGCGGATAGTCAAAGTAACATAATATTCAACCTTATAGTACGCAGCACAGCGTCGTTTTTCAAGGAAAATCGCGCCCGCGCCACCAGGTGACGTCGCCTGCGTCGCCTGGTGGCGCGGGCGTAATTCTCCAAACGACGCTATGCTGCGTACTAGAGTCTGGCTAAAGAATGGTGAACCCAGCAATTTTTTAAGTTGCAACATGGTTGCAACACTGATGCTTGACACATGCTGTCAACCATCTACTATACCCAACCTAGATAGTTTTGATATTCAAGCTATATTTCGAATTATATTTATTATTTTCAGTGAATGATACTTGGCCCAAGTTTTTTGGCGACTAAGGCCGAGATTCAGAGACGTTTTTTTAAGTCATAGTTCGAACTAAGTAGGGTAAAAATGTATGGATTTTGACACACGGGAGTTCGCTATTTAGATTTTAGTCCAATAGAGAAAGTTGTTCAGTTTTATGGTCTGAACATCCCCTTAAAAAAAGTGTCAGCATATTAAGAAGAACTCTGTATAGCTGAAATAAAGAATTTAACAGACTTTCAGGAATTATAGTAATGGTATGCTGCGATAAATGAAACCCAAAAATATAATTTTGGAACAAAATAATAAAATTTTATTATAAAAGTATCAAAATCGTTTTTTCATACTATTTTCTGTGTTGCCTTCTTCACAAATTTTGAATTTGCCGCTCTTTGCTGGGTTCACCATTCGTTAGCCAGACTCTATAAGGTTTATATTACTGCACCCCGCCCGCGTCACGTCCGCGCCACGTCACTTCTGTTTAAACAGCACCTTAATATCAAATTTTCCAATCAGCGTTAGTCTTGCTGACTGCCATGGTGCGCAAAAATAAATATTTTGTAAATTGCCAAGGTTAAAGTTCCATACCAAAAATGTTGGACCACATAACTTGCCATTAATATTAAAACTATACATCCTTGTGACCTCAAAAATACATTACATACCTAAGTCAAACCGCGCCGCGGTACCCTTGAAAACCCTTGTCACTCCTCTATTAGGTAGATCCGAAACAGTTGTTTTTATTAAGATTTTATGTTTTTCTTTATAATGGCGTCAAAATAAATTACATAATAATAACGGTAATTTAAAAAATTATGTTGAAGATCGTCTAAAAAGGAATCGCCCCATATTGTGTTAAACCACTTTTTTATGCGGAAATGCATTTTGAGAATATTCACAGAAACGACCCATTCAATTCAAATCAGTTATAATTTTAGTATCGACCTTTGTTCGATAAGTGTTAATTTTGTTATTATAGTATCAGACATACGAATAAATGGGTTCTTAATATCATAATGAAACTTCGACCCCATCTGATTATTAGACATGGATCGTTGCCAGGTTATCGCAATGCATTCCAATTATTTTAAAAAACATTCGATAAACTGAAGACCTACCTATTAATTAAAAAAATGGTGAGGCTATCGGCTACCTGTATTTGTTTAGGTGTCAAAGATCTTCACAATACATAACACGCTGCTGCCTCTCGCAACGCACGTGTCAAAATTATTATCTTTTGTTGTTACCGCACTTACCGTATAACAAACCGTCATGTAATTTTTATAGCAGCGCCCGCGACTTACGTAAATAAGAAAGTTACAGCGTTTAAAGATCCCGTGTATTGTATAAGAAACTTAAGATTAGTGTCACTCCGACAGTACCAACCGATACCATATTTTGTGAAAACTTGTATTATCTTGCGATTTGCATAAGTCAAATTGAGTGAATGTAATACATTTTTTTTAAATTAAAATATTACTTCTAAGTTAACACATTCGCGGACAGTGACCGGCTATATCAGTGATAAAAATAAAAGTTCTGTTGTGTCTCGTTCACTGTCCGCAAATGCGTTAAGCCCTGATTTTCTAAGAACTACATCCAAATCGGTTCAGAAGTTTTCACGTGATATCTGCACGAACAAACATACATAAGCTTACGACGATTATCCATTTTCCGGGATGGTCAGAACTCAGAAGCTTTTAAAGCCAGCAGTCGTAACAAGACTAATGTTTAGCATATTGAAGGTATAAAGATGGAATGACTTGTCAAGTGGCGATAGGTGGCAAGGTGGCCTTTCGCTCATAAAAACTCTACATAAGAAACCATATTCTTTAGTACCTCCTAGGACACCCACGTGTAAAAATGGGGTTGTCCACCAGAGAAGTCCACCGTTTAATAAGTGTGCTTCAAGCTCCTATATTGAATAAATTATGTTGACTTTGAGACTACACAGCAAATTTTTTATTTAATATAGCATAGCATAGCATAGCATAGCATAGCATATGCTCACGACTATATTCCCCGAGGGGGTAGTCAGAGATATTCTGAAACTTCAGAACATCCACGTTTCACTAGTAGTACCGAAACTGTCCAGTGTGACGGGGAGTGAGCCCGTCGCCAATTTAATATTATTCCACATAAATGATAAAATTAACATGAACAAACTAACATTAATAAAAGCTTTTTTACTAATGTGAGTTTGCTCATGTGCTAATCAATTGCTAAATAAAACGTCTAGGTATCGATCGATTTGGATGTTGGATTTACAAAACAATAGCTTACTTAAGAACTGGTTTTCAATGCTGCTGCAATAAATTAAAAACTGAATGTTTAACATTTGTGATGACTCGATGAACGACGTTGAGAGTTGACTTGCGCAAGTTTAGAGATATGCCCTTTGCCACATCATTGTGTTCAGTCCCAGACATTCTGTCTTTTAAAACAAATGCAGCAAAGGATGATGAAATGACTAATAAGCAATTTGTTTACTATAGTTAAAGATAGTTCGTAGTTTTACTAGTTGTACCTATCTTGTGCTGGACTTTGTCACACAGATTATCTATTCCCATTTCAAGTATCAGAATCTAGTCTAGACTTGTAAAGTAGACTGAGATAGATATGGACATAATGTACAAAGATAGTCATTCATGCGTTGAACTAAAATTAAACATTTTGCCGGGTTCTTACTGCGTTTCTCTCAGAAACGGATTTGCTAACAAATAATAAAAATTTCATAAAAGGGGGATCCTCATACAAGAAACTAGTTTTTATCAAAAAAAATTCTTCTCGCTGTATAGTTAAAAAAAAGGTTAAACATAGGCACGCTTCAAGCTTGGTGTGATTACAGATCAAACTCTACTGTATAACAACATATAATAAAAACCGGCCAGGTGTGAGTCGGCCTCGCGCTGAAGGCCCTGGATATTTTTGTAAGTTAATGTATTGTGTTGTGGTGTGGTACGGAACCCTCGGTGTGCGAGTAGCCGGACTCGCACTGTTTTTCGTATTTTGTCCCCTAAAATTAAAATATAACTAACATATAACTAACTAAAATATAACTAAACTAGCGGCCCGTCCCGGCTTCGCACGGGTGGACGTCTAATCTTTTCTAGCAATAAATATAGCCTATGTTACTCAGGGTGAATGCAGCTTTCTAATGGTGAAAGAATTTTTTAACGGCCCAGTACTTTTTGAGCCTATTCATTACAAACATACAAAAATAGGTACAAATCTTTCCTCTTTATAATATTAGTGTAGATAACATACAGAAACTGTAGAAAAACAAATTTCAAGTACCTACAAACTTGCTTACTCGAATAACCCGCCCCGGGTGGTGGTCTAAAATGTATTTTGTACCTACTTAGGTAGCAGGAGTGCGATTTTTGAATCTCATTCGCTGAGTTCAACAGTTGAAAAGGCCAAAATTACTGTGGAGATATGCATCTTTCTACTGCTGATTTGACTTTCAAAAATCATACTTCAGGAGTGCGATTTTTGAAAGTCAAATCAGCAGTAGAAAGATGCGTATCTCCACAGTAATTTTGAAATTTTCAACTGCTGAACTCAGCGAATGAGATTCAAAAATCGCACTCATGGTGCCTATTTGACTTGAATCTGCATCAAATAGATAAACTATTTTTTTACGGATATAATTAATTACGTACTATTGTACTCTGAGAAATCGCTACCTACTTGAGATCCATACGGCGAATAACCTTCCCGACCCTGACTATCATAATCTTAGTTACAAACATTAATCGGACGTTAATCTTGGCATTATGTAACGTGACTTGATAAATACTTACGAGTAGGTATATCCTGGACTTTACAGTCGGCAACATTGATATGTGACTGTGTGTCATAATATGTGTAACTAATTACATACAACAACGTTATTATACAAATTCATGTCTTCAATCAAATTTCAGTATAAAATACATGTATGATATTGTATCCACACAAATATACAAAATAACGCTCGAAGAATATTAAAGTTAGAAAAAAGACTCATAGTAATTTGTGGTCGACCACCTTCGATATGAAAACGCCTGGTCTAGCACATTTAACTAACTATTAACTATCGCCGGATGACGCCCTGATTACGGCGGTACTGTGAGAGTGGGACGCAGATCGTAGACCGCAGGGAGCAGGCTGAGGCAGCTGATCTTGATGGAGCAGGGAGCAGGGTTCTTCAATGAAAGAGGTTCTTCAGTTTTCTTCGCTAGCTTTTCTTCCGATGTTGCGCTGGAGGACTCGTTGCGACTGATTGAATCTGCGCTGTTTTGCGCGCCTATGTCCCTCCTAGCGCAATACCGTAAGGAGAGCCGCTTTTATTGTTCAAATTGGTTGTACATTTTCATTACAAAGTTCTGACATTTTTGGCTATATCTTAAAAACTATAAGGGGTAGTTCAAAGCTACGATGTTCTACAGAAAGAGCTTACAATTACCCGTATTTTGACATATAACAATCTATACTAGGTATGATACCCAGGTTTCCTAGTCAGAATAAAGCGGAAAAATATCACAATTTTTGCCGCGCTATTGCAAACTATTCTATTTCTAGACTATTCTAGGCACTCTATCTATGACCTAGGGTTCTGACTAAGTGCACCTGGGTTATCCTCACCTAGCCTACCTATTTCTATGTTTCTATCTATATATCTATTATGTAAAATACGGGGTCAAAGTGCAAGGTGTAAACTGAACTTTAAAACTGCTATATTTTTCTATCTAACTACTCTAGTCTATATGTTGTGTGTGAAATAGGTAAGGATCATCTACTATTGTGTACCTAAGCTGTTAGATAGAATCCACCCATCACCTATCTTGAGAAATAAGGGTATGAAAATATCAGAAATGAAACGCCTAAAAAACAACTCTAAACAATGCAAAAACTTATTCTAACCTATTCTAACTATGAGAAACGATCAATTTTATTTGGAAAACCTATAACTATACCTATAACTTATAAAACAATATCAAAAAACTATAATAAAGAAAACTTAAAACTACGACTCTAACCACGTAAAAAAACTATACAAGACTATAACGAACTGTACAAATACGTTACCCCCAACATGACCAGTGCATTCCACAAGCAATAATCTACAAATAAACACTAAAAAAACAATAATCTAATTGGAATTTGCACTGATCACGTTGGGTGTCTGAACTCGCGAGGAAAAACCGTAGCGGCCCGCGTCGACGCGCGAATCCGGCAGCTCGATGTCGCGAACATTATCTCCCGCCGCAGCTCTCGTAGCTGGAACTTCTCGAGTGAGCGGCAGGCAGGTAGACCCGTAGATCATCAGGGCGACTCGTTGGCAGTGGGCAGGATCACTAGCTTCTTCGTGGGCCGCCGCAGGACTCCCTTGTTGGTGCGCACGTCGACTGCTCGTACCTCGCCGTCGGGACCGGGGAAGGTGGCGATCACGACGCCTCGCGGCCAGATGTTGCGAGGCAGGGTCCCGTCTGCGATGAGGACCAGATCGCCCAGCTGGATCGCGCCACCCGTGGCGCGGGGCTCCCGCCGGTGTTGCAGCTCGGGGAGGTACTCGCGCACCCAGCGCGCCCAGAAGTGGTCGGCTAGCCGCTGACTGACTCTCCACTCCCTGCGCCCGCTGATGTCGCCGTCGGTGAACGTCCCGGGTTGTGGGACGCGTGATGGCCCGCCCAGGAGGAAGTGGTTGGGCGTGAGGGCTTCCTCGTCGTCCGGGGCCATCGACAGGTGTGTGAGGGGGCGGCTGTTCACGGTGTGTTCCGCCTCGACGAGCAGGGTAGCGAGCACCTCTTCCTTCGGTGCGCGCTCGTTGAGTGTGGTGTACAGTGCGGTTTTGATGCTCCGCACCATACGCTCCCATGCGCCCCCCATGAATGGGGCGCTCGGCGGTATGAAGCGCCACCGGATGGCGCGCAGCGACGCCTCTTCTTGCGTCGCCCCGTCGATCGCGCGGCGAAGCTCGATGTCCGCGCCGCGCAGGTTGGTGCCCTGGTCCGACCAGAGCTCTGTAGGGCAGCCACGTCGTCCGATGAATCTTCGCAGCGCCATCACCGCAGAGTCCGTGCTGAGACTACCCGCGAGCTCTATGTGGACAGCTCGGGTAGTGAGGCACGTGTAGAGCACGCCGTACCTGATGGGTACGGCCGACGGTCACGGTAAGGGGCCCAAAATAATCTAGGGCGGTAAAGGTGAAGGCCCGCTGATGATGAGCGAGGCGACTCGGTGGATGGTTGCCCGTAGATGGCTGCGCCGGCTTCGCCTTAGCGATGCGGCACCGTAGACATTGTTTCACTGCGCTACGAACGGCGTAGCGCAGTCGTAGCACCCAGTAGTGTTGTCGTATTTCGTTGGCCGTCGTCTCGAAACCGCCGTGGTGTAACTGTGTGTGTACATGTGTGATGTACAGCTGAGTCCACACGTGGCCGCCGTCTATAATTGCAGGCTCCCGTTGACTGTAGCAGATGTCCGTAGCGGCGTCTATGCGCGATCGTAGTCTTATCACGCCGTCTCGATCGTAGATAACGGACAGCTGTTTGAGTCTGCTGTCTGCCGGTAGAGGGCGGCCGAGTCGCAGGGCATTCACCTCGTCTGCGAAGACCTCTTCTTGCTGAGCTCGAGTCCACAGGAGCTGGGCACGGTGAACATGGTGTGCTTCTATAGGTTTGTATGGCGATGTAGTCACGTCGCCCGTCACTATTTTCTTGACTATTTTCTTGCGATTTTCTTTCTTGTCTCCCCACGTCGAGTCGCTGTCTATATTTTTCTTCGTGCGTTTGCGGGCCGCGTTACATAATTGCGGCGCGCGTAGCAACTCGATGAACTGTAGCACTCGTGCGGTCGCCCGTAGCAGGCGATTGAAGTCGGAGAACCGTGTGACGTCGGGTGAGTTTTCGGTGAGGCGCGACGTTGGCCTCGGCACATGTAGGCGTTCTTGACTATGTTCGACGTCACCTGGTTCGCTATCTTCGACTTCTAGTGGCCACTCGCTCTCCTTTAGGTGTAGGAGAGGCGGCCCGATGAACCGGCGATGCGTCGACTCGTAGCAGCCCGGCGCTCGCGTCGCGTCGACCGCGACGTCTTTAACTATATTTTCGAGGCGGCGGAGGTCACTATCAGGCGGCGTGACGTCGTCACGTCGCTCCCGGCGCTCTGTCTCGATGCGTCCTCCCGCCGGTAAATGCGTAGTCTCGTCCAAATTCGATAGCGCACGCTTCTCTCTATCGTCGTAGCTTCGTCGCGGCTCGTCGCACAGTGGGTCGGTCGAAACTTCTTCTATCTCATCTATGGAGTCGAGCCGAGGTGCTGACAAGTAGCTGATGCGGTGAACAATCTTCTCGCGTGGTCGATGTCTCACGCCGTGGAGTACCCAACCCAGGTCGGTCAGGGAGGCGACGGGTTGATCGTCCGCTCCGCGTCGCACGGCGTGGGTTAACAACAGCTGCCAGTTGTCCTGTCCGATGAGCACCGTCGGCTTGCCTTCATATGTTACCTCCTTGGCTATGTCTTTGAGGTGATCGAGGCCGGAGATGAGCTCCGGTGGGACCCGCTGTGGCGATAAATGAAGCTTGTCCATCGTTCGCGCAGTTATCTCGAATTCTTCTATACTATATTTGCCGCCAATTTTCACGCGCACGCGCGTCGACTCGCTTGCGTCGATCCGCGCGCCCGCCACGCCCTCTATCGTAAACGGTGATGCTGTCCCTGTTGCACCCACCTTGTTAGCGATGTCTCTTTCTACTATGGTGCACGTAGAGCCGTCGTCCAACAGTGCGTAGGTCTCAACTTGTGACCTAGGGCCGCTAACGATAACAGGAACTATTTTCAACAGCGCCGTTTTCGTCTTGTTCCTTGCAGACGACACTATTTCCTCTTGCTCGGGCGGCGGATCGAAGGGCGGCGGCTTCGATTGCGGCGTGCTATGTAGTAGCGGGTGGTGGCTATGTTGACACCCGCTCGTCTCACACTTGCGTGCCTTGCACATGTGTTGATTGCGGCGAACACGTAGACACTTAAAACACAGGCGCTTCTCCTTGGCAATGTCCCAGCGCGCCGACACACTTTCTTTCTTGAACACTTCACAATTGTTTACCTTATGTTCGCCTTTCTTGCAGACCGGACAGGGCTCTGGCTTCGCTCGTTGTCCGTCGGCGCCGGCGTGGTAGGTGCGCGCTGGTCCTCGATGTGTTTGCTCCCGCCGGTCGAACGGCACATGTTCGAGGGGAGCAAAGTTACCGCACCGTTCGGCGGCGAGATCTAAAAATTTGGTCAACGTTACCAAGTCAGGCTGGAAGGTAGGCTGCTCCGGAGCGAAGTCGTAATACCGGAACCGTAGCGTAGGCGGGAACTTTTCTATGACGGCCCGCACTATCTCTGGGTTGTACAGATAGTGCGACCGCCCCAGCGCCTTTATCGTCGCGGTGATGTTCGCCACACGCGACGCGAAGACGCAGACATCCTTCGGATTTTCTGTGAGGCGCGGCAGCTCCCTCAGCTTCTTCATTTCAGCCATGACGAGCGCGTCGGGTCGTCCGAACCTGGCCTCAAGAAGCTGCATTACCTCTCTCGTCGACGTGTGGCCCACAAATAGGCAGTGGGCGGCGTCCCGCGCTGGCCCGCGCAGGCTCTTCCGCAGTCTCGCTATGGTCTCTTGCTCCGTCAGCTGTGTTGTTGCCTCTTCCACCGCTATTTTGAATGGTAGCCACTCCGCCGACTGGCCGCTGAAGAAGGGTAGGTCAGGAACCCTCGATGCTATTGCGGGCTGCGCCGCCGACCGCGCGGCGAGAGTGATGGCACTGGCGAGCTCTTGGAACGCCAACTCGTTCGGCTTGCTATCTTGACGCGTAGGCGGCTGGCGCGGCGCGTCAAGGTGTTGGTTTTCGGCGTCGTCCCCACCGGGGGGCCTCTGCGCCGTTTCCCATCTTCTATTTTCTATAGTCTTCCGTATTTCCTGTAGCGTAGGCGAATGGTGCGGCGCTACAGGCTGGCGTGGCTCCCCGGTGGTATGGTTCCAGGGCCCCTGCGCCAGGGCCGCTCTTCTATCTTCTATAATCAGTCTCTCCTGTCGTGGCGGCGGCTCCTGCAACACGACAAGTTGGCGGTTGCCCCCGGGGAGGCCCAGGCAGTAGGGCCTCTCCTCCGAGGTCTTCGTCGGATGACTATGAATGGGGCCTCGTGCTTCGGCGTCCACGCGGCACCCGGCAGGCTCGTCGTCACGCGGCGGTGGTGGCGGCAGCACGGCGGGCGGTGGCTCCGAACTATGTTCAGGCACGTTGTGAGGCTCCATCGTGAGGGCGAGAGTGCTTCTGTCGACCCATTCCGACGTTCTTTCTTCACGGACCGTTTCATCTATTGAGTCCTCTTCGTCTGAAGTTTCCTCTTCTAGGACGCTGACTTTGGCCTCGGCCAACTCGACTCGAGCCCTGGCGAGCTCCAGCCGGGCCTCCGCCAGCTCCCGTCTTCTACTCGATGCTCTGGATCGTGCCGGTGTCCGTTCAGGCTTCTCTGGAACGGGGCTCTTCAACGCCCTGGTGGCGTCAGTCGACGTGGCTGATGTATCCGGGGCTGTGGTTGCCGTACCGGACTCCGTGGTCGTCGCGGACGACGCCGTCGGCTCGGAGCCGGACGGGGTGCCCGACGCGGATGCAGCAGGACGTGACGTGGACTCCTCCTCACGGGACGGGGGTCCGGCTTGACGCGGCGCTGACTTCATGCTTCTTGTCACCGGCATCTTCTATACAGCAACTCTTGCAGTCTTCACCCAGGTCTCACAGTACGCTCAGGACGTGATCCGGCTCGGAGGACCAAAAAATGTGGTCGACCACCTTCGATATGAAAACGCCTGGTCTAGCACATTTAACTAACTATTAACTATCGCCGGATGACGCCCTGATTACGGCGGTACTGTGAGAGTGGGACGCAGATCGTAGACCGCAGAGAGCAGGCTGAGGCAGCTGATCTTGATGGAGCAGGGAGCAGGGTTCTTCAATGAAAGAGGTTCTTCAGTTTTCTTCGCTAGCTTTTCTTCCGATGTTGCGCTGGAGGACTCGTTGCGACTGATTGAATCTGCGCTGTTTTGCGCGCCTATGTCCCTCCTAGCGCAATACCGTAAGGAGAGCCGCTTTTATTGTTCAAATTGGTTGTACATTTTCATTACAAAGTTCTGACATTTTTGGCTATATCTTAAAAACTATAAGGGGTAGTTCAAAGCTACGATGTTCTACAGAAAGAGCTTACAATTACCCGTATTTTGACATATAACAATCTATACTAGGTATGATACCCAGGTTTCCTAGTCAGAATAAAGCGGAAAAATATCACAATTTTTGCCGCGCTATTGCAAACTATTCTATTTCTAGACTATTCTAGGCACTCTATCTATGACCTAGGGTTCTGACTAAGTGCACCTGGGTTATCCTCACCTAGCCTACCTATTTCTATGTTTCTATCTATATATCTATTATGTAAAATACGGGGTCAAAGTGCAAGGTGTAAACTGAACTTTAAAACTGCTATATTTTTCTATCTAACTACTCTAGTCTATATGTTGTGTGTGAAATAGGTAAGGATCATCTACTATTGTGTACCTAAGCTGTTAGATAGAATCCACCCATCACCTATCTTGAGAAATAAGGGTATGAAAATATCAGAAATGAAACGCCTAAAAAACAACTCTAAACAATGCAAAAACTTATTCTAACCTATTCTAACTATGAGAAACGATCAATTTTATTTGGAAAACCTATAACTATACCTATAACTTATAAAACAATATCAAAAAACTATAATAAAGAAAACTTAAAACTACGACTCTAAACACGTAAAAAAACTATACAAGACTATAACGAACTGTACAAATACGTTACCCCCAACATGACCAGTGCATTCCACAAGCAATAATCTACAAATAAACACTAAAAAAACAATAATCTAATTGGAATTTGCACTGATCACGTTGGGTGTCTGAACTCGCGAGGAAAAACCGTAGCGGCCCGCGTCGACGCGCGAATCCGGCAGCTCGATGTCGCGAACATAATTTAAGCACTGAACGCACTGTAAAGTCTTATCTTTATTACCACAGCAAAAACCATTAGATATCTTTAATTTATAGTATCCCAATACCCTAAAACTAGTATAATTTAAAAAAAATTAGTTTGGATGTTTATCACTTAATCACGCATAAATGGCTGAACGGATTGCAATGCCATTTGGCACACAGATAGAACACGTTCTGAATTAAAACGTAGGATACTTTTTAAAGCCAATGCACAACTAGTTATTTCAAATACACCTATATCGTGTAAATTCGCTACTGAAGTATAACGATTCATATTTCTAACAAAATGTATCCAATGTGGACATAAAGTTCTGTTCTAGTACAAACTAAGGACAAACTATTAATTATACCAACCATCCATCAGCCAACCATGTATTTTCCGAAATATGAACCGATCCGCCGTATCACATTTATACAGGGTGTAACAAAACACCCTAGTAATACTTAAAGGGGTGCTTCAGACCATCAAACTGAACAACTTTCAATATGGAGCCAACATCGAAATCGGGAAACAAATCCGCTCCTTCATACAGAACTGCAGAGTACCGTCTCGACTCAAATGTATGGGACGGCACATTTTTTTTATTTTTTCTCGACGTTGGCTCCATAGTGAAAGTTGTTCAGATTGATGGTCTGAATCTCCCCCTTAAGTATTACTACTATTGTTTTGTTACACCCTGTATAAGCGTTGCTGACTGTATCAACCTTGAGAATTACGCATCGGTTTAACTTGGCGATGACATTCTAATTTCCAGAGAACTTTACTTATAATTTATAGAGCCTTCTCAAACCCTGTAGAATCGACAGTGTCAAGGTTGCGGTACCTAGCTACGTGTTTATCATACAAGGAGTGCATAATCAATGCCGGATCATATGTACAGGCTAAATAGGCGCCTGCCTGTGTACAGTCCAGCTAGTACAGACAACTAGCTTACAAACATTTTTTTAATTGTTCTCAAGAAAAATATTCAACTTATTTTCAAGTATCTTGCTGAATAAATGAATGGATCTCTAATAATAACCACAACTGAATGTTCGAGTGCTCTTAAAAAGTACCTGGTTTGAGTGAACTCCTTATACAACGTGTTAATGAATTAACGCAAAACTAGAAAGTAGTTTGTTTAGAATCGAGAGCACAATCGAATTATCATAGTTTCAACATAGGTAATTTTTTTCAAAATATTAAATAATTTTTTTGTGAAATTTAAAATTTTCTTAACCCGGTATCAACCCACCCCACGGGCACACCTAATTACTACTTAAACAAGATTATTAAAACGTATCCATAAGTACGTTAGCGCCTTCATTCATTGCTGAAATGATGACAAATCATTTTTGCCTCAAAACTTTAAATGCGAATAACTTTAAATTTTAACTATAAAAATAATGAAATTATTGTTTCAATCTAATTATTTGGTTATAAATCAGTTGGGGTGTATGAGGTTTTGCGTTAATTCATTAACACGTTGTATAAGGATTGGAACGAACTAACTTGATTCATTAAAACACCGAGTACTATAATTGTAAAACTATTATAATCTACTTAGGTGTTGTGTTTTCGGTTTATTCGTTTGATGATTGAATGTTATTTAAGTAAGTACTTAGACTTTTAACAGGCCTCTATTGCCAAACAACAGGCACTCCGTATTTTAAATTTACCCCTCAACAAAAAACTGTGGAGGTTGAGATAGGAGGGATCCTCGAGATATGATTATAGTAAAACATAGTATTTACCTCCACTGTATATAAGCTCGGTGACCTCCAGATACCGGCTAGCTACCATGGTTGCTACTCATTCTAGTGTTAACTTGTATAACAACTTTATTTCCTATTTAATTAACATGAGCTGCAAACTATTTATGCACTATTAACAATTTACGCAATATTTCAGACTAAAGTTTATATTGTAAGTCTAAGTATATAAATATTAACAGGTCGATTATAATTAATTATATTAAAATTACAATCAGATAAGGTAGGTACATGTCAGTTTAGAGTAATTAAGTACACATTCTAATAAGGTCAGAAAAAAGGTCTTGTCAAAAAAATCTTCAAAATAATAAAAATGTATGAACTCTAGCCACATTAGGACATATCATTGTCCACTGCTGAACATAGGCCTCTCCCAAGGCGCGCTACAAAACTGTCCTCGGCCTTCCTCATCCAGTCGCTACCCGCTACCTTTTTTTGGCCGTTTGTCCAGCGTGCCGCAGGGCGTCCCACACTACGCCTGCTAGTTCGCGGTCTCCACTCTAGAACTCTCACACCCCATCGGTTGTCAGTTCTTCGGCAGATATGACCAGCCCATCGCCACTTCAGCTTGTTAATTTTCTGAGCTATGTCAAACACTTAAATTCTCTGACGTCGTATTCATTCCTGATATGATCTCTCAGATAAACACCGAGCATAGCTCTTTCTAAAGGCCAATAGCCGTTGTTGAACGCAAAGGGCTTCTACTAGGACAAATCGTATTTTTTCGATAGCTAGTTATGCATAAATAATAATATTGTTAATGTATAATCGTATTATAGATATGTATCCATTATCCAAGGTAGATAACAATGCCTAGGTTATAAAACACTTGTTGTGTTATCGTTATCGTAATGAGTGAGTCACTGCTATTGGTTTTATGTCGGGTATTAGTTCAGAGCGTAGATCTATCTTTTTGTACTTTTTATCTTATCTAGTGTTCCGGTTCTACAGGTTAAATATGGTATACATAGGTATACCACAGAAAGAAACAGCAAAATAATGCTTCTCCAAGATAAACCTTCTCTAATATGCTTCTAGAATAATATCAACTTTGCTGCTTTACCATAATAAAGTTATAAAGAGAAAATAATGCTACTACCCGTTCACGACCAGTTGGCCGTCGATGACCGTTACAAAATTTCCTCACAGGCACATTAATTGGTCCCGTCGTCAAAAAATAATATAAAAGGCAAATAAAAATTTAAAATTAAAAGCGATATTAGTGACCGGGACGGATGTGCCGTACGTGGTTGCGTTGCTAAAGGTTATAAAATTGCGTTTATTAGGGTCTCTTAGGGGTGCGGTGCGGGGAAGCGGGAAGGGAGGTAGCGGCCAACTCGAAGTGAATGACTAGTACAATGTTATAACGTGATGAACATAAGCTTTGAAAAAAAGGCCAAGTGTGTGTGGGGAAAAAAGGGGCATTGCAACGCATGCCAGGCTCAGCTAGTAACCAATATAATATTCAGTTGTACCTAGATATTATGCTGCTATTTCTTTTACTATACTGTTAGGTAGGTGGGTACTCTGGTATACTAGTTTCTTGTACTACACTCGTATACGCCACACTTTTGATTATGCAGTTGTTTTATATAAAACACTAAAAATATAAAATACTCGATGACCACGATGGCAAGTCAAAGACGGTTTCATGCCATCGACTCCATATAGAGGAAAAATTATATTCTCACCATTATATTCCCCAAGGGGGTAGTCAGAGATATTCGGAAAACTCAGAACATCCACGTTTCACTAGTAGCATGTCTGGACAGTTCCATACATTTTACATTTAGTATAGTCTTGTCGCAAACAGATGTCGCTACTGGCCTGAACGAGAGATAAATCTTAATTAAACGTTATTAGATCACTATTATTTGAGTTTTGTTCCACGGAAATAATTATATAGATTATTATTTTTTTTTATTTTAATAACAAATGTGTGTAACGTGGATGTTCTGAAGTTTCAGAATATATCTGACTACACCCTCGGGGAATATAGTCGTGAGCATATGCTATGCATGCTAAATGTGTTAAACACTTATTTTAACGTAATTAAACATTGCTATAGTACCGGTTACTCACCACCGGCGCTGTACTTGCGCGAGTTTTCATATAAGAAGGTGGCAACTTTCTTAGTATGGGCATTGACCCTCTGTTGTGTGTAATTTATTTACTCTATGCTAGTAGTAAACTCTGTTCAGTGTGACGGGTAGTGAACTAGTGAGCCCACCGCCACTTATACCTAAAGCACGGGCCTTAGGTATAAGTACCTTAGCCTTGTACCTTAGGTCTATGTTACATACGTCGAAATGCCTCGAAATTAGCATGCAGGTTTCCTCACCAAAAAGACTTTAGTTATTAACATTATACAAATGTTTAATTTTATATCCTTGTATATTGTTTTATTATCAACTTGTTGTCAGCATCTGACCATCAATTTGTCTTTGTACAAATCAAACTGTTATTTAGCTGTCAGTTCTAAAAAAATAAATAATCAAATATTATATTCGTTTTATATAACAACTATCTTTCTCACTTTTCAGGATAAAATGCAAGAATCATTCACAAACACTGGAGATTTCTTCCTGGAGTCCGGTGTCAAAAGGGAATCGCCTTTCACAGTGCCGCCTCGTATTTTTTCCCTTCTGAACACGCTTGGCTGGGCAGTCATGACCCTTACGCCCATGCTGTATTATCTAATGGGACTGCTATTCAGTGGAAAACTCCTGTATTTCTCCATCGGTTGCGCCATTTTCGCTGCTTGTAAGTATAATGTTTGTGTTAAATTTTACTCGGTACACCCTGGCTAGTGGCTATTAAAGCTACAGGGTGTAACAAAACACACTAGTAATACTTAAGGGGGTGCTTCAGACCATCAAACTGAACAACTTTCACTATGGAGCCAACACCGAGAAAAAATAAAAAAAAATCTGCTGTCCCATACATTTTAGTCGAGTCGGTACAGCAGTTTTGTATGGGACAGCAGATTTTTTTTTTCGCGATTTCGATGTTGGCCCATAGTGAAAGTTGTTCAGTTTCATGGGCTGAAACACCCCCTCAAGTATTACTAGGGTGGTTTGTTACACCCTGTATAATGTACAGTCCAACTTAATATGCTGACAGTTTTTTAAGAGGATGATCAGACCATGGAGCTGGACCAACATTGAAATCCCGAAAAATAAAACAGCGATCCCATCCCCTACATTTGGGTCAAGTAGGATTGCAGTTTAGAATGAAACAGCAGATTTTTTTTTTCCGCTTTTGATATTGTGCCATGGAGAAACTTGTTCAGTTTGATGGTCTGATCGTCTCCTTAAAAAACCGTCACCATATCACCACAGGGTGTAAGGAAAATTATCATTAACCTTTAAACCACATTCTCTACCCTTTAAACTGAACGTTTACTATGGAAGCAAACCTGTCAGCGCAAAAAAAACGCTGTTCCATACTAAACTGCAATACCTACTCGACTCAAACGTATGGAGCAGCAGATTTTTGGCAGGTTTGCTCTCATAGTCAAAGTTTTTCAGTTTGATGGTCTAATGCGCCCTGTTTAATATGTAACGCATTTAGTTTTACACTCTGTATACAGGGTTTTAGGGTAAACAGATGCACTACTTTAAAGGGTGTACTCATGATACTGAAAACTTTCGCTAAAAAACAGGAAATTCTCAAAATAAAATTTCGATTTTTCACACAAACGTACGATCAGCTGATTGCATTTAGTATGGAAAGTCAATTTTTTTTTTTTGAGAATTTCCTATAGGTTTCTTAGTGAAAGTTGTTCAGTATCATGGGTACAATCACCCCTTAAATAAATGCAACTGTTTACCCTAACATCCTGTAGTAGCAGTGTTACAAGCTACGACTTGGAATTGCTCTCCTCCAAATAATTTAAAAATATCCTTATAACAAATTGAAAACAAACTTTCCTTCGTAACATTTCTCGTTCAAACTGTATTATTCTGTTCCGTTTTCCGTGGCTACGCCTAATGTCACATTATACGAGAAACTATCAAATCAGTATCACAGTATAAAGGTTACGGTTGTCGGTATCAAAGTCCACGCATGAGAAACGACCGGCATAAAAGATAGACAAGTCAAACAAATGACTCTCTTTTCGGGTCGGGGGTTACAACGGACACGTGTACATTTATTACAAAACAGCAGCCGCTGTCTAATGATTAGATTACAATTTAATAGTAAAATCCTCTATGTTGGCAAAAAAATAAAATCTCTTATATCGAAGCCACTAGACAGAGTTTCGGTACTACTAGTGAAACGTGGATGTTCTGAAGTTTCAGAATATCTCTGACTACCCCCTCGGGAAATATAGTCGTGAGCATATGCTTATATTGAAGCCTTACAGTGAAAAACTCGTGTGCAAAATAGAAAATTTTTCAAGATGAAAAAACGGTGTCCTTTTTTGTAAGTTCGGGAGTATTCGCGAGGTTCTTATTACACGCTTTAAATGGCATTACGAGTATCCGATTATTTTTTGAGTGAAATCGGGACATGGTTTGCGAGATTTTCTTTCCAGAAACGTAAGAATAATTGAATAGAATTGAATTGAATAAAAAAAATACCATCATTTCATTCCCGAGGTCTTCACTCTAAGGCAATGATATATTATGTAGATTACATTCAGATTTCATAATCTAAAATCTTTTAGTTTTACTTAGAGGTCACAACATTCTAACGTCAAGCGCCATATGCGGGTAGGAAGAGGGGCGCGAGTAGGTCGGTGAAAGAGAATATAGCGATTTGCTGCGTGGGTGCGGCGACACCGCCGTGCTTGAATGGGACAGCGTATTGAAGTGCAGTTTCTTCTCTAGTACCTTACCTACATAGAACATAATAGCTCAAAATCAATGTCTCATCATCATCAGCCTATCATCGTCCACAGCTGAACATAGGCCTCTCCTCTCGTAACAGATATCACTTCCTTAGAAAACCTTTAAAGTACGAGTGAATAGGCTACTGGGTAAGCTCGCTACATCTTCGACCCCATCTTCGTCCTGAGGACTGGATTGGGGTCAAGAGCAAACCCATCCTTATGGCGCTTGACTCAACGTCTTAGGGTCAGCGCACACCCAGCGTAAATCTGCTCGCGCATGCCCGAGCATGTTCTTTGCAGTCGCGCACACCTAGCGGCAAAATCCGCCGGCGGCAGAGGCGAAATCCGCCGGCGGCAGCGGCGGATGCTCGAGCATGCGCGAGCATGCTCGCGCGTGTTCGAACAGTCTCGCGGATGCTCCCGTGTTGCTACAGTTGACAATGAATTTTGCAGTTGTGTTTACAATATTTTAAAGTAAAGACGTGCGAAGAGTAATTTTAAAGTATGGTGGACTGGGATTTGGTAATTATTGGGTTACTAGCAGAGGAAGAGGAGCAAGAAGAGCACATCAATAAAATGAAAAGAGGACGACACAAAATTGAAAGAAGAATATGGGCTGAAGCAACCTGGCAAGAAAGATGTACATTTGGGGAATACCACACCCTGTGCTACGGTTTAAAGTTCAAGGGACAGTTATTTTATGACTACTATAAAATGGAATATGAACAATTTGAAAACCTACTAAATCTGCTTCGACCTTTGAGATTTTCATTGTATTTTCAAAAAGAGTTAGATTATTATATATTTTCTGTACTAAATTGCCCTTTTCGGGCTAAAGTAGTTAAAAAATATGCTAGATTTAGTCCGAAACCGGCAGAGGTGGCAACACTTACGACGGATCGCAAGCATCGACACGGGCGTATGCTCGAACATGCTCGAGCATGCGCGAGCATGCTCGCGACTGCTCGCGTCGCCGCGAGGAGCATACGCGAGCATACTCGAACAGACGCTGAAGGGATTTAATCACTTGCAAGCTATTTTCGACTTTATTTCAATGGGAATAGAGTTCATTATCAATTGAATCAATGAAATCTGCTCGCGCATGCTCGAACAGTTTTACGCTAGGTGTGCGCTGACCCTTATGCTACGGTTCAAAATGCGCAAATATGCGCTATCGGTAGAGATAGCATGCACACAATCGGTTCATAATGCGCGAATGTGCGGATACGTTTGCTGTCTGACGTCATCAGTGACGTCATTAAAAAATAGGTAGTGCAGCATATGCATGTCAAATTGACAGCTGGTTCAAATTGTACAAACGGTTTAGCAGTGTATTCTTACTTACTAATTTGGACCGACCGGTAAAGCGTGTGCATAGCGTTGGCACTATTGGCATAATTCGAACCGTAGCACTAGTACAAAGCGTGACGTAGGCGACGACGTGGCCGTCTGGAGCGAGTGGCAGAACTTATACAATCGCATCGCTTCCGATGCGCCAAAGTGTAGTAGTGTCTCTCTCTGTCTCGGGTTTACTGGAAGAAATCTCTTTAGAGATAAGCTCGCCCTTTGTAATTTTCTATTATGTTGTTTTCATGTATATTTCCGTGTGTACAATGAAGTATTAAAATAAAGAGAGCGATGATAGCCCATACGGAAGAGAGCTAGCGCCTCAATCCTGAGGCCGCGGTTCGATTCCTGGCCTGTACCACTAAGTTCTTCGGAATTTATGTACGGTTGTATTTATCATTTACTAGCTCGGCGGTGAAGGAAAACATCGTGAGGAAACCTGCATTCCCGAGAATGAAAAGAAAATACCATAAGTTCGGAGGTATGCGTAAATATGGGTGAGCTTGGGGCGAACACAAAAGGACCAGCGCTGGTCTCCGTGTTACAACGACCCTTGCTTGCAATAGCCCAACCACAAATAATCAATTAAAATAAAATAAAATAGGTATTTATCTCGATTCCTACGCCGCGCCCCAGTGACGAAGGCCTGACAAAAGTATCCTCGGCCTTCCTCATCCATTCGCTTTTAAAGTGCTTTTTGAGTCTTTGGTCCAGCGGCTCAATATCTAAAATTGTTAATTTGTTGTTTCAGTTTACATGCTTCTACAAAAGTCTATTGGAATGTCCAAAATCAGTCAGGGCTCTTCATATGGAACTGCAAAGAAATAATGTACGTACTTGCTGCAGTATTTGTATGTATAATAGTGTATAGTATATTCTAACGTGTACTAAATTAAAAAAATAGATTCTTTGTATGAATCAATCATGTTTGTGTTGTTATGTTTATTGATGTTGGTAGTGGAAGAGGAACTTATATTTTTCATAGCTATTTGATAAAATAAAAATTGTCTAATGTCATTTGGTTTTTTTAGTATTCTGTAAATGGTTGTACGAAGCGAAGTTAAATTAAAGCCGGACCAGAAAACTCCGTAAAATTAATTGTTTTTGTTTCTATGTAGCGTGGATTTTTTGGTCTGACTTTGAAAAATATTTTTCTAAAGAAAACTGAACAGTTTAGAATTTTTTGTTTAACGTTCTAATTACGGAAAGTACCAATGGGGTATACATTTATATACTATTATGTTAGATGTTTATAGGTATTGTTTTGCGTAATTTATTTAAGTAATTGTTTTTAAATTATTGTAAACTAAGTTCAATATTCATCTTTTTTTTTCGACTCATATTATTGTGAATGACGGAAATCATGAAGACAAACGTACTCGTACATGTATTGTCCGCACAATTTTTTTTCAACATCTATTTATATTTGTTGACTTATAAAAGAAGTCAAGAACTCGACACAAATAATCGTATTCTTTTAAAAACATAATATAATATTATGTTCGTTGTACATTTAAAACACACTTTACAATATTTTTTAAGGATGCTGAAAGACTACAAAATAAAAATTCATTACATGTATAGGATTATAAAATAATGGTGATGGTTTTTTTAAAGTTGATAATAATGTATCATGCAAGTTCGCGAAAATATATAAACAATACTCACTACTCAGACATCAACGAAGTTGTG
This sequence comes from Agonopterix subpropinquella, assembly GCA_922987775.1. NCBI lineage: Eukaryota > Metazoa > Arthropoda > Insecta > Lepidoptera > Depressariidae > Agonopterix > Agonopterix subpropinquella. Next base: position 18,590,940 of record OV277698.1, read on the forward strand.
ATGCCCAGATACAAAGCAAGCACAAAAACGAATAATTTTATAATTATATGCCTATGTTTCTAAGTTTTATGAGTGTAGGTAATTTTGTTGAAATTATTTATGTTAGTTACGTCATAAAAAAATTGGTTTATTAACATACAAAAAAAAATATTATTTAGGTACTGACTAATGTTATCTTTGATAAGTTGACACATCTATAAAAAGAAAGAAACGCGACTGTCCTTAAAGATAAGTAAATTTTCAGTTAAACTAATGGTTAAACTTATAATTATAAGCTAAAGAACAGCTTAGCTAGATGCATTTAAATAAGATTATATTTTAAGTGTGACTCATTGTCATTGGAATTACCGGTATGAAGTGCCAACATTACCTAAATACATCACAATATTAAATTGAAAAAAAAAATACTCTATTACTTTCTTAGGAGCTTTTTAGTGGGGTGGATTTTGTAACAGATTTTCTAAATTACAAAGTATACAAAAGAAACTTTTGGCCACAAACAAATAAAAGAACTCTGAAGAGCAAATGAGGTCTAATGTTGAATCTTCATGAACAAAAATTAAATTTATTATCAGTTTAAAATAACAATGTGCATGACCTCGCTCGCAAATGTGACGTCACTCAATCACGCGAACTTTACTCGAGTCATTTAAATGATTGTTTCCTTTGCATAGGGTCTACTTTCCTTTCTCAACCGAGTGAAGTTATCTAACGGCCCATCAAGGTCATGCACATTGTTATTTTAAACTGATAGTACGTGTTGTATTTAGTTTGGCAAAATAACAGACGCATTCTAATAATAGCGCCACAGAATAGATATCCTACCAGCTGAACAGCATTCATACAAGCTCGCGGCAGCCAGTACACCCCTACATGCGTAGCTATCTTTACGTATTGCCGTACGCTGCGAATGCAGGGGTGTACTTGGCCGCCGCGCCGTGATCTTGTAGGACGCAGATTTTCTGTTAGGATTACAACGCCTATTAGATGACAACGCGGAGCGATTTACCATGGTAGAGATAAAAATATGAGGAGGACTGTTTTAACTTGTAGGTATCTGCCAGGTATCTATTATCTACACATATGTATGTCATACATACACATTCTCAAACAAAGCCTCTCCCAATAGGACTACTAAACGCCATCTTCTACGAATCTACGATCGCTCAATTCAATTCAATATTTCTTATTATGGCTCTGAACAATGATTCTGCCAATGTCAAGGGAACTTTATCCCAGGACCGCACTTACGCACATACTCTCTGTTATCTTGTCAAACAAAGCCAATGTTCAGTTTGATTTTTAAATCAAATATTCTAGTTTTGATATATTAATTATGAGTAAATTTTTAGAAATTATTGGAAATACCTATCGTATGCATGGGTAACTGTTGCCACAATTATTAATTAGGTCGCCCGATTGTTATTATGTAATAGATATTTTAACTTTGTACGTATTTTAAATAATCGTAATTTGTAAAACTTGTAACATTGCAGTAGGTATTTGGTAAAATATTGTGTTATCGACTGTGTAAAATTATCTTCAAGTGAGACGCCTTCATCGGCAAGATTGTAAACCAACAATAAAACTATGTTCTCCAAATGTGCATGTTTTATTAATGTCCATTTTAAGTTGCCTTATAATCACTCATAGCATTAGGATTGCTAATACACATAAGCGGGTTGGCACTGGCCTCGATTCGGAGTGTACCACGACTAAACTAAACTAAATGTATTCCTGTCACTTTCTAAAATAAGATTAAGAAAAGAGACAGAAAACCAACAGCTGACTTTAGTGCTGTCAAAGTGACGTTAAATGCGCAAAATAAGATGCCATCATAATGTACGCCATCTTATTTAAGTCGTTTTTGGGCGTTTAACGTCACTTTGACAGCACTAAAGTCAGCTGTTGGTTTTCTGTCTCTTTTCTTAATCTTATTTTAGAAAGTGACAGGAATACATTTAGTTTAGTTTAGTCGTGGTACACTCCGAATCGAGGCCACTGTCGGTATTTGTCGATCAACAAAGCCGACCCGAAGCAATCACTGCACTTGTTCGGCTTCATTCGGCTTGTGCCGATCGGGTAGTTCGTTCGAGTAGACGCTCATAAAATGGTTGCCAAAAGCCAACCAGCATAAGTCGAGCGGCTTTTTTCCCGAACATTATTCTACACATATTCGAATTTACCGCCCGGCTCCCGCTTATGTGTATAGCAACCCTTATTTGTTTGCCATAATTTCTAAATACTTATTAACTAATTTAAATATTTGATAAGGACTTGAAACATTTTTATTAAAGCCTGACCAGAAATATAAAAATCCTGGTTTGGAGGCGCGACAATCGACTATGACCTTTAATGTCAGTGTTCCAAGTACAAAAATTAGTTCCAATGAATTTCCGCAACATGGCGAGTTTTTTTTTTTTTTTTGGTCGTGCTTTACCACAGAATTATAGTATGAACGAGCAAATTATATACCAGATTTTAAGTCTGATCTTAAACTATCAAACAAAAAAGTTTCATCAAAATCGGTTCAGTAGTTTTTGCGTGATGCTCGAACAAACAAACACACGAACAAACAAACAAACAGACAGACAATAAATCCAAAAATTGGTGATTTGGAATCAGGACATCTAAAAACCATATCGTAATCTTTTTTTTGTAAATATCTTCAATGTACAGACACACTTCTGTTACAGTTTTATAATAGTTTAGATATGTTACCTATCACATTCATAACACTGCTTCAAATAAGAGTCAACTTAAAAAATAAAAATAGGTACTTAAACATCAACTTAACATAATCTATTCTCATAAAACTCCATGTGGAATCTCCATCTTGCTCAATCTTAATATAAAGTCAAGGAGATACATTTGAACTTTGACTTCGATTGGCTTATTGGTTACAAAGAAACCTGGGACGCCTGCTTTTTCTAGCGTAACTTGCTGGTCACTTACCTGGAAAAGAAAAAATATCAACTGCTTTACATTTATGAACGAAATAAGGTACACTACTTTTATCTCGCGTGCAGCGTGGGTAGGCCCCTCACACGGTGGACCGACGACCTGGTGAAGGCGGCGGGAAAACGTTGGATGAGGGCAGCGCAGGACCGGTCGTTATGGCGATCGTTGGGGGAGGCCTATGTCCAGCAGTGGACGTCCATCGGCTGAGATGATGATGATGATGACTTTTATCTCAAGAAGCAACGCGTGCTTTACTTTTTGTAACAAAGTTGGTACACATTGAGAATGTGTATGTGAGCGCTGGATCTCAGTGCCACAGTACCTAGTGCAAATGGGATCTTTATTCAAGTGTAGTATCATGGTAGAGTAGCATGGGAAGTAAACACAAACGTAAAACCACAGGTTGCTTCGTGTCGTATGAGTCGACTAAGGGATAAGGGTTTCTATGCATTGTCTTTGGTTTGGGCGAAAGGCTAGCCAGCTATCACCACCTTCACAATATGGTTAATGTGATTCTTTTCTACAACTGCCTGCAATACAGTTGGCAGTTGTAATAATGTTTCTGAACACCTGAACAGGATTATTTTTGGAAGTTTATGTATGTATGTCTAATATTTCGTTTTTTTTTTAAAAAAAGGTATCAAACATTAGCCCAGTCATTTTACGTTTTGAGCCGGGACTAATTAATAATTGATTTTTTTTTTCTGTATTTTTTTATTATTATCTGTGGTTTTGGGCCTTGACAGGCTTGCTAAGCCTGTGCCACGTAGACCATCGCTGGTCCTTTGTGATCGCCCTTTTTATAGTTCCTTACCAATCCCCACTGCGGCCAGAAATCGCAGTAGATTCTTGATCGGGATAGTTTGTATCTCATCTGGTGTCAGCACCTGCCTACCCAGATGAGTGCTGCGTTTGTACATCAGGGGGCCACAATCACATAGGAGGTGCAGAGGAGTTTCCATCTCCTCCTTGCAAAATCTGCAGCCGGTCGTGTCACTTAAATTCAGTGTGTGCATGTGCTTATTTAATTTGCAGTGGCCTGTGAGTGACCTTGCTATTGTACAAATTTGGTCCTTGCTGAGGGCAAGGAGACCGTTCGCAAGTTTGCGATTGTAGCCTTTGATAAGTGCTTTTGAGTGGCCCATGCCTGGGGTGTTACACCAAAGCTTTATTGTCTCACCAAAGCTGGCCTTATTCAAAGAATCTCGCGTTCGACTATTGGGGATTCCGAGAAAGGGTTCGGGGCCTATGAAGTGTTTTTCTATATAATCATAGGGTATAATATTGAAGAGCCAATTTGAGCTTAGAAATGTACCAAAATTAAAAAAAAATCACGTCAGCAACAGTTCCAATTTTGAAATTATTTCGTTCTTATGATTTCGTTCTAAAAAAACTGATGGTAATTTTTTTTTTTGCACATGGCTTTACCATATACATACTTCAAACATGGTGTAATTATTTTTATCTACTTAGAAGGTTTTGAAAAATACATTCGTATTTTCTAATAAATACCTAATTTTTTTAAATTTTAATGCCTATTTTATTGCTCAAAAATAATTTTTATTGTTAAATCTAATTCATATGAGTGCATTGGTATTAATATTATTAATTTAAAAGCCTTCTGGGACACAAAATTTTGATTTCTATGTTGCGTAGCAAATTTTTTTAAAATTCATTTTAGGATATTATTTTTGTCACTAAATGGTGCCGGTTACAGTTTAAAAGTCCAATTAATAATTACTCCCTACCCCGCCTAACAAAACTCCGTAAAATGACTGGCCGTGAGAGTAAACTAGATACTTACTTTTTGATCTAACTGTATAACTAATTTCATGTCTGTCTGTTTGAGCTCCTCCTTGTGTCTTCTTACTAGAACAGCTTTCTGTAGTTCTAATTGTTCTGGATTAGGTGTACTGTTCACCAAGTTCTGGATCTCTACTGAAATGGACAAGGTTCATATTGGGCCTTTCTTTCGCACTCACTGACTGTAATATGTTAATTATGATCAGACACAGGTTACTATAGATACTGCATGATGAAAATTTTGTACACACCCGAAGCACGGAATATAGAGTTTACAACAGAAAGTTCACTATCTAACGAACGCTCGCTCCAAGCACGGCTGACACGCACACATTGACTCTCTGTACCTGAATGTCACGCACACATGGACTCTCTGTGCGTGAATGTGCAAGGGATGTCAGTAGTGCGTTCCGATTCCGAACGAATAAATGTTCCGTCACTGCGCGATTTAGAAAAAAAAGTTTAACACATTTTGGTTCATGTAAGGGTCAGCGCACACCCAGCGTAGAACTGCTCGCGCATGCTCGAGCATGTTCTTTGCAGTCGCGCACACCTAGCGGCAAAATCCGCCGGCGGCAGCGGCGGAGCATGCTCGCGCGTGTTCGAACAGTCTCGCGGATGCTCCCGTGTTGCGACAGTTTACGTAGTGAATTTTGCGTTGTGTTTACAATATTTTATAGTAAATACGTGCGATAACAACAATTTTAAAGTATGGTAGACTGGGCGTTTGGTAATTATTGGGTTACTAGCAAAGGAAGAGGAGCAAGAAGAGCACATCAATAAGATGAAAAGAGGCAAGAAAGATGTAGTTATATTTGGGAAATACTGCGCCCTGTGCTGTGCTACGGTTTAAAGTTCTAGGGACAGTTATTTTATGGCTAGGAACTATAAAATGGAATATGAACAATTTGAAAACCTACTAAATCTGCTTCGACCTTTCAGATTTTCTTTGTATTTTCAAAAAGAGTTCGATTATTATATAATATTATCTGTAGTAAATTGCCCTTTTCGGGCTAAAGTAGTTGAAAAATATGCTAGATTTATTCCGAAACCGGCCGAGGCGGCAACACTTACGACGGATCGCAAGCATCGACACGGGCGTATGCTCGAACATGCTCGAGCATGCGCGAGCATCCGCGCGCATGCTCGCGACTGCTCCCGTCGCCGCGAGGAGCATACGCGAGCATACTCGAACAGACGCTGAAGGGATTTAATCACTTGCAAGCTATTTTCAACTTTATTTCAATGGAAATAGAGTTCATTATCAATTGAATCAATGAAACCTGCTCGCGCATGCTCGAACAGTTTTACGCTGGGTGTTTGCGCTGACCCTTAGTCATCAGAATAATTCCTAACAATGAAAAATATATAGGCCTGCCCGAAGTCACAATTTTTGGTGGTTGGTGCGGGGAGCGGGGCACGAAATGATGCAATGTGATTGGCCTTTTCAAGGTCACACTACTTCGAGCTCGCTCACTCGCATTGCTTGTATCAGTGCAAAATCATAGATGTGTGGCGTGCGTCGGCTGCCCTGTAAGCGTTATCTATTGGGGGTAATCTGTGTGATCAGTCCATCAACTTTACAACGTTCTGTATGGAACTAATATAGAAATCACAAAAAAGTACTGACCAAAATCTAGTCTACCTCCATAGACTAGATTTTGGTCAGTGTCATCTTAGGGGTGGTTTTGGAACTGGAACTGGGTCCGCACTGGCTTCAGTCATTGTAGCAATAAAAAAAAAATGTTTTTAATCTTTATCAAAATTGGTCTAGTTTTCTTTATTCGTGTCAGCATGAGTTTAGCAGTTTTTGTGTAATGCTCGAACAAACAGACTAGAATAATTTGGACCCAGGAACACATTGTTTTTTTTTCATGCAATTCTGTTTGATAGCGTGCACGAGCAACTTTTGTCTCAAGACTAATTTGTCTCTCGCATCAAGTCTACGGGTTTGTATGAAAAGTCTCCCGTCTGTCGAGTCGTTACATGCGCGCACTTTCATACAAACCCGTAGACTTGATGTAAAAGACATTAATTGCGGAGACAAAAGTTGCTCGTGCGCGCTATCTAAACTATTATAAAACTGTAACAGAAATGTGTCTGTACATTGAAGATATTAACACAAAAAAAAAAAGTTACGATGTGGTTTTTAGGTGTCCCTGATTCCAAATCACAAAGGTCATTGGGCGAAATCTGACCCAGTTAACTAAATTTTTCCTACAAAAACCAAATTGGTTTTAAAATGTGTAGTATTAACCCACATTTAATTTTATGTTGTTATTTTTTTTTAAACCATGGGAATAACATGTAAAAATTAATATTTAAATGTGTACATTAAACAATTTTAGTGAAACCATTATATTAAATAAACAAAATAAACGTTTGCGAGCTAAGAAAACGTGGTCAGCGGCTTGCATATACTGTGTCACTCGCACGTTAGACAAGTAGAAACAGCGGGGCTAGTACGCCAACCCGCGATAGCGATACGTTATCACATCCCGGGCTATGACAGCTTTAGTTCTGATAGGTTCGTTTTGTCGCTGCAGTCCCATTTTCCCTCATGTCATTGTGTTGTGTCAAACTTGAACTAGGACAAAATGAACAACTAGAACAACTTGGACCACATAAACAAATAGAACAACACTAACAAATTCAAAAAATAGAACATCTTGGACAACATGACATGAAAAACTTACACAACTAGAACAACTAGAATAACATGAACATCTTGAACTTCATGAACATCTTGGACAACATGGACAACAAGAACAACTTGAATAACAAGAACAACTTGAATAACTCTAACAACACGAAAGAACAGGACAACTTGGACAACACACATATTTTGGACCAATAAACAAGTTAGAAAACTATTTTTTTTTCATAATTATGTTATTGTGTACAATAAAGAATCTATGAACTAATAAGACTACTAGGACAACATGAGCAACTTGGACATTATGAACAACTTTTAATTCTTCGAATCGAATTTCGAATTTTTAGATAATGTGTAAAGTTTTAGATAATACAGTTATTCCTATAGACAGAGATCAGTGTGTGTTGCCAGTGATGACATATGGAACAGAGACGTGGTCGTTCACTCAAGGCCTCATAAAAGGCTGAAAGTCACCCAAAGGGCAATGGAGAGGGCTACGCTCGGAGTTTCCCTGCAAGATCGAGTCAGAAATGAAGAGATCCGCAGAAGAACCAGAGTAACTGACGTAGCCCAAAGAATTGCTAAACTTAAGTGGCAGTGGGCGGGGCATATTGCTCGCAGAACCGATGGCCGGTGGGGCTGAAAAGATCTCGAGTGGCGACCGCGTGGGTAGGCCCCTCACACGGTGGACTGACGACCTGGTGAAGGCGGCGGGAAAACGTTGGATGAGGGCAGCGCAGGACCGGTTGTTATGGCGATCCTTGGGGGAGGCCTACGTCCAGCAGTGGACGTCCATCGGCTGAGATGATGATGATTGATCATGCTGAATAAAACTTAAAAACTTCTCAATACTTATTTTATTTTTATTTATTTTATATTGTTTTATTATATTAATGTGTATTTGGGTCGAGAGAAAGAGAGACGTCGGGGCCGACCCCGCAAAAGATGACGAGATGACCTAGACACCTACAGAGCTGATTGGTGGGTCTTTGCAGGGAACTGGGAAGAAGGGCAGGCTTTTGCCCAGCAGTGGGACATTAATGGCTATGAATAAAATCATAGTTGCTAACAAGAAACCAATAAAAATGTCTTAAACCGTATTATGATAAACCTTAATGTTTAGTAATATTACATTTTTCTTTATTATTTTTTGGCCTGAATCCCATGATCCATAATAATGCGACATATATATTCATGAACTAGAGACATTTATCTAAACATCCAATAATTTTTTTTTTCTGTACGTCGTGGGTATAGGTTTCATACTAAGGTGCCCAGTGACCTTTTTGGATTTTTTGTCTGTCTGTTTGTTTGTTTGTTTGAACGAGCATCACAAAAACTACTGAACCGATTTTGATGAAACTTTTTTTATTTGATAGCTTATGATCCGACTTAAAATCTGGTATATAATTAGTGCGGACGAAGTCGCGGGTTAACACTAGTTTCTTATAGTTTTGTGATAGTGTCGCTCAAAATGTATAGGTAGTTCTAACTCACATGTATGTTTGTTAATTATTTGTAATCTTTGCTGAAACAAGTGCTTTTCCGTCACATGTTGAATTTCCATTAGACCTTTTACTATTTCAAACACTGTGTCATGTAGGAGACAATTTGCTAGCCCAGAGAGTAGTTCAATAGGCACTCTCATTTGGTACTTTCTGAAACAAATAAACAGTGGAGTGATTCTTTTACAGAAGTGGTCATGATCAGTAGAAATGAACAGCGGAACTTACGGTGGGAGCTCCCTGGCCATATCTTGTAATTGTTCAAGTAAAAAGTAAAGTTTCCTTTGTAAAGCTTCTGGAGTCGGTTCGTAAGGTTCCATTTTACACACATACAGAATTAGAGCACAGTTATTATTGGTTATAATATAAATAATGTAAACTAATGGTGCCGGAAAAACTAAAAACTTTTCAATTTTGTGTTTTCCACCACAGAATAGCTAACAGTGTTGCCAATGCAAATTTTTAGGCGGCCGTGTACATTAGGTAAAAAAGCCGTGTTTATATGGAAAAAGACCAACGGTGGGCCGTGTCACTGCTTAAAAAAGGAAAAATTTTTCAATATTAGCCAAATGGTGCGGTTTTAAGGTTTTTAACGTTAATTAAACGTTTGCAAATTTTATCTATTTGTGTGGAAAACAATTTCATCTCATCTGTTTTTTGCTCACAGAGCAAGAAAGAGGAACAAAACCCAGCCAACATACCGTAGACGACTTAGTTGCAATGTTGGCATTCGGATTCGGAATTGGATACGGTACACAGTCGAACCATACACTTATTTATAACAGTCGAATACTCTAAAAGTTATTTTTTTATAAATAAATTAGACAATTTCAGTAGAATTTGCGAAAAGCCGTAGAATCTGCTACGGCCACAGGGTTACAGCCGTAGGCCGTGGATTTTGTAATTTTTTGGCCTGAAAGCCGTAGAACACGGTAATTGCCGTAGCATTGGCAACACTGATAGCTAAGCTTATTGATACTGTGTGTGACACTGACAACAGGACGCGGCGATGCGTACGAAATAAGAGCAATAGAGACGGAACTAACCTAAAAATCTGGGAAAAATGCATAGAAGAATGTACTATATTTGATTTTTTTTTTTTTTTTTTTTGGTTCAGTTCAAGGTAAAGCGATTATAGTATCGCATACAACCGATGTCAGGAATAAATACTCTCATTTATAGCAAATAAAACGTTGGTGTTCGACGTTTCAACGCGTCTTTGGAGTTTTTGGAGGCAATCGAGAAACGCAGGAAACGCAGAGAAGTCCACAGGAAAGAGGTGAACCGACCGCTTGCCGCGCTACAAAAGAACGGAACACTTTTCCTGTTCACGACCCACACCATCATATTTCACTGAACTGTATATTGTTCACTTGCACGACACTTTGTTACGCAAAACAACACCGATTTTACGAACCAAAACTCACTATAAACAATAAAAATTCGATGAAATATGAGGACTCCAAACGTATCTGTTCAAATCCCGCCAAAAACCAGTGCTGCCAATATAAATTTCTTGATTCCCCGCTTAAGTAGGCTCAATTCCCCGAATTTCCCCGATTTACAATCATGCATTCCCCGAAAATTCCCCGACACTGTAATATGCAAGAAATAAAGGATTTTTTCATACAAAATGTAGAAAAAAAATCATGTAAATGTATGTATGTATGTTAAATGTTTCAAAAATTTGCTTATCAACTTCTTTGTCTTCTAATTTTTATCAAAAAATCTACTTAAATATTTAGAATCCAATGAGTTTTATTTATTATTTATATTTCTCCCACACTTTCGATCTAAAGATAGTCCGAATCGGTTCTAATTTTAGCAATTCCTCTTCTTTAGACATCCTTTGTTCGACATTTATTACAAATAGTCGATTCCCCGAAATTCCCCGATTTATATCATTCCCCGCGCTCTCCCCGCACGCACCCCTCATTCCCCGAAAATCGGGGAAATTCCCCGGAATCGGCAGCACTGCCAAAAACTCCTAATGTATTTGATTTGACTATGGATTTGACAGACAGTGTTGCCAGATCCAATTTTTAGAAATCCGTAGGTCGAGGTTGAAAAATCCGTAGAAATCCATACCTCTTGAAAAATCCGTAGATCTACAGACTTTTTTTAAAATGCTTTATCTGACTATTTTGGATTGAACTGCCAAACCAGGGTCCTGGGTTCGAATCCCGGTTCGGTCATGGATGTTTATATGTTTGTGCCGTTGTTGTATGGTTTCCATAATAAACAGCCTATAAATAGTGCTTTATTGGGATCATTACAATGTATGTGCCTGTGAGCGTTATTTAAAAAAAAAAAAAAAAAAACCTGATTAAAAAAATCGCTCTAAATTGGAGAATAAATTAGAAACTTTGACATGTTTAAGCGCAGAGAACACGAAAATCAATAAAATTTACTCTTTCTTTTCTGTTCTAACTTATCTTCCTGTTTCATTATTTTCATTATCACCGTCTGTGTCAGTACTTTTGTTATACCTACATGTTACAGTTAAATATTTCTGACGTGTGTGAACTGAAAATAGAAGGAAGGAGATATATGGAAAAGAGTAGGGACGCGCCATATTTTAAAAAGCACCAGTCCAATACATGAAAAAAGTGAACTTGAATTGATTTATTTGCGGCTGGGTATCATTTTACGCAGTAAATTGACATTTTTAGGAGGAATTCAGAGGATTTCTAAAAATCCGTAGATTTGCCATTGAAATCCGTAGATCCGTAGGCCAAGCCAAAGATCCGTAGATCTACGGATAAATCCGTAGGTTTGGCAACGCTGTTGACAGATATATGACTTTTTTTTTGAGTTTTTGGCGGGCATTCGATAGCTTATTGTATCGAATTTTTATTGTTTATAGTGAGTTTTGGTTCGTAAGATTGGTGTTGTTTTGCGGAACAAAGTGTCGTGCAAGTGAACAATATACAGTTCAGTAAAATATGATGGTGTACGGGTCGTAAACAGGAAAAGTGTTCCGTCATTTTTTGCGCGGCAAGCGGTCGGTTCACCTCTTTCCTGTGGACTTATGCGTTTCCTGCTACTTTCGATTGTCTCCAAAAACTCCAAAGAAGCGTCAAAACGTCGAACACCAACATTTCAAGGCTTAAAATTCATCGTGGTCTATCATCCATTCATCCATCATCAAAATTAAGAATATGAAGAAATTAACGTAGATTACTTTAAAGATCTAAGCTAGGACGTAATATCCAGAGCATGCTCTGGATGAGCCAGGCAAGAGCCAGGGATGAGCCATCCATTAAAGCATTAAAGACATTTAAAAAAAAACTTTTTTTTAATGAGGGATTTTCTAGAGAAAAAAAAAAGCTAGTTTACAATTTCTCGATAGATGGCGTTGAACAGAGAGGGGTCGATTAGGTATGAGCAAATATATTTACGAATATTATTAATAAAAAGACGAAGTACAAAGCCTTTGATATTATTGTCGATTTATTATTAACAATCTCGGTGTTATTGTCTGTCAACAACGAATCAAGTATCGGACGTGGCTGTATGGGCTTTGTATCCATTTTGAATATTCGAACAATAAAAGCGAAACAAATAACAAACTACAAAAACCTAAAGCCGGATCCGCTGCGCCATGTTTTCGTGTTTGCTAACATCGTTTTCTAACTTTCCCCTCCCCCGCAGGCGAACGCGGGTGATGTTATCCATTTGCATCGGATAACTTCGTTCAACATTTGCACGAAAACATGGCGCAGCGGACCCGGCTTAACAGAAACTGTGACTTTCAACAAAAATAAACCGGGAAACTTGTAATCGCTACTTCATCAACAGCGGGGCTAGTACGCACGCCAACCCGCGATCGCGTCATTTAACACATCCATCTGTCAAATCTTTTATCAATGTTCATTCGCGCGAAAGTAGAAAGAGAGCGGAAGCGTGATAGCGATATATCACGCCACGTTATCGTGGGTTGGCATACTAGCCCCGCAGATAGTTAATAATAAACGAACAACAATAAGAAAGGGTTTGTTTGTACACACGGTGACACATCAAGCTAAGCAAAACCAAATTAAGGTGGTCGTGCGACGTTATACGTTATTCACCCTGCGCGCGGTCAGCTTATATTGGTCATACCTAATCGACCCCTCTCTTGTCAACGCTATCTATCGAGAAATTTGGAACTAACTTTTTTGTTTTTTTTTGCTTTTGGAAAATCCCTCATTAATTTCAAGGCAAAGGGATCTACTCCATGCAGCCGATGTCTTCGGTAATATTTGAATAGGTAGGTATTATTGGCCTGGCAGAGCCCAGGGCCAGGGGCACAGAATAAATACTAGTCCAGGGGTTAGAAATGCAAAGTAGCGCCATAGTGTAAATAAAATAAGCATAGACGTATAAACTAAAGACCGGCAATATCAGTTACACGAATGGCACCACTTTTTAAGCAAATTCAAACAAAAGTCGTTCTTAACGTAAGGAAGTTACGACGGACGTTAGTCTTTCAGCTGGAGGTCTGGTGACAAAATGGTTCAAGACGGTATCTGTTTACTATTGACATTTCACTTATTCTAATGGGCGGTTGTCATAAGTGTAAATAGATGGCAAGTAGTGTTGTTATGTCTTGCTTCATAATATTTATCTACCCTATACTATATCTATGAAAATAAGTGATTGCAGTGAAATCTCGAACTCGCTTCGCTCGCTCTTGGTTTTAGATCTTAAAGCGCTTATACGTAGATGAGCGACACTTTGCGATCGCCGTGTGTCGCGGAGGGTCGCCCGACTCTGCGACCCACCGCGACAGCAAAGTATCGCTCGTCTGTAAGAGCCCTTAGTGCAGTCATCTCATTATATTGCAGTGAAATCTCGAGTTCTTTTCGCTCGCTCTTGGTTTTAGATCGTATTGCATTCAACTCATTACATTACTTACAGTGAAATCTCGAGCTCGCTCTTGGTTTAAGATCGTTTTGTATTTATCTCATTATATTGCAATTAATGGTACTAGTGGCACCACCTAGTGCCAACTGTACCATTGATGGTACTTCCCGATTGTACTTCTGGTCCTGCGGGTTGCAGTTAAATCTCGAGCTTGCTTCTCTTGCTCTCGGTTTTAGTTCGTATTGCAGTCATCTCATTATATTGCAGTGAAATCTCGAGCTCGCTTCGCTCGCTCTTAATTTTAGATCGTATTGTTTTAGATAAGTTATAGATTTAATTATAACCACTTAACCTGAACCTGGCCTCCCTGGGAAAAAATTATTGCTACACCCTAGTAGGGGAGGGGCGCCAATGTCATGTTTTTGGCCCCTCTCGGAAAAATCGTAGATCCGGGGCTGTATCGCACTGTATATTTTTTGCCCTGAAAAAGTGACATCCACGTTTTATTGCATAGTTCGACAAAGCTTTTAATTCTAAATGAATGTATCAAACTCCCGCGCGTCAATTCTAAGTAGTTTTTGAGAAATAATTTTTTTTCTGTTTGACCCCAAAAAACGAATAATATTTTTTTTACGGAAATTTATATTCGACAGAATTTTTCTATTTACCATATTTGATTAGGTTATAATGACAGCACATAATCCTGTTTTCAAATTCTATAAATGTTACATAGAAGCGAAGTTACCTTGATTTTTTCCCAATTTTAGTTTTTATTAAATAACATTTTTTTAAGGCCGATGTCGCAGCTCTGTCCTTAACAGATACATGCCACAAGATGTTAGCAAATAAGTTACCAAAGCAGTGTTCTCTCACTACGCCTAACTTTTGAATAAATCGCATTTCAAATAATATCGTCAGGGTTGTCACCTGGTGGGGTCTACCCTACCTATTCAGCTTTTAACCAAATTAGATCTCTGTTTATTAACGCATACGAGCTTTTCGTTCGGTCTTGCTCATGAGAGATATAATGTCTACTAGCCCAGTCATTTTCGGTTTAGGCCGGGACTAATTAAGAATTGATATTTTTTTTCGGTGCTTATATCTTTTAAGTGCCAATTTGAACCTAGAAATATACCAAAATAAAAATAACCACGTCATCAACAGCCTCTAAAATTTTGCATTTATCTCGTTCAAAAAAACAGGACTGTTAATTGTTTTTTCACATTTATACCATTATACACATTTCAAACATGGAGTAAATATTTTTGTCTACCTAGAAAGATTTCAAAAATGTGTTTGTTTTTATTTATCAATAACTTTTTCGATGGCTATTTTATTGCTCAAAACCGCTAAAAGTCACCGTTTTAGGTGTCTCTCAGCGGCCAATTAACTAGTTATAATTAGGGTTCGTATATTAGAGCTGTTTCGTTTGGCGAGAGATAGACAGGGATATGCAGAGCTGACTGCCAACCTCCAGTAATGGAGAGGAACCTGAAGAAGAAGAAGAATTAGGGTTCCGAAGTCAACAAGGAACCCTTAAGTTTCTCCATGTCCGTCCGTCCGTCTGTCCGCGGCTTAGCTCAAAGACGCTTAGAACTAGAAAGCTATAATTTTGCATGGATATACATAGTAATCAGTAATCACGCTGACAAATTGGTAAAATAAAATCTTGAAAAATATTTTTTTTAGGGTACCTACCTACCTACCCGTGAAGTATGGATGGATTTTTTTTCTCGTCTATCCAAACGATACCGCGTTGGATAAGTCTTTTAAAAATATTGTAGGTTTGGGAAAACCATTTTTCGATTTAGGAATCCATTAGCAAAATATTAAGCTTTAAAGCGAAAATTTTGATTAGAGACAAGTGTCCCCCCCTCTCCCAGCTAAACGTTTGTAGTTGGAGATATGAAAAAATTCACGGCAATAGCATATATAACGAATTTAGAAGGGAAACTATCACCACTAAGTAGGCTTTACAAGTTTTCGAGTGCTAGTAGACCAACTTATAAAATATACTTTTTAGACTTTATTAGCCGTTTAACCGTAGTATAAAACATAAAGCCTCCTTCTAAGTCGATATTATATTGTAACAGGCAACTACGGAACCCTACCCTGCGCGTGGTCCGACACGCACTTGGCCAGTTATTTTTAAGTTTGAATAGGCTTAACCTTGTAGAAAAGGTTTACTCTCCAAGGTGTAGCTTTAATTTTGAAAATACGTTAAGATTTTGCTGAGTTATAGGTGTTTGTATGAGGGGCGCTGAAGCACTGAAGCGTGCGTGCATTCTGATGTTGTTCGGAGTTAGCGAATCATTTTAATGGGATCGTATTATGCTTAATAAATAATGCAGAATTTATTAACTGCGAAAGTTTTAAGTACAGTCACGAGCAATGAAATGTATACTTTGACTTTTAAACTCAAAATCATTTATTCAATACAAGGTGTAAGGAAAAGTATTATTAATCTTTAAACCATATACTCTACCCATCAAACTGAACAACTTTTACTATGGGAGCAAATGAGTCAGAAAAAAAAATCTGCTGTCCCATACGCTCCATAGTAAAAGTTGTTCAGTTTGATGGGTAAAGTATATAGGGTGATTTTTAATAGGTCTGTATGGCTTAAAGGGGAAAGAGGGGTCTAATAGTTAAGAGCATTGGCTCTCGATACGGAGGTCGTGGGTTCGATTCCCACGGGGGACACCTAGTGATGTGTCACTTTGTGCGTTGTTCCCCAGTTGGTTAAGACATTGCAGGCTGAATCACCTGATTATTTGAAAAGAAAAACGATTCCGTGCTTCGGATGGCACGTTAAGCCGTTGGTCCCGGCTACTATCTCTGGTGGTAGTAGTCGTTACATAAAAACCACGTCAGAGACCGTAAGGCGGTCTGAAAAAACTCTGACACTAGGGCTCTGCCCACACGATAAGAAGAAGGGGAAAGAGTACAGCCCATTAGAAGTCTAAAACTGTAAGGAACCCCTGGTCGAAAATCACTGGTTTCGGAAATAATTCAATTCAATTCAATTCATTTATTTTAATTCAGATCGTGGATCCATATTGGTGTTAGTAACAATGACTTAAGACTATGTTAGTGACAAATTTTTTACATTTATTTAATATTTACAAAAGGGGGCCTAGAGCCCTTATGTAGGCTATTCCAGTGCCCAATGATGGGACACTGGAGCCGCTCTGCAATGGGCTCGAGGAGGGTGTTGGTGCTGCCCCGTACCCTGCGCAGCAGGGAGGCGGCACGTTTGCGTATGATGGCTGCAAAGCTATCTACTCGCGCCGCCGCAAACATGCCCGATGCGCTGCAGAAACGAGGCAGCCCCAACAACATCCTCAGCCCATTGTTGTACTGCACGCGCAGCGCACTGAGCGACTTCTGCGTGTAACTGACCCACAGGCTGCACGTGTAAAAGGACTGGCAATATGCCTTGAATAATGTTACTTTAACATCATTAGTACATCGTGCAAACCTGCGGGCAAGCATATTCGCCCTCATCGCCAGCGCCCTGCGCTCCCTCTCTATCTCAGCCTCATCCGACATGTCCTCAGAGACCATGTGCCCCAGGTACTTGAACTCAGTGACTCTGGCTAGCTTTACACCATAATGGACACTTTAACTTTTTTTCGAAAATTACCAAAAGAAAACATAAAAATAAAAATAAATACTTATTGCATGCATTTTTTTTTTTACGTTTTCTGTTTACTGGATAAATTATTCATAAACTAAAAACAAAAAATGTCATAAGTTACTTCAAATTTTAAAGTTATTTTTCAGGTTTTCGACCAGGGGTTCCATACAGTTTTAGACTTCTAATGGGCTGTACTCTTTCCCCTTTAAGCCATACAGACCTATTAAAAATCACCCTGTATAATTATGGTTTAAAGGTTAATGATACTTTTCCTTACACTTTGTACACTGGTACTCTTAAAATGTAACCGGTACCATTTAGTGACAAAAAGATTATCTGAAAACAAAAAAAAATCACTACGCAACATAGAAAATCAAATTGTACCTCCTAGAAGACTTTTAACTTAAAGCTGCACTGAGCCTATTGTGCTGCCCCCAATCGTATTTTTTTATTTCTTAACAATTAAACAATATTTCGAAAAAACAATATTGTCACATTGTAGTCATTGCTAATTTTCAATTTATCGGGTCCCTGCCGATTTTTTTTAAATATTTGTAGTTATTATCTTTAAAACTGTATTATTTACTGAATAAAAAATAATTTGTCCCATGTAAAACTGCTGTACCTAGTCCTACTCGACTAAAATGTATGAGACAGCAGATTTTTTGTTCGCGTTTCCGCGAAAAAAAAATCTAGTAGGCTAGTCTAGGCTAGTTTGATAGTCTGAGTTCACCGTTTCAGTATTTGCTAGGCTGTCACTTACACCCTGTTTAATATAAAAGGTTGAAAGTTAAGATGGGACACAAAGGGCAGCTACTAGAAGCATTACAGCTACAAGAAAACGTTCATAGGAGACTAACCCTAACTTTTGGAGCATTTTACTTCAGCATTCACAGATTTTGACAAAAATTTACAGTCATCGAGAAAAACTGTAATTTTCACAAAACTTTTTTTTTATTCCATTCGATCCTCTTACTAATAAAGAACAAAAGTTTTTATGGGGTTAACTGAGGTCAAGGTATAAGAACTATCAGAAAACGCAAAATTAAATTCCCATACATTTAGGGAAATATCAAAATCACCGTAGTTGTGATTGTAAACACTTTCTAAATTTTTAAGAACAAAATTCGGTTGTTTGATACATTTGAGTCTAGTTCTCTTCTCTACAGGGTGTAACAAAACACAAAAAGAAAAAAAAAAGTCTGATGTCCCATACAAAACTGCAGTACCGACTCGACTAAAATGTATGGGATAGCAGATTTTTTTATTTTTTCTCGATGTTGGCCTCATAGTGAAAGTTGTTCAGTTTAATGGTCTGAAGCACCCCCTTAAGTATTTCAAGGGTGTATTGTTACACCCTGTATGTATAGTAGGGATGCAACGATTACGAAGCGGTGCATCGTTTTGCATCTGTAATCGTAATAATCACGATTAATAACGATGCAATGCACCGTAGTAAGAATCGTACGATTATTAAAATGAATTAAAAACGTCAATCAGATTGCATTTATTCACAAATACCAGACCTGAATACTAGATTCCAGAGCCGAAAAACAACTTTAGAAAATCGGGTCTTTCGCTGTGCCATTTTAGCTCATTTTGAGCAAAATCTGACTTTTTTTATTGGTCAGACTTGACTCTCTTGTTTTTTAATTCTACTGATGTCTTTGATTTGATTTTCGGTTTGAAGTATTACATACATTTTCGTTCTCGCGATATCTCATCCACATTAATTTCAAAAGATTAATCTCTCACGTAAATCGGACGAGATATCGGTTTATTTAACGAGATTATACCTCAAAATCATGTTCAATATTGTTTTTTTTTCAAAGCAAATTAGCCTCCACGCATCAACGAATCATAATCCTGGCCAAGTGACTGGCCAGGCCTGTGGCCTTTGACTTAGATCTCAAATTAGTAGTTAAAAGTTACAAAATCTTGGAATTTAAAAACATTTTTTATTAATGATTTAACTTTCATTGGAATGCAAAGAAACACTATGAGAACTCATTCTGAGGATAATCTCCACTAAATTTGTTTAAATAATCGTAATGCATCGGTTAACGTAATAAATAACGATTAATATCGTAATCGTAATGGCCGAATCGTTGCATCCCTAATGTATAGGCTAAAGGCTTACAGTTTAGTACGAAGAGCAGTTTTTTTTTTAGCTATTTCATGTTTGCTCCCATAATAAAAGTTGTTCAGTTTGATGGTTTGAATCGCCCTTAAAAATTTAGAAATTTCCCTAAATGTATGGGAATTAAATTTTGTGTTTTCTGATAGTTCTTGTACCTCGACCTCAGTTAACCCCATAGAGACTTATGTTCGTTATCATTAATGGCCGGTTCACACAGAGGCGGTTTTGCGGGAAAGCGGGCCGGCGGCGGTTTTGCGGAAAGCGAAGGCGTTCCGGAGCCTGCCACACAGGGTCCGCGCGGCGCGGTAGCGGCGCGGAGGCGGCCGGTGTGACATCCAAAGCGGCGGCGGGGCGGCGCCGCTTTTTTTTTAACGGCTCTGGAATCGATGACTGATTTTTTTTGTTTCTCAACCGATTACTTCCAAAATAGATATCTGGCGGTCCGCGTGGACTCCGAACACGAATCCGATGTCAGATTTGAGAAAAATGGCCGCCATCTTGAACTTTTTTGATTCTCAACCGATTGCTTCCAAAATCGATATCTGTAGTGCGATTTTTGAAAATCATACGTGCGACTTGGCAGTAGAAAGATGCATAATCTCCATAGTAATTTTGACATTTTCTACTGCCAAGTCGCTCGTATGATTTTCAAAAATCGCACTTCTGGCGGTCCGCGTGGACTCCGAACACGAATCCGAAGTCAGATTTGAGAAAAGTGGCCGCCATCTTGAACTTTTTTGTTTCTCAACCGATTGCGTCCAAAATCGATATCTGGCGGTCCGCGTGGACTCCGAACACGAATCCGATGTCAGATTTGAGAAAAATGGCCGCCATCTTGAACTTTTTTGATTCTTAACCGATTGCTTCCAAAATCGATATCTGGCGGTCCGCGTGGACTCCGAACACGAATCCGAAGTCAGATTTGAGAAAAGTGGCCGCCATCTTGAACTTTTTTGTTTCTCAACCGATTGCTTCCAAAATCGATATCTGGGGGTCCGCGTGGACTCCAAACACGAATCCGATGTCAGATTTGAGAAAAGTGGCCGCCATCTTGAACTTTTTTGTTTCTCAACCGGTTGCTTCCAAAATCGATATCTGGGGGTCTGCGTGGACTCCGAACACGAATCCGATGTCAGATTTGAGAAAAAAGGCCCCCATCTTGAACTTTATTGATTCTCAACCGATTGCTTCCAAAATCGATATCCGGGGGTCCGCGTGGACTCCGAACACGAATCCGATGTCAGATTTGAGAAAAGTGGCCGCCATCTTGAAATTTTTTGTTTCTCAACCGATTGCTTTCAAAATCGATATCTAGGGGTCAGCGTGGACTCCGAACACGAATCCGATGTCAGATTTGAGAAAAGTGGCCGCCATCTTGAACTTTTTTGTTTCTTAACCGATTGCTTCCAAAATAGATATCTGGGGGTCAGCGTGGACTCCAAACACGAATCCGATGTCAGATTTGAGAAAAGTGGCCGCCATCTTGAACTTTTGTTTCTCAACCGATTGCTTCCAAAATCGATAACTGACTAACTGATAACTCCTCAAATCTGACATCAGATTCGTGTTCGGATTCCACGCGGACCCTCTGATATCGATTTTGGAAGCAATCGGTTGAGAAACAAAAAAGTTCAAGATGGCGGCCACTTTTCTCAAATCTAACATCAGATTTGTGTTCGGAGTTCACGCGGACCATCAGATATCGATTTTGGAAGCAATCGGTTGAGAAACAAAAAAGTTCAAGATGGCGGCCACTTTCCTCAAATCTGAGATCGGATTCGTGTTTGGAGTCCACGCGGACCATCAGATATCGATTTTGGAAGCAATCGGTTGAGAAACAAAAAAGTTCAAGATGGCGGCCACTTTTCTCAAACTTGACATCGGATTCGTGTTTGGAGTCCACGCGGACCATCAGATATCGATTTTGGAAGCAATCGGTTGAGAAACAAAAAAGTTCATGATGGCGGCCACTTTTCTCAAATCTGACATCGGATTCGTATTCGGAGTCCACGCGGACCCCCAGATATCGATTGTGGAAGCAATCGGTTGAGAAACAAAAAAGTTCAAGATGGCGGCCACTTTCCTCAAATCTGAGATCGGATTCGTGTTTGGAGTCCACGCGGACCATCAGATATCGATTTTGGAAGCAATCGGTTGAGAAACAAAAAAGTTCAAGATGGCGGTCACTTTTCTCAAATCTGACATCGGATTCAGGTTTAGAGTCCACGCGGACCATCAGATATCGATTTTGGAAGCAATCGGTTGAGAAACAAAAAAGTTCAAGATGGCGGCCACTGTTCTCAAATTTGACATCGGATTCGTGTTTGGAGTCCACGCGGACCATCAGATATCGATTTTGGAAGCAATCGGTTGAGAAACAAAAAAGTTCATGATGGCGGCCACTTTTCTCAAATCTGACATCGGATTCGTATTCGGAGTCCACGCGGACCCCCAGATATCGATTTTGGAAGCAATCGGTTGAGAAACAAAAAAGTTCAAGATGGCGGCCACTTTTCTCAAATCTGACATCGGATTCGTGTTTGGAGTCCACGCGGACCCCTAGATATCGATTTTGGAAGCAATCGGTTGAGAAACAAAAAAGTTCAAGATGGCGGCCACTTTTCTCAAATCTGACATCGGATTCGTGTTTAGAGTCCACGCAGACCATCAGATATCGATTTTGGAAGCTATCGGTTGAGAAACAAAAAAGTTCATGATGGCGGCCACTTTTCTCAAATCTGACATCGGATTCGTATTCGGAGTCCACGCGGACCCCCAGATATCGATTTTGGAAGCAATCGGTTGAGAAACAAAAAAGTTCAAGATGGCGGCCACTTTTCTCAAATCTGACATCGGATTCGTGTTTGGAGTCCACGCGGACCCCTAGATATCGATTTTGGAAGCAATCGGTTGAGAAACAAAAAAGTTCAAGATGGCGGCCACTTTTCTCAAATCTGACATCGGATTCGTGTTTAGAGTTCACGCAGACCATCAGATATCGATTTTGGAAGCAATCGGTTGAGAAACAAAAAAGTTCAAGATGGCGGCCACTTTTCTCAAGTTTGACATCGGATTCGTGTTTGGAGTCCACGCGGACCATCAGATATCGATTTTGGAAGCAATCGGTTGAGAAACAAAAAATTTCAAGATGGCGGCCACTTTTCTCAAATCTGACATCAGATTCCTGTTTAGAGTCCACGCGGACCCTCAGATATCGATTTTGGAAGCAATCGGTTGAGAAACAAAAAAGTTCAAGATGGCGGTCACTTTTCTCAAATCTGACATCGGATTCGTGTTCGGAGTCCACGCGGTCGCGGACCCTCAGTTATCGATTTTGGAATCAATCGGTTGAAAAACAAAATCTTTGTTTTTTTTTAACTTAGATCATAGTGAACGTTGTTCAGTTTGATTATCTGAAGCACCCCTGTAATAGCGCATTTAAATGTACACTCTGTACCTATACCTCCTGAGTCTCTATAATATAAGGTAGTTCTTGCGCGATTTGTGTCTTGTTCTTCTTCCCAGGAGTGCGATTTGATTTGATTTGAGTTGATTAGGTCTTCATCTTATCGTGTGGGCAGGCCCTGGTGTCAGAGTTTTTTCAGACCGCCTTACGGCCTCTGACGTGGTTTTTATGTACTACCACCAGAGATAGTAGCCGGGACCAACGGCTTAGCGTGCCATCCGAAGCACGGAATCATTTTTCTTTTCGGACAATCAGGTGATTCAGCCTGCAATGTCCTAACCAACTAGGGAAAAACGCACAAAGTGACATATCACTAGGTGTCGCCCGTGGGATCCGAACCCACGACCTCCGTATCGAGAGCCAATGCTCTTAACCACTAAACCACGGAGGCAGTTAGGTACCTACTATGGAGACGTGCATCTTTCTACTGCTGATTTAACATTAAAAAATCATACTCCAGGAGAGTGATTTTCGAAAGTCAAATCAGCAGTAGAAATATCTCCATACATTTTCAACTGCTGCCGCACTCTTCCGCATTTTTCAAGCCTGTTTGCCGGGTACTGACTGTCCTACCGTACGTGGTATGAAATTACCGTTAAAATTCGATAATTAAAGTACATCTGGCAACACTGGGTGTCGGTTTCGCGTCGTGCCCGCCCGTCCTCCGCCCGCGCCCGTCCGTCGCCGTCCCGTCTCCGTCCGTTGCCGTCCCGTCTCCGTCCGTCCTCCGTCCGCGCCCGTGCTCCGTCCGTTGCCGTCCCGTCTCCGTCCGTTGCCGTCCCGTCTCCGTCCGTCTCCGCGCCGTTGTAGTATGAATAAGGCTCGAGAAACAAAAAAGTTCAAGATGGCGGCCATTTTTCTCAAATCTGACATCGGATTCATGTTTGGAGTCCACGCAGACCCCCAGATATCGATTTTGGAAGCAATCGGTTGAGAAACAAAAAAGTTCAAGATGGCGGCCACTTTTCTCAAATCTGACATCGGATTCGTGTTCGGAGTCCACGCGGACCCCCAGATAACGATTTTGGGAGCAATCGGCTAAGAAACAAAAAAGTTCAAGATGGCGGCCACTTTTCTCAAATCTAACATCAGATTTGTGTTTGGAGTCCACGCGGACCCTCAGTTATCGATTTTGGAAGCAACGGTTTAGATAGAAAAAAGTTCGTAACGTTCTATAACAAAAGGAAAATAAAATAATACTAGTGGCACAAAAGGACTAGAATCCAGTGCCGTAAAGCGATTTATTAAAAAAAATCGTGGAAAAATACAAAATGACAGTGCGGTAAATACCGCCTCCGGACCGCGACGCGCCCGCCTCCGCTCTGTGTGACACCTCGCATTGACTACAATGGAATACAGCGGCCGCGGCCGCCTCCGGTCCCGCGCCGCCGCCGCCTGTGTTCTGCGCGGTACCGGCCGCACCGCGCCGCTCCCGGCCCGGTTTTCTGTGTGGCAGGGTGCATATAAACTCGTACATTACAACAATCCCGCCTCCGGACCGCCTCCGGAACCGCTTTCTGTGTGAACCGGCCTTAAGAGGATCGAAAGGAATAAAAAAAAATTATTGCGAAAATTTCAGTTTTTCTCGATGACTGTAATTTTTTTTTTCAAAATCTGTGAATGCGGAAGTAAAATGCTCCAAAAGTCAGGGTTAGTCTCCTAAGAACGTTTTCTTGTAGCTGTAATGCTTTTGGTAGCAGCTGCCCTTTGTGTCCCATCTTAACTTTCAACCTTGTATAATGATATAATTGTAAATTATACAGTTTTAAAGATAATAACTACAAAAATTATAAAAAAAATCCGCAGGGACCCGATAAATTGAAAATTAGCAATAACTACAATGTGACATTATTGTTTTTTGGAAATATTGTTTAATTGTTAAGAATTAAAAAAATACGATTGGGGGCAGCAAAATAATATTAATACCAATGCAATCATTTTAAATAGATTCAACAATATAAATTACTTTTGAGCAATAAAATAGCCATCGAAAAAGTTATTGATTAATAAATACAAACGCATTTTTGAAATCTTTCTAAGTAGAAAAAAATACTCCATGTTTGAAATGTGTATAATGGTATAAATGTGAAAAAACAATTAACAGTCCTGTTTTTTTGAACGAGATAAATGCAAAATTTTGGAGGCTGTTGATGACGTGGTTATTTTTATTTTGGTATATTTCTAGGTTCAAATTGGCACTTAAAAGATATAAGCACCGAAAAAAAATATCAATTCTTAATTAGTCCCGGCCTAAACCGTAAAATGACTGGGCTAGTAGACATTATATCTCTCATGAGCAAGACCGAACGAAAAGCTCGTATGCGTTAATAAACAGAGATCTAATTTGGTTAAAAGCTGAATAGGTAGGGTAGACCCCACCAGGTGACAACCCTGACGATATTATTTGAAATGCGATTTATTCAAAAGTTAGGCGTGGTGAGAGAACACTGCTTTGGTAACTTATTTGCTAACATCTTGTGGCATGTATCTGTTAAGGACAGAGCTGCGACATCGGCCTTAAGGCTATTCTACCGTTGGCGCGCTCCATACAAACGTAGTATGGTGATATTTTCAATACTATCCAATCAAAGTCAATGAAATTTTTCAAAAACAATCTAGTAAGTAATTTCTATGTCGGTATGAAGTCAGATTTTCGATAAAATTTATAGTTTTAAAGTTACAGTGCCACAAATATTTCCATACAAATCTTAAATTAATCCTAGCATTGAAACTGTATATTTTAACGAAAATCTGACTTCATACCGACATAGAGATTAGTTATTTGATTGTTTTTGAAAAATTTCCTTGACTTTAATTAAATAGTATTGAAAATATCGCCATACTACGTTTGTATGGAGCGCGCCAACGGTAGAATAGCCTTAAAAAAAATGTTATTTAATAAAAACTAAAATTGGGAAAAAATCAAGGTAACTTCGCTTCTATGTAACATTTATAGAATTTGAAAACAGGATTATGTGCTGTCATTATAACCTAATCAAATATGGTAAATAGAAAAATTCTGTCGAATATAAATTTCCGTAAAAAAAATATTATTCGTTTTCTGGGGTCAAACAGAAAAAAAATTATTTCTCAAAAACTACTTAGGGTCAGCGCACACCCAGCGTAAAACTGTTCGAGCATGCGCGAGCAGATTTCATTGATTCAATTGATAATGAACTCTATTCCCATTGAAATAAAGTCGAAAATAGCTTGCAAGTGATTAAATCCCTTCAGCGTCTGTTCGAGTATGCTCGCGTATGCTCCTCGCGGCGACGGGAGCAGTCGCGAGCATGCTCGCGCATGCTCGCGCATGCTCGAGCATGTTCGAGCATACGCCCGTGTCGATGCTTGCGATCCGTCGTAAGTGTTGCCGCCTCGGCCGGTTTCGGAATAAATCTAGCATATTTTTCAACTACTTTAGCCCGAAAAGGGCAATTTACTACAGATAATATTATACTATAATAATCGAACTCTTTTTGAAAATACAAAGAAAATCTGAAAGGTCGAAGCAGATTTAGTAGGTTTTCAAATTGTTCATATTCCATTTTATAGTTCCTAGCCATAAAATAACTGTCCCTAGAACTTTAAACCGTAAGACAGCACTTTTCCTGCTCTTGCTACTCTTCCTCTGCTAGTAACCCAATAATTACCAAATCCCAGTCCACCATACTTTAAAATTACTCTTCGCACGTCTTTACTTTAAAATATTGTAAACACAACTGCAAAATTCACTGTCAACTGTAGCAACACGGGAGCATCCGCGAGACTGTTCGAACACGCGCGAGCATGCTCGCGCATGCTCGAGCATCCGCCGCTGCCGCCGGCGGATTTTGCCGCTAGGTGTGCGCGACTGCAAAGAACATGCTCTAGCATGCGCGAGCAGATTTACGCTGGGTGTGCGCTGACCCTTAGAATTGACGCGCGGGAGTTTGATACATTCATTTAGAATTAAAAGCTTTGTCGAACTATGCAATAAAACGTGGATGTCACTTTTTCAGGGCAAAAAATATACAGTGTATCGTGCCTACTGGCACCTGCACTGGTAGCATGCCAAACCGCGATAGCCGTGATCCAGCTTTATCACGTCTTTTATCTCGTTCGTTCGCGCGCAAAAGAACGAGATAAAAGACGTGGTAAAGCCGTATCACGGCTATCGCGGGTTGGCATGCTACCAGTGCTGGTCCCTTCAGCACTCCAGCTGCAGTAGCATGCACACCCGCGATAGCAGTGATATACGGCTTTACCACGTCTTTTATCTCGTTCTTTTGCGCGCGAACGAACGAGATAAAAGACGTGATAAAGCCGTATCACGGCTATCGCGGGTGTGCATGCTACCAGTGCAGATGGGCCGGTTGGTTGGGGCATTTGCAGTAACTGCTCTTCAGCAGTAGTTATCGTTTGATCAAATGTTTAAATTCCCGATTAAAATGCATTGAGTAGCTAGTACTAATAATTTGATGCTAAAATGTGTGAAATTCAAATTCAATAGCGCCCCTGGAGTGAAATGAAATGCTTTCGAAATAAATTAATGGGAATTGTATTAAATTTATTTTCTTGTCTAGAGGCTTAATTAATAAATTTAAACAACTAAAAAAATAACAAAAGGAAAGAAGTCCATTCACTTTTACTTTCAGTTTTGTATTTTGTCGAAGCTAATATAATACAGGAGTAAAACTTTAAAACTTTACACTATCTTTATAAAATAGATACAGTATTAAATACATGTTATTATAAGCATTAACTAATATTTACACGTCCATAACACAACTATACACTTTCATTAAATTAATAATAATTTAATAGACATGGTATTCGGACAGGCAACTATTTCAACATTCATTCCTCTTGAACTTTTTACTTGATTCACTGACCGCATCATCGATTTTGTTTATCCGCCTTGTCTTTAGAAATGAGTTGGTATCACTGTCACCGGAATTCTGTCGAATACAGTTTACACTGGATACATTTTGATTATGTACACCACCATGTTTTTTATCACCAAACGTTTTATTATTCTTATTAACTATGAGCGAATTTTGAATGTCTTTAACCAAGTCACTAGTGTGCAGTTTTATAGGAATCAGTATTTGATTTTCGTTGTCACCCTTCTTGATGAACTCCGGTTTGATTTGCAGCATAGATCTGTTTTCATCACTCGCAAGGCGAATAGTTTTCCTTAGATGTATTGTGTCGGTGGAGTCTGCGATGTTACGTTTGAATATGATGTCCCCCGTGGGAGTCTGTTTAACGTATGTTAGAGTGGGCGGGCCGGGGCCGTCGGAATCTTTTCCGTCTGATTTCTGTGATTTGCCAGAACTTGAATTTCCCTTATCGCCATCTGATCCATCTTCTTGCTGCTCTTCTGTTTCAATTAATTTTCCTGTAAAGTATAAAAATACGGTTAAAATCATAGTTAAAGACTGACAGAGTTCTAAATAGTAAATATAAATATTACGTACCATTTAACGTAGGGAATGTTATATCGGGCAAAGCCAAATGCGAATCCGGGTTGAATCTATTCATAAGAAGCTTCAACAATTTTGAGATATCTTCTCTTTTCCGAGTGACAATAATTTCATCGAACCAACTTGCTAATTGCTTTATGGGCAGAGAATAATCCAGTATTGGATCCTGCAAATGACAAATGCATAAAGTTAGAACAAGATTCTAATAAAATCATTACAAAACTGTATCTATGAATAGTTCATAAAACTGCTATCACCTTGAAAAACTGTTCCACATACTGCAATAAATATAAGCCACAATCTGTAAAATTGTTTTGTTGAGGGATTTTCGGGCAGCTTCCTTTGATATTGTCTTTATTGAAAATTTTGCTTTGACAAATCTGTAAACAGAACAAAATGTTCATTATTTTACGTAAGGAATAATACGAAAGAAAGAAAAAGATGTTATGTTTACGTATCACCAACGTTAATTATTTCTTAGTATAAACTGTAAAAAAATTGATACAATAAATGGTTTTCTTGTTTGTTTTTAATTATACGTACCTTAGCTTGATATTCGCATGTGAGATAGTCGCGTAAAGTAGCCACAACGCGTGATCTAGAAGCTCCAGCCAAGGAGTCGAATATCAGAATACATGGCCTGAAATAACAGTCACTATTAAACAAATCACTTGCATACTTCAAGAAACTTTTAAATTGGGGAAATCATTTGACTCATAATCATAAGTTTCCTTGTCTGAATTGACCATTGATCTTGAATACTATAAACTCTGTCTCATATAAAATCTCAGCTAATTTTTGTCCGAATTGACACAAACAAATCAAGTATGCATGATGTTGGGTGGTGGTCGTATTTGGTGTTTTTAGCTGCTGCTTAAGCTGTCAGCTGGCAGGCAAAAGAGCTCTGCATGCTCTTGGGTGGTGGTCGTATTTGGTATATTTAGCTGCTGCTTATGCTTTCAGCTGGCAGGCAAAAGAGCGAAATTTTTAGTGTTGATGTTTATCTAGTTAATATATCAATGTAGGAAATTCCTAGAAAATGTATTGATATCCTCAATACAGCAGAAAGCGAAACAAATCAGCAGTGTGAAGTAGCCACTTCAGTTAACAGGTTTATCAACAGACAAATTTAATCTAGTATGACAAAAACAGTTTACTATTAGATATCAGCATCAGCGCGGAAACCTGCCATATCTTGAAAAATATTGAATAACATTGTATGGAAATGATGAACGTACTGTTTGATAGGTTCAGTCTTCCCGGTTGCTGGGGGTTCAGCTTTCTTCTCTACCGGCGCCTTCTCGGGCTCCTCTTCGTCTGAATCACATTGCATGTCTAAGTCACTTTCCTGTAAACATTTCAATCAAGGTTAATTACTGTCATGTTTAGAAAAAGCTTGCATTATGTCTTAACAAGGTTGCTCAGAATAGGTCCCAGAACGATAGCTTCATACAAACGAGAGAAGCAGGTGCACGCACACATAGACGCCCACGTACGGCCACAAAATGTATACAATAGATCGTACTGGCATTTGACTGACTTTAAGAGGGCTATCGCAGTCCAGTGGCGCCCTCATCACATTAAAAAAGATTTCTCAATAAAGAAAGCCTAAATTAAAAAAGTAATCAACACGAACACTACTAAAGCCTTCAAGCCATTGTTATACAATACTTTTATAGGTTCTAAACATTCCACTTTTAGACAATTGCGAATAAAAACAAAAGTGGCCGTTTTTTTTTCTTTTTTCCCATTTTGTATGTTTAGACCTTTAAAAAACCTATAAAAGTATTCTATGAAAATAGCTTGAAGGCTTTTGTAGTGTGTTCGTGTTGATTACTTTTTTAATTTAGGCTTTCTTAATTGAGAAATCTTTTTTAATGTGATGAGGGCGCCACTTGACTGCGATAGCCCTCTTAATGCGAGATCGCCCGTACGTTCGCGTCTATACAACGTGTTAATAAATTAGCGCAAAACCTCATACACCCCAACTGATTTATAACAAAATAATTAGATTGAAACAATAATTTCATTATTTTGATAGTTAAAATTTAAAGTTATTCGCATTTTAAGTTTTAAGGCAAAAATGATTTGTTATCATTTCAGCACTAGAAGAAAGCGCTAACGTACTCATGGATACATTTTTATAATCTTGTTTTGGTAGTAGGTAGGGTGAGTGTGCCCGTGCGGTGGGTTGACATCGGGTTCAGAAAATTTAAAATTTTGCCAAAAAAATATTTAATATTTTGAAAAAAATTACCTATGTTGAAACCATGATAATTCGATTCTGCTCTCGATTCTAAGCAAACTACTTTCTAGTTTTGCGTTAATTCATTAACACGTTGTATGTACGCGCTCTTGTTTCATTCGTTGCGTGAAGCCACCCTATAGGTCCTATTTATTTTCATATACACACACACGCACACCTACACAACACACGCGCACTCACACACGCAAACAATTAGGGCACTGCTAGTGAAATGTGTATATTTCGGAATTTGTAGTATTATTATTTTGAATATCTATGACAGGTTGTTAGTTCGCCTCTGTGATAGCGCCTTTACTTACTTTTACCTAAAGGGTATCCTGGTGAACTGATGAGGTTCACCAGGATCGGGCCAAGGGATCCTGGAGGCCCAACCCTATTTTGAGCTTTCATGAAATTTATCTTTAAAAAAAACATGTCAAGAAAATTAAAAGTTACCTCTGCTTCAGCTTCATCACGTTCACTAAGGTTATCCGAGTCACAACTTAATGTAAGTTGCTCCTGTTTTGTGAGGGGGGTAATAGTGGTATTTCCTATCTGCATTGATGATCTACGCTCTGAAAATAACAAAAACGTAACACTTAGCTGATGTGCAATTATTGGCGATGGTACAGTGACTTAATAAGTTATTTTATTTACCTCTTTTCTTAATTTCCTGCGGGGAGACAGTGCGATTATCAATCATACTTCTGCATCCATCTAAACTTGGAAAACAGATGATCGCTACAAACCAATGACAATTCTCATTAATAGGAACTACAATATAGTCTTTGTCGAAAATGTTCACATTTTTAGTCCACGTCTTGACCCTGGCATGTCGTTTCTGCGCCGGCGTAAGATTGCTGTCCCACTCATGTGGATTAGAACATCTATTCACTTTGCTGGGTTTAGTGGTTAGCCTTTTATAGAAGAAGGTGCTAAAAATATGAGTCTTTTCTCTCTGACTGTTCGTTAATACGTCATGTACTAAATGTTTTAAATAAAAGTCAATTATAACGTCGTTTAGGAATTGATCCTGTGCTAGGCACATGTAGTCTTCTGTGTTGATTGGTATACCTCCTTTGCCCGGTGGGTATATTAATATTTGTCTAATTTCAGGAGGACTGGAACTGAAAAGAGAAATCATTATTATGTTTAGAGCTTCTGGCGTCATTCCGCATCTTCACTACAGCAAAACTCCTTCATACACATACGTAGTCAAAAAATGACGTCAGAATGCTATCTATGTGATATTAATCTTTTGCACAGAATAGTATATAGTTCTACATACAGAACGGCCACTCCCCGGCCCCCCTCTGACTTCAGTTACCTCACCTCCCCTCACACTCTCTGTGGTAACTTGAGGGAAGCCGAGCAAGGGAATGCAGTCAGGCGCGCGCACCCGTTGGATTTGACTACATAAAATATATAAAATTTTTCTCCACACAGTAAAAATAAACGTTGGAAAATAACGCTAAATTCACATTTTCTGTGATTCTTTAGCTTAAAAACTATTTTTAATAACAGAATGAACTATGAAAAGTAACGAAATGTATAATGTAGTTCATACGATGCGTGTTAAGTCAACCCTACACATATGTCATGCACAATTTTTGCAAAGTGCGCATGTGCAAACGTCATCATGTCAAATCTAAAACGTTGTTTGAAGTGCCGGACCTGTGTCTTTTGTAAGTTCACTGATTCAATTTGATTTACTTTAGTACTTATGAAACAGCTGTTTACATTATCTGTATTATACAAGAAAGGCATTACAAGTAACAACTGATTATTTAAGTAGCCTGATAATTTTGAGCAGATGTACGAATGAAATCTATTGTGTGAATTTAAATGTAGGCAGAGGGCGCCCTCATAAGACGTACTCTGATCAAATTACTTGTCTTACAAAAAGGTGAGGCGGGGAGTACTTGAAACCGGCTGGCATGTATGAAGAGATGTATGGATGTGAATGAGGCGAGGGTATATTGTTCAACTTAGCTTGTTTTGCCCCACTAGAGGGCACATCTGACTGACTGTCAAATTAGGCCAGCTTGACAGCTACTGGTCTACCTTGAGGCAACTGACGTTTACTCTGTATATAAGGATCGTAGCAAATGGCGCGCCTTGGTGTCTGCCTACCCCTCAGAGAAAGAGGCGTGTCGTATTAGGGTTAACCTCATCTGGCAGCACGGCATCGCCTTTTTCTGTCGCTCCATCCTTTTCTGTCACTCAGGTACGTCTTTTTCTAGAACAAATAAGATAGACGGAACGCGATCACGCGCGGCGGTGCTGCGGCGTGCGATTGCGTTCAGTCTACTTTATTTGCTCTAGCAAATGATGTTCCTGAGTGACAGAAACGGATAGAGTGACAGAAAAAGGCGATGCCGTGCTGCCAGATGAGGTCCAACCCATAGATAGATAGCAAAACAAATAAGACATACCTTTTAGCTCCAGATGAATTGGAAGCGCTAGCCGATCTGGTTGTCATTTTATTAGAACTAGTCTCTTTTGGGCACGTCTTCACCAATATCTCGTTGGCTTCTCGGGTATTCAGTTCATCCACGACATTACCAAACAATGTTTTCAACGCTATCTTTGCATCTTCTGATATTGAATCAAGTAGCAATGTTATTCTTTTATATGGATCATTTTTTGACATTGGATTATAGTATGGTCCTGAAAACAAGTAATTGTTGTAATCACAGTGCTTATTGATATTTTACATTATTATGTGGTTATTTGTAACAAAAAGATTAACAACTCAATTAATAAAAAACTACCAGTCCTAGCATTCCACTGCCAGCAGAAAGATAATAAAATCGGTCAAGTGCGAGTCGGGCTACTCGCGCACCGAGGCTGAAGGTTCCATACCACAACATATTAACGTACAAAAAATTTTTTTTAGTCCGGGTCCTTTAGCACGAGGCAGACTCACACTTGGCCGGTTTTTATTATTTGTTGTTGTACTGTAGAGTTTGCTCTATAATCACACCAGGTTTGACGCTTGTATGTATTACCGTTTCTACCATAGAGCGAGAAGAAAAAACGTTGATAAAAGCTAGTTCCTTGTATGAGGACCCCCCTTAAGGTTTAACTTTTTGACATTTTTATTATTGGTTAGCAAATCCGCCGTAATAAAACACATTCCGTGAAAATGTCAACTATCTAGCTCTTACGGTTCAAAAGTTACAGTCCTAAATAGTTAAGACAGACGGACGGACAACATAGGATCAGTAATAGGGTCCCATTTTCACCCTTTGTGTACGGAACCCTAAAAATCGAGATGTGCCTCTGTCTTTATTAATTTATTTCATACATGCCAAAATGAGCGCGCATGACGGTTTCCTCGTTTTATCGTGCATGGTATGCATGCACTATGGAGCTAGTAATGTTATGTTTATGTTATTAATAATGTTACAAGATGCAGAAGTTTGATGCAAATGGAACTATAATTGAACATACCTGAATCTTCTGTCATGTCCAGCATTCTCCTAATGTATGCACCACATTTATTCAGTGTGTACAAAAAAATTACAGGCAACCCTTTTCCAAAATGTACCAATATTCTAACAACTTCTTTATACTGTATCTGTAACGCTACTTCTCGTGACTCATTTTTTAATGATGGCGCAACAATTTTAATTCCTTTTGATGATATGTAAACCTGGAAAAAAAGAGAAACATTGTTATCTAGATTTGTTATAGTGATGTGAACCGGTTTCAAGAAAACCTTAAAAAACGCCGGTTTTTATTTTAAAAAACCGATTACATTAGTTAATATTTTAAAAGTGTAATTTTATAAAAAATTTGAGTAAATATGACTTAAAATCTTTAAAAAGGAGAGATATTCGACAAAATATCCTAAAACTATTTAAACGAACAAATAAAACATATTAACGTACAAAAATAGACATTATTAAAATAGACATCCAAAATGTCTGTTTTTGGCGGGACTTATGTCAGTTGAATATTTCATTACATCAATCTCAATAATTATTGTGTATCCTGAGTTTTAGTCATTGACTTAGGTATGTATTTTAGTTGAGTCATCATCATTTCAGTCATTAAACGTCCATTGCTGGACAAAGGCCGCAATTTACGGTCTATACTTACTTATTCTAGGCTTATTTTAGTTTATAATCATTGTTTCTTAATAAGATGAAAAAACCTAAAAGTAATCGGTAAAAACCGGTTTTTTCTCAAAAGTAATTAAAAAATACCAGTGCTGAAAATAGTAATCGGTTCACATCACTAATTTCTTATACTTTGTTCTTTACCCGACCCGATGTCTTATTTGGTCTAAATTCACCTTTACGCGAGCATAGTACTACTGTGGTAACACATACCTTTTCTTTCGGTGTGTATCTGTATGAGCCAATCCTAATTGTCCGACAATTGAGCGATGTGACAATGCCTTGCGCAGGACCATGACAAATTTCTTCTCTGCTGCCATCTAATGAAGATAAACAGTAACATAAGTACTTCAGCAATACAAACAAACATTATAATGATACATCTAACACAGCGGTTTCAAGCGTTTAATCAACCAGACTCAAGAACCGAAAGTATTAAAAACCGAAAGTATTAAAGACATTTCATTTGTCACATACAATAGTCAAAAGATGCAAAAATTTATGATAGTAATTCCAATAATTTTAATAATGCCAATTGCTTTCAAAAATCAAATTTTATTGGCAACTAGTCTCTCATGGATCATGTGTCCTCAGATAACTGTTTGGGAGCCACATATCTAGCATGACCATGAAATATGAATGCAAACGCTGGTGTCTCTGCCTAATTTAATTACGTGGAATTGTGGATGCTATAACCACTTTGAAGTGCTAAAGCGGTTATATAATCCACAATGGGAGAGACCAAAGGAGTGGTCAGCTATCATACCATCTACTGTCACATTAAAATACAAACAACGCTGCTGTGTACCTTCTGTGTTGATGAAAAAGCATTTATTGTCATTGCTAATTCAAAATTAATTTTTTCCATAAAGTACTTGTATGTAAACGGTTCATGAGAAAAAACCTGTGGGTAAACTGACTCGGTATATAAGAGATTTGTGGTATGGAAAATATTGAATGATTAAGTTGCACAGTATGCAAAAATGCAATGCAATTAGTGTTTACTTCTATGAATTCAATTCAGATATTTGTGTAGCC